>JABBWJ010000085.1:0-213730 GCA_016647685.1 Suillus tomentosus | reverse complement strand
TTAGCTTCACTTCTTGAACAGTTCTGTGTAGGTCTGGCCGAGTAATGTGCAAACGCAAGGCGAATAACCTACACTTGAACGTTGAATATTAATTCTGAGTGAAACAAAAGCCAATCGGGATTCGGATGCTAACTAGAACTAACGAACCCAAAACAGTTTTCCTTTCTCCTCCATTGACATACACACGCACCAAATTTTGCTGCATCCACAACGACTGTTCAGAATCTATTCTGATGGGTGTTCATATCTCTGTCATCATATCCACAATCATTACAAAGTTCATGCGAGTATTGCCCCGTAGAGACCCCTTCAAAATGACGCAGAAGATTTTCGACATGCAGCGCGCCACCGCAAGCTGAAGGCTCACCGGTACTGGCGAAGAATGGGCAGGTCGCGAAAATCAAGTGATATATGATTCTTACCTATGGTTGAAACATCAGTAATGAAAGCCTTTGAAGTGGGACCGTAAATGGTCATGACCGGAATATTAAATGGTCGACGTTCGGCCGCACTTCGAAAGTCTGCACCAATGCGTTCGGTGTACATCGCAAATTTCAAAGAATATATCCTTGTTTTCAGGTATCACATTCTGCTCACCAAGACCACGCATTTTGTAACCAGTTATTCCCTGCGCATACTGTCGCTCCCTCCGATCCACTTCCGGACTCAGGCCGCACCAGGACATGCGGATGTCGCTTCTGCGCTGTGTCTCGAGCCGCAACGGTGTGAAAGAATGCCAGAGGCGACTGTTAAACGATGAAGGAGTCTGAGTTCCCTTGCCATCACCATATCGCCCATCCTTCTGGACCAGAAAGATGTTCCTTTCAATTGGTATTGTCTTGTTACTTTTCATACAGGCACTAAAGAGCAATCAGTTGTAGGCTCTCAGTAAGGTGGCGAAGACACATTCACTCCAATCGACCAATGTTGCAAGACTTCAACTTCTGTAGTTTCGAAAATAGGAAAGTACAATTACGGTCAACTCTGTATTTTGATGAGAGGAGTCACGTTCCGCCACAATCTATGACAGGATATTGCGATGTAATGAGGAAACCAAATATCAGTGTGAGTACTCATAAGGAAAATTAATGACAATATTCTTATCCATGTCGCTTCGCGGTTGAGTCCTCTCGAATCAGATGCTGGTGAACTGTCTCTAAATCATGCGTTTACAAGTCAATATGAATGATGTACCATCAAGTTTTGCATCGTGCATTGCACCTTGCATAGGTTGGTTCTGTTGACCAGTTCGCCGGGTAAGCTGCCTCTCCCAAAGCATCGACGTGATTCATGGACATCTGATCGATCTCATCACTCATGCAAGTTATCCTCATATCTACGATTATTCCACTATTCACGGTGCCAGACACATAGGTTGTGGTGCTTTGATCGGATTGTCGGCCCCAGGAGGGCACAAACATCCACAGCGCATCCACAACCCGCTTCTCGTCTTTGCTTTGCGGACTTGCAACAAGAATGAACAACTCAAGCGTGGATGCAAAGCTGAGTGCGTCGGTCCAAAGGACCATCATCCCATTTAGTAAATCATAGTGGTCCATAGGAAATGTTCTCTGAAAGAAAGGCCCCTGCAGTGGAAACACACCTCGAGGACACCTTCAAAGCGGCTCTGGGTGAGCATATAAATATTGCTTCGGTGGCCTCTGTCCTCTATCTCAAACTCACTGCAATTACTGCCACTGCGAACGCGTACACATCCACTTCATATTTGAATTGACTATTTGCTGGCCACGGTACGTGTATTTCCAGCTTTAATACCTACGCTTCCTAATTATATAGCCTCTAGATGACCCAATACACCCCCCATGTCTCCTCATCGAACGGTTCCGATTCTTCCAATGCAACCCAATACATGCCAAGTACCAGCGTGTATATGGGTCAATTTCCCTGGCCCCAGCCTGCATGCATTCCTAATTCAGGCATCTACTACCCATACGGTATGCCAGCTAACGGGACGCATAATGTCCCTCCCCCATACGCGCCCGTCGCACCTTCGCCTAGTGCGGGTGCTGGAGTGGCATATCACGCGTCTCAAGCGGGACAAAACGGTTACCACCCCCTTGCACTAGCCAATGTCTCGTGTGCCACTCATGTTGGCCCATACCCACTGCTGACTGCTGCTGCTCCCTCACAAGACCCATCCGCGCCACCCCTGTACCACCAACCCTTCCCATCGACTTCTTTTTCAGGAGGCGCAAACCCTTATGCTGCACCCATACCGCACCAGGGATACTTCCACCAGCATCACGGGCCTGGACTCGCAACGAACTTTGCTTCCTCGTCTCTCCCTCAAGCACCAAGTTTTTCGGTCAGTCCAAAATGCATCGCGGAAGACATAGACCGCCACATCAAACAAAGCAAAATAGTCCCTGGCGGGATGAAGAACGACCCGTTATTCGTGAGTTTTCTTTTCATCTTGTGAGGTCGAATTCTCAAACATTGGGACAGACGCCTGTGTTAGATGAACTTGATCAGCCCAAAGGGACATTCGTGTGTTCTAGGGATGGCATGATACTCAACCCCGAGAGCTATCTGAGGCACCTCAGGACAAAAAAGCATTTAGGCTTCAAACTAGAGAAATTCAAATGCAATAATTGCTCCAAAACGTGCGTTTTTCAACTTTTAAAATGAACGCGTCTCATCATTAATATTGTTGTGATTAGGTATACGAGACGCGATGCCTACAAGAGACATTTTGTCAATGGCAAGTGCGAACACTCGACAGCTGTGGGCGCTTCTCCAGGATACTCAGCTAGTGAGAACTCCACGAGTTCCGCTTCAGCTGCGCCTGCGACAACACCTACCATGGCGTTCACGTGTTCTTACCCGTACCCCATGTCCGCCACGTCGATGTCCCAGAATATGCAGATTGTACCCCCGGCAGCTTATATTACGCAGTCGTGTGGAACGCCCACTGTCGTGGATCCTGTTCTTTGCCTCTCTCAATCATCAGGGACTAGCATGATCGCAGAACCCGAAGAAGAAGACGACGACGACGACGCTGAGTTTTGGGAGGCTAATGAGATAAAGGGCATCTAGGAGACGTAGCTATATTTCCATTCTGCAGCTGAATATTTTCTTGTTGTATTATCTGCTGTCATTCATCCATGTTCTACCAACTACACACTTTCATTGTACTCTTCGTTCATTCATACTATCACGATCGCTATTATCGTTGTCGTTATCGTTATCATAGTAATTTGATGATTCATTGATCGTAATACACATTCCTTGCATGTACGCGCTAGCTACAAGATCTAATGAGTGAGCGGGTGGGATGGGTCGTTTTGTGGCATATATCTCTGAGTCCGTAACACAGAACTTGAACTCGACGGGCATGAAGATTCAACATACTGTCAGTTGTACCCGATTTGCACAAAGCTGTGGGGCAAGAAGAGACACAAGCTCGTATCTTATAATATCTGAGGCTGGTTCATTTCATGACACGATGTTCGGCCTGGATCCAAGTGGCTCGAATTCGGCCGTATGTTGCATGGGTTCGTTTGAAGAGAACAGTTTGGGAGATGGAGACAATGTTGGAGCAGGTGCTCCACGAGTGTTGAAAGGCTCTGGAGTTTGGATAGTAAGAACTCATAAGAAATTAGGATGCGGAGGAGATAACATCTACCCCAACGCCTGCGATACTTTCCTGCTATTCGCCAAGGTGTGGCGGCGCAGTTCATGACACGATATGGATAATATCAGGGTCGTTGATAAGGCACTGCATGTGGGGACCGAACTGGTACTCGGTGGTGTACAAAATATGCGTTGGCAACTAGAAATGTTGTGGAGGGACCGGAAAGGGAGAGATAGGCTGGATGAACCCGGGCACTCAGGCCCGGGGTGAATGTAAGTAGGACAGACTGCCGCACGTGCATAACACTACACAAAAGGTAGAATGCTGAAGCTTAGCTTTCAGTATCAGCAACAGTACATGTACTGATTATGGGAACTCAGGTAAGCCGGCGTGCTTACCGTGAACTTTAAAAGAACATGCTGTACGATGCATAGCCATCATCATGAAGAAGAGTAATATATATAAATGAGACGCACCCATACCTGTGCCCTTCATCGCTCTTCATCCTTCCTAGAATCCTGGTAAGACCAAATCCCATGTAAGCATCACGCACGGAGGAACTGACCATTGATCTGAGCAGCAAGTACAGCAGCTCTCAAGCGAATGAGAGTTTAAATTGACCCAACGTCAAGCCTGGCCTTACAGAGCACAAGAAGAACTCACCGAACACATCCATTACTAACTGACATCTCCTGGCCAATACAACTGTGATGGCTTCCAACTCGATGCAACCCGGTACAACAGAAAACAAATCAATTCTGACGCCAGTCAGGACCTTGGAGGGGCATCAACCATGGAAATATTCCTTGCAAGATTCTGACGAGTTCAGCCATATTTCGTGCATTTCCTATTCTGCTGACGGCAAGCAAATGATCAGTGGATCAGGCGATAAGACGATTCGGCGATGGGACTTGCGAGAGGGTAAGGAGATTAAGGAAACTCGGGAGGTTTGTGATAATGGTATAGATGTGATGGGGGTATCAAGGGATGGTCGATGGATTGTCACTGTTGATTGGGAGGAGCTCAAAGTCACTGAGGTTGAGACTGGGATCGTGAGGACATTCCACATTGGGTGGATCAATTGCATCGATATCTCCGCGGACAGCGCGTTGGTAGCGGGTGGGTCATACGATGGGACACGTATATGGAGCTTGGACACAGGCAAACTCGTGGCTGGTCCATTCAAAAATAGCGAGGATTGTGTTAGCCTGATGACTGCACTTCGACTCTCAGAAGACTCTCGGAAGCTGGCGGTGTCTCTAAATTCACATCTTCAGGTGTGGGATATTAATATTCAGGCACAGAAATTGCTTGTACAAAAATCTATTCCTGGCAGGCTAATATTCAAATTGCCAGTCTTCTGGACAACAAAAGATAAATCCATTATAGCCGCATCGATATCCAACGTCACGGATGACTTCCCCGTGGCCAGGACGATCTATGAGTATGACGCATCGACGCTCAAGACTGTTGGAGCTCCTTTCAAACACGATCTCATTAATAGTCTAGCACTCTCGTCTGATTGTGTTCTTCTGGCCAGCTCTTCCTGCCGCATCATCAAGCTGTGGGCCTTCGAGTCCCGCCAACTCCTCGCTTCATTTGATGTCTCGGGATCTCCCAGTGACCTCGTCTTCTCGCCCAATTCACGCCAATTAGCTTGCACTCGGAACTTCGATGACGATAAAATCGTCATATATGACATTCCAGCCAACATCCTTGCTAGCATCGGGCTTAAAGAACCACACCCTAATGTGCGTATCCCCCCATACATCCATCATTTATATGCTAATGTTCTTACAGAACAATAAATCTGAGCGTTCATGCCATGTTGGTTTACTTGACGTATGTGGTCTCGCATTTTCCTTCATCTACACCACACTGTCATTCATCACAGTCTGATGCAACATCTCGTCCCGTGCGTCGTAAACCGATAATACCTGCCGTGTCTCCTATTCCTCGACCTTTGCCTGCCAGGGATCCACACGCTCGCCTCCGCTTTCTACGCAAGCTCTTTTCCTCATCTTTTCGTACAGATGCGGTTCGCACCGACGAGCCTCGTGATCCCCTGGATGTGTGTTTCTTGTAGCTGTTTTTTTTACAATTGAATTAACGAGTCCCTTACAGTTCTCTGCTACATTGCCTCTACCTCGTGCACTTCCAAAACATGGCGATAATGTGAGTGCGGACCGCCATAATTGCATATTAAGCTTACGTTCTTCAAGGCTCGACACACACCAGCACCATTCACCATCGATACTTCCCCAACCCTCAAATCCTACTTACATCGACTATCAACTTGGTGGCCCCTTCAGACAAATCATGCATCACCCGCTATCGTCGATGTTCCTCTCGCGCCGGGTAGACTGGTATGCGCGTCTTATTTTTCTGGTTGTATTACAAGTCTCATGCATCCATATATAGCGGTACGCTGCAGCGGATGCTCCCGGCCCTGAAGATGACCTGATACGCGACGAAGACTACATTCCTCCTCCTACTTCCCCCAACCCCGGCTCACGCCTATGGATTGGCAACTCCGGACAGCATGGAAGAAGCCGGTTCTGTTTCTGCTTCTAACTGAATTTGATCGGGTATCTCATTACTGTATTGTTGCTCGCTATATGCGTTGTCCTCCCTACACGAATTCGTGGTCACCATACCCCCTGATATATATCGATAGTCCTGACGGTCGTGTCTACAGCAGTTTGAGGTATTGCTCCCATTTTCATTCATTACGAGCATTTACTATCCAGTCTCCAGAACATTTCAACCTCCATGAATGCCCTCCATGCTACCGCATAACTAGACTCCGCCGAAGGGACTGGTGAATTGTGATCTGCTCTGTGTTGAAATAGTTTACCTCGTGTGGTAAGTACTACTATGTAACTTTGGTTGAGGCTCGTGCCTATTAATGATTTGCGAGAACATGCTGTACGATGCATAGCCATCATCATGAAGAAGAGTAAACATATATAAATGAGACGCGCCCATACCTGTGCCCTTCATCGCTCTTCATCCTTCCTAGAATCCTTGTAAGACCAAATCCCATGTAAACATCACGCACGGAGGAACTGACCATTGATTTGAGCAGCAAGTGCAGCAGCTCTCAAGCGAATGAGAGTTTAAATTGACCCAACGCCAAGCCTGGCCTTACAGAGCACAAGAAGAACTCACCGAACACATCCATTACTAACTGATATCTTCTGGCCAATACAACTGTGATGGCTTCCAACTCGATGCAACCCGGTACAACAGAAAACAAACCAATTCTGACGCCAGTCACGACTTTAGAGGGACATCGACCATGGAGATATCGCCAGAATTCTCACGAGTTCAAATTTGTTTCGTGCATTTCCTATTTTCCTGATGGCAAGCAAATGCTCAGCGGATCACGCGATAAGACGATTCGGCGATGGGACTTGCGAGAGGGTAAGGAGATTAAGGAGGCTCGGGAGGTTTGTGATTATGGTATGAATGCGGTGGGGGTATCAAGGGATGGTCGATGGGTTGTCACTAGTTTTGATAGGGAGCTCAAAGTCAGTGAGGTTGAGACGGGGATCATGAGAACATTTCACATTGGGTCGATCCAATGCATCGATATCTCCGCGGACAGCGCGTTGGTAGCGGGTGGGTCATACAGTGAGATATGTATATGGAGCTTGGACACAGGCAAACTCGTGGCTGGTCCATTCAAAACAGGCGAGGATCATCTTAGCTCAATAACGTCAATTCGACTCTCGGAAGACTCTCGGAAGCTGGCGGTGTGGTCACATCGGGAGCAGTACCTTCATTGCCTTCAGGTGTGGGCCTTAGGATTTTGCCGCATCGTACCGCATCCGTGCCGCACCCTACACAACAAGTGTCTTATATGCGTATATAATATGTCTATGTCATCCACAAAGGTCTTAAATATGATTTATGATTAAGAAATACCATAGTACATGTTTTTGTATAAGAATTATCGTGGTATCATAGTGAATATAGTACTTTATGGGTGCGGTAGTGACGCGGTAGGGTGCGGCAGGGTGCGGCAATTCTGAGATTTGTGGCTGTGGGGTGCGGCAATTCTGAGATTTTGTGGCTGTGGGACGCGGCAATTCTGAGATTTTGTGGCTGTGGGGTGCGGCAATTCTGAGATTTGTGGCTGTGCTACCGCACCGCACCAACACGATGATCCTTCTTACCAAGTATACCTGCAGCTTTGTCCATGGTGTGCATTGTTCTCAGCAATTCATGCACCCCTGCAGTCTCGCCTGGCACTTGGTCTTCACCGCCAGATGGAATCAACTACACGCCAGTCAACCACGACGCCGCGAGCTGCCTGAAATTCAAAGACGGCTACCAACTTGAAGAACGGCCGCACAACAACATGTTCATCCTCGCGCATGTCAAGTACTTCCATGTACCTTCCTTGGCCGTGGCCGTGGTTTAGGCTTTTTGGTATGTTTATCTTTCTTAATGACTTCAGGCTCACAGCCGCTCACTTCCTTCACTAAAGTTCGGCTCACACTGTTGGTCGGTGCTGTTTTAATGCAGCCTTCCACTGTCAATATGAAAGTTACGCACATCCAGTTCTCCTTCAAATTCTGGTGCATACAGATCTCAGTCACCATGATTCCAGTGCTCAGGGAGACCCTCATATGGGTTCCATTGGTCTTGGTGCGTGCCAGCGTCTTTTCCCCATTGTTCATTCTCTGCAGCACCTGCGGCCAACGAGAGTTCGAACGTTCGCTGTTAGAGTATACCAAGGAGTCTGAATGTCATTGTCTCGTACGATATTACTAGGACTCACTGCTGCCGCGCCCACTACCGCATCCGTGCCGCAACACGCCCAACACGTCCTCTAAATTCGGCCTCTCAAAGTCATGTCCGAGAGGCGCATAGTCGATGAGTTTGACGAGTATTACTACTTAGTCAATTACCTTGTGTATGATTAGAGTAGTTGTCGGAAATAAGCGTTAAATGTATGTTTCGGTACGGTGGTGCGGTAGTGATGCGGCAAGTTGCGGCAGTGATGCGGCAAAATACCTGAGCCCTTCAGGTGTGGGATGTTCGGGCACAGAAACTGCTTGTACAAAAAAAATCTTCTAACTCATTCGGGTTTGGAGTGCCGGTCTTCTGGACAACAAAAGACAAATCCATCGTAGCCGCATTCAATTTCACGGATGACTTCCCCAGGACGATCTATGAGTTGGACGCATCGACGCTCAAGACTGTTGGAGCTCCTTTCAAACACGATATCATTGATGATCTAGCATTCTCATCCGATCGTCTTCTTCTCGCTATCTCTTGTGTTGACACCATCAAGCTGTGGGCCTTCGAGTCCCGCCAACTCCTCGCTTCATTCGATGTCTCGGGATCTCCCTGGACCCTCGTCTTCTCGCCCGCTTCACGTCAACTAGCTTACACGACCACGGATGACTCTAAAATCTACATATGCAACATTCCAGCCAACATCCTTGCTAGCATCGGGCTTAAAGAACCGCACCCTAATGTGTGTATCCCCCACACATCCATCATTTATATGCTCATGTTCTTACAGAACAATAAATCTGAGCGTTCATGCCATGTTGGTTTACTTGACGTATGTAGTCTCGCCTTTTTCTTCATCTATACCACACTGTCATTCATCACAGTCTGATGCAACATCTCGTCCCGTGCGTCGTAAACCGATAATACCTGCCGTGTCTCCTATCCCTCGACCTTTGCCTGCCAGGGATCCACACGCTCGCCTCCGCTTTCTACGCAAGCTCTTTTCCTCATCTTTTCGTACAGATGCGGTCCTCACCGACGAGCCTCGTGATTCCCTGGATGTGTGTTGCTTTAAGTTGTTTGTTTTACAGTTGAATTGACGAGTCCCTTACAGTTCTCTGCTACATTGCCCCTACCTCGTGCACTTCCAAAACATGGCGATAATGTGGGTGCGGACCGCCATAATTGCATATTAAGCTTACGTTCTTCAAGGCTCGACACACACCAGCACCATTCACCACCCAATCCTCCACCATCGATACTTCCCCAACCCTCAAATCCCACTTACATCGACTATCAACTTGGTGGCCCCTTCAGATAAATCATGCATCACCCGCTATCGTCGATGTTCCTCTCGCGCCGGGTAGACTGGTATGCACGTCTCATTTTTCTTGTTGTATTGCAAATCTCATGCATCCATATATAGCGGTACGCTGCAGCGGGTGCTCCCGGCCCTGAAGATGACCTCATACGCGACGAAGACTACATTCCTCTTCCTCCTTCCCCCAATCCCGGCTCACGCCCATGGATTAGCAATTCTGGACAGCATGGAAGAAGCCGGTTCTGTTTCTGCTTCTAACTGAATTTGATCGGGTGTCTCGTTACTGTAATTGTTGCTCGCTATATGCGTTGTCCTCCCTACACAAATTCGCGATCACTATACCCCCTGCTTTATATTGATAGTCCCGATGGTCGTGTCTACAGCAGTTTGAGGTATTGCTCCCATTTCCATTCATTATGAGCATTTACTATCCAGTCTCCAGAACATTTCAACCTCCATGAATGCCCTCCATGCTACCGCATAACTAGACTCCGCCGAAGGGACTGGTGAATTGTGATCTGCTCTGTGTTGAAATAGTTTACCTCGTGTGGTAAGTACTACTATGTAACTTTGGTTGAGGCTCGTGCCTATTAATGATTTGCGTGTCTTGATCTCCACTTGAATCTTCAACAACCTCTCGATATTCTACGGTGGAAGTATATCGATGTTTCTGATTTTAATATTGATGCTTGCCAGGTTCGTCTTTGGAAGGGACTGGGAGATGATGCCACACATCTGTTAGTTTCACCTGGTCGCTTGTTCCTCAGACCCATCCAACTAGTGCATACATGTAACGAATGTATATATTATCACCAATGAATGACTAAATGACTATGGTCATGATCATAGTCAGAAGAACGATAGCAGTGATTGTAATAGTGAGAACGAACGAGAAGTGTGTTGTGGCATAGGGAATAGAAAGAATGTGTGTAGTTGGTAGAAAGAACGAACAGTACGTTATGCCGTAGAGAATACAAAGAATGCATGTAGTGGGTAGAAAGACAATACATAAATGAATGACAGCAGATAATATACCAAAGAAAATAATTAGTGGGGTATGACTACATCTCATGAATGTCCTTGATCTCATTAGCCTCCCAAAAATCAGCATCGTAAAAATCAGCATCATCGTCGTCATCTTCTTCGCCAGGTTCTGCAATCTCTGATGATTGAGAAAAAAGAATTTGTAAAATTGGGTGTTCCACACAACGGCGTGATACAAGTTGCTGGTAGTGCGATCGGCATGTTCTGGGACATCGACGTGGCGAACATGGGGTGCGCGGCGGAATCGGATTCTGACTAGTTGAGTATGATGGAGGAGCGCCCACAACCGTCGACTGTTCGCGCTTGCAATTGACAAAGTGTCTCTTGTAACGGCTATCATACAAAAGGCATTTCGTCAATGGCAAGTTGTAGGCATCGCGTCTCGTATACCTAATTACATCAATATTAACGATAAGACGCATTGGTTGTAAGTGTTGAAAAACGCACGTTTTGGAACAACTATGGCATCAGATTTTCTCTAGTTTGAAGCCTAGGTGCTTTTTTGTCCTGATGTGCCTCAGAAAGCCTTCAGGATTGAGTATCGTGCCGTCGCTAGAATACGAATGTCCCTTTGGGCCGACCAAGTTGATCTAACATGGGTGTCTGTCCAAATTTTTGAGAATCCAACCTCACAGGATGACAAGGAACTCATCAATAACGGGTCATTCTTCATCCCGCCGGGGACTATTTTTGTTTGATGTGGCGGTCTATGTCTTGACTAATCGAAAAAATTGGTGCTTCAGCGAGAGACGAGGAAGCAGAGCCCATTGCGAGTCCAGGTCCATGATGCTAATGGAGGTATCCTTGATGTGGTATGTTTGCAGCGTAAGGGTTCGCGCTTCCTGAAAAAGAAATCGATGGAAAGGGTTGATGGTACAGGGGTGGGGCGGATGGGTCTTGTGGGGGGCGGCAGCAGCAGTCAGTGGTGAGTATGGACTAATGTGAGTGGCATGCGAGAGATCGGTTACTGCAGGAGGGCAATAATCATTGTGTCCCGCTTAAGACGCGTGATGCGCCACTCCAGCACCCGTACCAGGCGAAGGTGCGACGGGCGCGTATGGGGGAGGGCACTATGGGTCCCATTAGCTGGCACACCATACAGATAGTAGAATATGTTGACGCTTATACTTATACGCTTACATTATAAACTGTACAGTTCCTTCCGTGCTTCACATCATCGATGGCATCACCAAGCCACTGATCGTTACGTAACTCACCGATACTCGTCATACTCGTTCATAAATACCTCAACGTTGTTCTTGCCAACTGCTGAGGTATGTATTCTTATCTTGTACCCATGCGCTTGTACTCACACACCCTTAGAGAGATTGCTCTCGCCTACAGAAGCCTGGATTATGAATGCATGCAAGCTGGGACTAGGGAAAGATGGCCTATCCGTCTCGAGAATTGTTCCGGTTTTGAGAACAGTGAATCGCTCGGATTGAAATACGTCCTTGGGAAGTGTGCAATGGTACCCCCGTTCAAATGAATCCTTTGATCCCGATCAACTACGGTCGTTTGTTGATTATACGCCCAGATTTGCGATACAGAAACAGTCGAGGGGAAAAAACAGGCGGAATCCGATGCCAATGAGTACGAAGCCTGCTGCTTTGCTGGTCTTCGGTATAACCCCTAAACCAATGACAATGAATGGCCAGGAGAAATACGGTATGAAACCGACAATCTTCCTCAACGAAAATGTGGTCGCAAATGGGACCTCCGGGAAGTCCTTCCATCTGATGGCTGCTGCCCGACAGCCATTCAAAATGAGAGCTCCGTTCTCTGTTACACCAGCGACTTGGATTTTGACTCATATACATGCCAATGTTTCAATTTTGGATGTGTTGGTTGCATGGGAAGAATCGGAACCGTTCGATGAAGAGACATGGAGGCAAAATTTTGCTTATTGGTGTCATCGACTCCAGGAAGTACCGGAGAGCTCCTCCATCGTTTGACAGTCGTCTCGCGCTTTGTTTTAAACTACCTGGGCTAGTGAATACAGCACGGAACCAACATCCGCATGTCCCAGGCTGACCTCAGTCCAGAAGTCTGATAGGATGGAGTAACAGCATTGGTGAGAAGGTGATACCTGAGGACACAGGGGTATGTTTGATATCTGCAATGCACAACCAGCGCATTGGTATGAACTCTCGAAGTGCGGCCAAACGTTGACTAGGTAATATTTCCGGACACGATCATTCGAGGTTCTATTGAAACATTCATACTCCGCTTGAAGGTGCCGATGTTAGAACTTAGTACATCCCAAATACTGAATCAATATATGACATAGGAATGAGCTCACTATGTTGCTGGATGGCAGCAAAAAGACTTGCAACGTCCATGGAAGTAAGTCCTTAGTACTATTACAGACATTAGGGAAGCGTAAGAAACAGTGACGGAAGTCAGTATCCTTGGCGCTGTTGCAGTGACGGATACAGAGACATTCATACTCCGCTTGGGAGGGAACCAGGTTTCTCGAAAGTTCGGTTCGTCCGTCCGTCCGTGCCGTCCTGTCCCGTCCGTTCGGGATGTCCCGGCTGTCCCGGCTGGTCGCTGAGCAGTAGATACCACTAAGATAGCAGCGTCGACCTGTTGTACTATAGACGTCCGGGACGTTCAGAATGTTCAGGACAGGCGGACGGACGGACGACCCGACCTTTCGAGGATTCCAGCTTCTACCTTACACGAACCATCCATTTACCTTGGTTTCCATTGTCGTTAGTCTTGCAAACAAACCATTCGAGGACTCTATGGCAAGTGCCGCATGTGACGATCCACTCTGGGTAAGGTCCGTCGGGCATAATGGCGGATACAACACAGCTGAACAATTACGAGGGCAGGAACAAAGGGAGACGATGATGAATGGGAAAACGAAGATTTCGGGTGAGCGCGGGAACAAAGGGAGATGACGACGAGCGGGAAACAAAGATTTCTGACGAGGGCGGGAACAAAGAGAGACGACGATGAGCAGGGATCTAGGGGGGTATTTATGCTTCTCAACATAAAGTTAGAGAGGTGGAGAACTCACTGATCTGATTGGCCCGCCGCCAGACATATTCTTGTGCGCATCATCAATGAATTCTGCGCGCTGTCCGCGTCAGACTCCATTGCCTTTGATCAGGATGCCTGCGCAATGGATTACCATACAAAATTGCGGGAACTCACTGATCTGATTGGCCCGCCGCCAGACATATTCTTGTGCGCATCGTCAATGAATTCTGCGCGCCATCTGCATCAGACTCCATTGCCTTTGATCAGGATGCCTGCGCAATGGATTACCGTACAAAATTGCGGGAATTTCCGAATCTTGGAATTCGGCGACCCGTCCATCCGGGACGTCCGGGACGTTCAGAATGTTCAGGACAGGCGGACGGACGGACGACCCGACCTTTCGAGGATTCCAGCTTCTACCCGCTTGGAGGTGCCGATGGGCTTGCCGATGTCCCAGACTTTTGTCCCATACTTTGTCTCAGACTTGCTGGGACGGCCAGTACAGAAGCTATCGGTTTTTGTTTGTGCTTTTAACTGATTCGAACTTGTTTCCTGGTACCTCGTTGCTGTAATTGTTTCTCATCGCATGCGTTGTCCTCCCGTCAGTGTGGTCACTATTTCCCCAAGTGCTTCAGATGTCCCAATTGTTCATTCTGTCCCTCACAGATCACAAAAAGTGTTTTGTTTTACAGCAAGAACTGTGCGAGGACCTCAAACATACTGTCGTGTCGATGTATCCAGTTGCAATTAGAAGGGCGTTTGGATGTGTTTCTGCTTGTAGACTAACTCCAAAGCTGTCCCCGGGGTATCTCAATTTCACCGCTCTTAGCTCGAGCTAGTGCGATATATAATAAGCCGGCGGCTCGGTGCCGATTTGTCCACCGTCATCAAGCTTTCAAATCGTTCTCTTCATCAATTCATGCTATACAATCTGTGATTTTTATGGATTAGTCGGTATGCGAAACACATGCTGTATAGCAAAAATTATCGGAAATACGTGACTTCATTGCCTGGCAACGCAGCTTGCGTCGAGAACAGCATTTATCTCAGGCATATCCACGCCATTATCGATTCTGTAGTTACTGCCAAGACATTGCGTTACGACCTTCTTCAACTCCAACTCCTTCATCACGTCGTCCTCGGCCCATGGTTGCAGCATCTAAAAGACCTCCCATTATTCGAATCACCATGGAAAATCTCTCGATTGCTTCCTGTACTTCGCCCCCTGCCAGTCTGTCTTTGTACAGAAGTTCTTGAAACCCGGTCGCAACCTGAATAGCATTAGCGTTCGTCCGTCACGCGTCATATTCTGTTGTTGCCGTATGCCGCAGCCGGGCGGTGTTCATGAGTTTGCGATGCTTGAACTTGACTCTCGTTGTGTGCACTAGTGGCGGTCCTACTAGTACGGTAACCAGCGGTATATTTTTAGCGCTTGAAGCACTTATTCCTGCCATTGGCTTCATCAATACCAGCTAAGAAATTTGTACTAAGCATGGCGGTATTCATCTTGTCTACGGCACTCAGCTCAAACAACGCTAGTCTGAAGATGGGCTAAGCTGCTATGCACGTTAACGTGCTATAAAGTGCCAGTGGACAACGGTGAAGCTAAAGCCCTGATCGCTACAACTCCAACAATTCCAGCCATGGTCAACACTACTACCGCAGCGGGACTCATCGGTGTAGTTCTTTTGGCCCGCCACGGCGACAGGACGGCATACTACCAAGACCCAGCTACATACAACTCCACCCAAGCATACATCACTCCTCTTGGCGAGGTGAGAGCTCTGTGCTATAATACTGGATCTTGCTCACAGATATTTAGCAACAAGAATTTGAACTCGGGAGCTTCCTTCGTAACATATATCTCAATCCCGATTCCCCATCTTTCATCCAGAATATCAGCACTGATGTCGCAGACATCAACCAGTTGGCGGTCCGCGCAGACGCTGGTGGAGGAAATGTTATCCTGAACTCCGCGTATGCTCTGCTTCAGGGTCTTTACCCATCCACACAAGAGTCAGAGATAACTTTAGCAAATGGTACAACGGTTCTCTCTCCTCTTGGGGGATACCAATATGTTCCAGGCAAGTCAGTCCCAGCTACTCGCTAGTCTTCTGACTAATGGTCTGCAGTGCAATCTTTGGAGTATTGGCAGAGCCCGTCTCTCACGAGCTGGATGGATTGCGAGGTATGAAATCCATTTTATCTTCGGGAGGTCACTTCGTAACGCCCAAGAACCTAGTATTTCCAATCTCATCTAAACCGAACTTACGCTTCGTCTGCATGGTTAAACATGTCTGCCACTGCTGCGCCATTCCTGACTGCATTGAAACCTTACTTGGGGGGCGTCAGTAACAACTTCACGAACATGGTATGTCACTCCATCGCATCTGTGAAAGCTTTTCTGACAAAATTGTGCAGTGGAATGTAAGGGTTCGTTTGATTTTTTTTCAGACTGAGCTCATTGTCTCGCAGATATACGACCATGTCAATGTCCAATACACCTATAATAAGACCTATTATGAGACCCTACCTCCCACCTTCCTCCAGCAAGCTCGCTATTATGCCGATTGGGCCCAACACAGTGTCTTCACTGATTCTACTTCAGCTAGCATTGGACAAGGTAAGTTTGGATCAATTCCAAAAATGCATTACACTAACCTTGCTGCAGTTGCCATTCGCACACTCCTCCCGGAGATCTTTTGGGCCTTGGGCAACATGACAAAGACTTCTAACAAAGTCAAGATGAATATTCAGGAAGTCGATTACAAACCATTCATCAGTCTATTTAACGTCACCAACGCTACTCTGACGGACCCTGACATTAGTGGTATCGGTCAGTATCAACAGTGTATGAGCTCAGCACTGCAGACTGATACCAATTCACAGCCAACTATGCTTCTGTTGTCGCCCTCGAGTTGTCGCAGGACTCGCAGGGTCAGTACGAGGTTAGCATGAAGTTCAAAAATGGTACGGAGGACAGCCAATTCCGTCAACTTGAAATGTTCGGCAACACGAGCATCACGTTTGACAAATTCGTTCAAGTACTTGATGTGAGCTGCTCTTTACAGCACGTATGACTTCTTGCTCACAGATTCATTCATATAGACTACCACGATCAACTCTACTAACAACTGGTGCTTCTCCTGCAATCAGACTGTCCTGCGCGGATGTTCTGTCTTCAACTACAGTAGCGATCCCTTCTTGGCTGGCGTTGGTACTGGTTATTAGTGCTAGACCACAGCAATCTTATAAGTTCTGTAATCTAACATTATCTAATCGTTTTGAATAATCTATCGTTCTCCGGAACTTGACTTCAACGAGCGAGGGCGTTTAAACTTCAAGTAGCTATGCACGTTGAGTAATGACGTCGATTGGAAAGCACTGGAATTCCTCTCGCCCTTCACTTGGGCCATCCTTTTGACGACGAATAACTCTCGATTGAAAACAAGGTCTAAAGTCCTCTTTGTATCTACATAGCGTCTATCGCTCGTAAGGGTATAAGTATAAACCAATGTCATCACTTCGTAAAATAGGTACACAACAAACTATCTGTCCAAGTAGCAACGTAGCCTCTAATCTTTCATTATTATTTCAAAGCAAGGAACAAGAGCAGCATATTCCTCTCGCTGCTGATCTGTCAAGGACACTCCGCGAAATGCAAGGCACTCCAGGGAACATTTCGACCTCGTCAAAAACGCTTGAAACTCTTCTTGTGGCCAACTTCCCATATCGGCGGCTTGG
Organism: Suillus tomentosus; assembly: GCA_016647685.1. Taxonomy (NCBI): domain Eukaryota; kingdom Fungi; phylum Basidiomycota; class Agaricomycetes; order Boletales; family Suillaceae; genus Suillus; species Suillus tomentosus. The sequence goes on along the minus strand of JABBWJ010000085.1, from coordinate 196,286 downwards.
AGCACACGAAGGTTCGGGAGCGTGAGAACCTTGAACAGGCCAAGCTCCATGTCCCAGTTCGAACACAAGCTCGGACACATGTATAAACACTGGAGGTTGGTGTGCGTGACTGGTTCTTGATTCTCGATCTGGTCAAATATGCCGAGGATTGTCACGGAAGAGAGGTTGGGACACAGGCGGAGTATGCGGGGGAATGCGTCTAGTCGGCGTATGCTGATCTCGAGATGCGTGAGATGGGCCCATCCGGAATCAGCGACGAAGTCTAATTGCTTGCAGCTGATCCATGGCAGATCCAATATGTTCATCTTGCGAAGGTTGACCGGCAATTTCGAGATAGTGCGCTCAATGGCTAGTTTTGAATCGTCAGCGTACTTGCGTACAATGAGCTCCTTGAGTCCGTGGAAGTCTTCCAAAATGAAGGGGTCTCTGCAGTACCAAAAAGTAAGCTCCAGAGACGAGATTTGCTGGATGTATGGCTGGAGTAGGCTTCGTGCCTCGCTCAAGTCAGTGCAACATTCGAGTTTCAACGAGAGAGGACATCCTCTCGATCGCTTGAGCCAGAGGTCGTAGAGATAAGCTCTCTCCCGCAGGTCGTCGTCCGCGATCAACCGTAGCTGGGTCCATAACCATGGCAAGCCAAGAGCAACCTCCCTCCATTGTCGACATATTCTTGTGAATATCAGGGGAGCTCGCCTTTGTGTGGGGGAAAAGGACAAGTCATCGGACATAGAGTGGAGGAAAATTTCCGAGAGAATTTCTGTTGGCAGGGGCAGGATACGCAATGAAGATTCCCCGGACGAAGTGTTGGACTGGATGAGATTTCATTATTATATCCAGATGCAAATACCTCCAGGACCAAGCACTTACAGGTTGCTGCAGCTCCCCAATGCTAGCTGAGATCGGTGGTGAATCGACGTTTGAGTTAGATGTCTGCATGTTAACGCGAATGTTGGAGAAGAAGGTTTGAAGGAGGAAATAAGTCTACCGTTCCGCCAACAGTCGCGTCCCTATTTAAATCTAACACCTGGCAAACCACAAGTCCACAACCAACACGCCTCTATTGTCGTCCAAAATAGCCTTACTAGGTAAATCCACAACAAGAGACCTTGCATTGTATGTCTTCTTATTTCTATGACCACTAAGGTCGTAGAACAGACCTGTCGATCGAGCTGTGACCTTTATTTTTCCCTATATTGGTCGTGTATTGTTGGGTTTATATTTGATAGGCGTGGACTTGAATGTACTTCAAGGAGAAGTCAGGTTTCGAATCTCCTTGGCACCTCTCCACAGGAGTCCCTGTAATACATAGTAATACCGTGCGTACAGCTCACTGAAGTTTTGTTAACCATTCATTCTCAACTATATTCTTACTACTGACGCACCTGAACTTCAACTTGAACACAGTCATGCTCTTTTTCAAGACGTTATCCTCAGTTTCCTGCTCAATACTAAGAACTCGTGCCAACAGTAAGAACACAAACTGAACATTGACAAATACTGGAATAAGATGTCTCGATGAATATCGGGAAGTTTATAGCAGCGGGTGTTAACTTTGACATGTAGTTGCACCCTGGCATACTAGTAGGGAGCTTCGAGCGAGGGTTACGTGGATTATTAGATTGGGAGGTAGGTCGGGATTAGGTGGAGTGAGGTTGTGGGACATCAACGTTGTCAACACAGGCAAACTCATCGCGAAATGGATGGGACATACACAAAGAGCGTTGTTGTGCTGCAGCCGAGATGGTGGTCTACTAGTGGTGAGCCCTTTTTGTGAGCTGCTTAGTGGTGCTCTTTACAGCACGTATGACTTCTTGCTCACAGATTCATTCATCTAGAACACCACGATCAACTCCACTGACAATTGGTGCTTCTCCTGCAATCAGACTGTCCTGCGCGGATGTTCTGTCTTCAACTACAGGAGCGATATCTTCTTGAATGGCGTTGGTACTGGTTATTCGCCAATATCATAAGTTCTGTAATGTAACATTACATAATTGTTTCGAAAAATCCATCGTTCTCCGGAACTTGACTTCAATGAGCGAGGCGTTTAAACTTCAGAGCGATGACGTCGATTGGAAAGTACTGAAATTTCCTTCACCTTTCCCCTGGGCCATCCTTTCGGCGACAAATAACTCTCGATTGAAAATAAGATCTAAAGTCCTCTTTGTATCTACATGGCGTCTATCGCTCGTAAGGGTATAAGTAAGTATAAACCAATGTCATCACTTCGTAAAATAGGTACCTAACGACTATCTGTCCAAGTAGCAACGTAGCCTCTAAATTTTTATTATTTCAAAGCAAGGAACAAGAGCAGCATATTCCTCTCGCTGCTGAACTGTCAAGGACACTTCGCAAAAAGCAAGGCGCTCCAGGGAACATTTCGACCTCGTCAAAAACGCTTGAAACTCTTCTTGCGGCCACCTCCCCATATGGGCGGCTTGGAGTCCACGAAGGTTCGGGAGCGTGAGGACCTTGAATAGGCCAAGGTTCCTGCTCGAGGTCGGATACATGTCCCCACACATATGTAAGCGTTGGAGGTTGGTGTGCGTGATTGGTTCTTGATTCTTGATCGGGAGGAATATGCCGTGCAGCATCAGGAAAGAGAGGTTGGGACATAGGCGGAGTATGCGGGGAAATGCATCTAGCCCGTGTACGTTGATCTCGAGATGGGTGAGATGGGCCCATCCGGAATCAGCGACGAAGTCTAATCGCCTGCAGCTGATCCATTGCAGATCCGATATGTCCATCTTGCGAAGGTTGACCGGCAATTTCGAGATAGAGCGGTCAGTGATTTGCTCTGGACCGCCACGGTACTTGTGTACGACGAGCTCCTTGAGTCCGTGGAAGTCTTCCAAAATGAAGGGGTCTCTGCAGTACCAAAAAGTAAGCTCCAGAGACGAGATTTGCTCGATGTATGGCTGGAGTAGGCTTCGTGCCTCACTCAAGTCAGTGTAACATTCGAGTTTCAACGTGAGAGAACATCCTCTCGATCGCTTGAGCCAGAGGTCATAGGCAGAAGCTCTCTCCCGGAAGCCATCATCCGCGATCAACCGTGGCTGGGTCCATAACCATGGCAAGCCAAGAGCAACCTCCCTCCATTGTCGACATATTCTTGTGAATATCAGGGGAGCTAGTCTTTGTGTTGGAAAAAAGGGCAAGTCATCGGACATAGAGTGGAGGAAAATTTCCGAGAGAATTTCTGCTGGCAGGCGCGGGATACGCGAAGAAGATCTCGCGGATGAAGTGTTGGACTGGATGATATTGAAGTAAGTTTTATTATTATATCCAGATGCAAATACCTCCAGGACCAAGCACTTACAGGTTGCTGCAGCTCCCCAATGCTAGCTGAGATCGGTGGTGAACCGACGTTTGAGTTAGATGTCTGCATATTAACACGAAGAAGGTTGAGATGTTGGATATGGAGGTTTGAAGGAGAAAATAATTCTACCGTTCCGCCAACAGTCGCGTCCCTATTTAAATCTAACACCTGGAAAACCACAAGTCCACAACCAACACGCCTTTCTATTGTCGTCCCAAATAGCCTTAGGTAAAACAACTGCCACCCACAATTTGAGATGCATTGTATGTCTTCTTATTTCCACGATCACCGTGACTAAGGTCGTAGAACAGACTTGTCGATCGAGCTGTGACCTTTATTTTTCCCGATATTGGTCTTGTATTGTTGGTTTTATATTTGGTAAGCGTGCGTGGACTTGAAGGTACTTGAGAAGTCAGGTTTCGAATCTCCTTGGCACCTCCATAAAAGCGGGCTACCGAAGGGCTGATTCCCTTTTTGTTAACCATTCGTTCTCAACTACATTCTTACTACTGACGCACCTGAACTTCAACACAGTCATGCTCTTTTTCAAGACGTTGTCCTCAGTTTTCTGCTCGACGGTAAGAGCTCGTGCCAACAGTAAGATCACAAACTGAACATTGACAAACAAAGCTGGAATAAGGTGACCCGATGGGTTTATAGCAGCGGGGGCTAACTTTAACATGTAGTTGTACCCTGGCATAGTAATAGGGAGCTTCGAGCGAGCGTTACGCAGATTATTGGATTGGGAAGTAGGTTGGGATTAGGTGGAGCGAGGCTGTGGGACATCAACACAGGCGAAGTCATCGCGAAATGGATGGGACGTACAAAAAGAGCGTTGTTGTGCTGCAGTCGAGATGGTGGTCAAGTGGTGAGCCGATCCTCCGATAGATCATAGCCTACAAGGCAGTGGGAGGTGAAGAACGGAGACGATAACCGATCTAATTGAGACAGGGCACGATCAAACGAAGACAGTCGTTTACCGCCAGACACAACCATGTTTGCGACTGGTGGATACGACCGGCCACCCTCGACTCCTGGGAACCTCAATATTCAATGGGATGCGTAGCTTGATCACAGGCAAGCTTCAAGCTGTAATTTTTGTTTATTTGTAGTACTTGTTTTGCAGTGTTTTGCCTTTACCGCAGATCCCCGATCACTGGAATTGCTCAGATTATATCCAAGGTTAGGGTCCCTGAGGTTTACCTCCGACTCCTCGAACTTGATAATGCGTTGGGCTCTAATCTGGCCGCTAAATCTGTTGGGAGTACTATGGAACTTTGGAGTTCGGTTCAGGTGAAACCACCGGGTCTTTGTACGAGGACAATATTTACAAAATCCGCTCCTTCAATACATAACTCAGTATCATTACACCGTTACGAATAACTTCGTCCTTGACTGAAACATCGTACAACGTCCCATTAATCACTGACTTTGACTACAAGTTTTCCTGTAGTTTTGCCACTTGTCAGGTCAACTTGTGCCTGTCTTACCCCCTCCGTAGTGAATGGATACTCCTTGAAGATCCGCGTCTTTAAGGTGCCGTCTGCGAGAAGGGAGAATAGGGCATTTCCGTAGTAGAGCACTTCTGCTGAGGTGTATGTATAGTTGTTCATGCTAGAATATCTAATCGTTAGCATAAAATTGGACCATGCGGTGGTCAAACGCACGTAGGCCGGAGAAGCTTCACATTCTTTTTCTGGAGCCTGATAGGAGGGAATGGTGGGACGGGCCCCGAAGCATTACCCACTGAGACAATAGTGCCCTTCCGCTTGATCATTATGAGGTCGGACTCGAACCTGCACCAAAGTCAACTCAAGTCATGTAAGGGAAGCCACAGGTTCGAATCTTACGTGTCTTTACCCACACCATCAAAGATTGCATGGACACCCTCTCCATTTGTAAGTTCCAGGACACGTGCAACCGTGTCCTCGTTCTTATACAATATCACATGGTCCGCCCCATTAGCTTTCGCAAAGGAGGCCTTCTCTGGCGTCGAGGTCGTCCCTATCACAATCGCTCCTCGCGACTTAGCCAGCTGGGTCATGAGCAGTCCAAGACCACCTGCCACGGTGTGAATGAGGATGATATCACCCTTTTGCACGTTGTATGCTTCTTCCATGAAGGAAATAGCCGTCAACCCTTGCACGAGAGCCGAGACAGCCGTCAAACTCGACACTGATTCAGGAATCACGTATACCGTTTTCCAAGGTGCAGAAACGTATTCCGCATGCGAACCCAAATAATCCTGTAGGCTCGTGAGTTATTGCAAGAAGTGTATAGACAGTATACCGTACGAGTGCGACGCGGGAGCCTTGTTTGTACCCACACTTCTTGTAATCCGGGTCGTTCAAAACGGACTCATCTGTAGGAAGTGCGATGACTACACCGCTGGCTTCCTTCCCGATCACGAATGGGAATCCAGATGCTGGGTATATTCCTTCTCTGTCGCACACTTACTTAACGACGTTCTTCGGGATGCTTGGGGGGTTTATATACTTGCCTGTAGTATGTGTCGATGAAGTTGATACCGAGATATTGGACCTACTCAGCGCAGCACAGATTGAGTGTTAACATTCGCATAGGAACTTGATAATGATTTTACCTTTACAACCAGATGATCCGGGGCTACTTTTGGGAAAGGGATATCTCGTTTCTCAATGACCTCAGGTCCCCCTGTCTTTGAAATCGCGATGGCTTGAATCGTTGATGGATAAGACATTCTGGGGGTTGCAGTGGAGAACTGGCGAGCAAGAGTGGGAAATTGAAAAGATAAGACTCGCTCAAGTTAGTCAGCGTAGTGACGCTTACAATTGCAATATCCTGGTCATATTGACTCATACACGGACACCGTGGGTGCCCCACAAACCGAATGAAAGTTCGAATAACGTTGTTAGAATGAATAGAAGAGAAAACATATAAACTATTGACTCCGTGGGTATAGATTTTGGGCTGGATTCGACATCCGGCGGCAAATACATTTACAGGTTTGCAGTAGACTAATAAGCGTAACCGATATCACTGGTGTCATCATGTACTGTAGTGGTGGAGTAAACAATCGAAGGTTGAATGGATGATCAAACAGTAACTCTTAGACTCCTTTCAAAAGCCTGGTCCAAGATGTCATATATGAGATGAATTTGTTCATCCCTCTGGACCATCCCAGGTCTTTGCTCTCGTAAACTGTCAATCTCCTGTGCTATCAGGTCTTCCTGAAGCTCCTTTGGTAAGGTACCCAGCGGAGGGACAGGCAAAGAGCACAGAGGTTGCGGGGGAGGTGTCAAGGTGTTCGGGTGCGGGCTACTAGCACTCAAAAGGTGGTATGCGCGTAACAATGACGACATCGCAATGAATGATCCAGTTCGCCCTATGCCAGCGGAGCAGTTGACCATGATAGGAGGGTCTGGGTCTGGTTCCGGAGATGATGGGAATGAAGAGGTATCCGTGTTAACGCAATCCACCAGACGAACAAAGGCGAGAAGGCTAGCTCGGTCTTCATCCTCAGGAACTCCATGGTCCGGCCATGCAGCATACAGCATATGGGTGAATACCACAGCATCTTGCGGATTAGTTGAGGTGACTGGAATGATGGAGACTTTGCTGTACATGCAGCAGGCTTCGTTTATTCGCTTTCTCTCTAGTAGCGTCACCTTCAATACAGGTGCATCGCTTGTTGGATCTGGGTTCGACAGCATTGATTGTCCAGGCGTGGAAGGGAAATAGATATGAGCTTTCTGTCGTCCTCTCTCCGTATTTTGTGTGAGCTGAACGATGGTACGAACACGACTAGGAGAGTGCACATGAGGAGAATTGAGAGATGCTGGAGGAGTAGAAATTGGTTGCATGATCGCACTGAGGAACACATGTGCGGTGCGCGGAAGGGGTGCTTGGGTAGCAATCCATAACTTTCCGCCGTACAGCTCCCGAACCCAGCTTGCATTAAAATATCTTCCCTTGCTACCCTCGGCTCCGACACTGCAGCGACTGCCCTGCAGATCGCCCACAACAACCCGCGTCCGATCATATGGCTGAATATTGGAATATCGATTAGCGACCACATTGTCTGGATGATGGGCTATCATGATGGAGTAGTGTGCGACTGGATCGGTCTTTCCCAGTGCAGAATTCAATGCCTGCTGCCCACGCGCAAGAAGGGACGTAGAATGTGGTTCTGCCACGAGAGATTGGGTCCGTAAGTGATCGCGAGCATATTCTCGTTCAGACAATGCGATGCAGACAGTTTCGGAGACAAAGCGGGAATCGTTTGCCAATGCTCTGGCAAGCCAAGTAGGTATCACTGGTAATGTTGCAGTCATTGAGAAAGATGAAAGCTAAGGCAAAGGTTTGGAGAGATTTGATATCTTCCTGTGCGTGAGAATAAACTGCCAACTCTGTTCAAAGATTTGTCGGGATCGGTCTACACAACATAGCAGTTTGCTCATGAAGAGCAACGATGGATAACAGCTATGTATCGTTGATATCAACTAATCCACAGGATGTCAAGTTAGTGATTATTTCGCAGAGCAACAACCCAGTCCTCACAGTTTTGGCTACCAGAGTCAGTTCCACGTTGGAAAAATCCACGGGGAAGAAACACTTGACGGACAATAACCCAGAAACGTGCTGGACATCGCGACAGGTACCAAAATGTTCCCTTGGTTGGAGACATCATTGACCTCGGAGATGGGTAGGGTCCTGCGCAGTATATCCATCTAACGTTCAGAAAGCCAGCAATACCCAAGCGTATCATCATCATTTTCCAGGGCGGATTTGTCGGAACCAAATGTAGAGTCGAGGTCTCGGAGTCATCAGATAGGCCCGAATGGCAGACGTGGACATATATCCACCCAGAGGATGCGAACCGGCGTCAAACTTTCGACTTGATAACCAACAGTGACGGATTGCCAGGGGAGGGAATTCAGAGCATGAAACTTGTTTTCGAGGAGAGTTCTGATTTTTACGGTAGGATCACAATCTATGAGTTGAAGATTGAAGGTGTCCTGCTTTGAAATGACGAGGAACTGGCTCAACCATATTCAAGAGCTCACTAGAGCCAAGCCTGCCATGTGCTTGAGCGGGTCTGTGACATGTGTGCGCCGAGCTCAAAGCATCCCAGTAGAAATGTTTAAGGGCCGTGGACTCGGAACAACAAGAGCCTCATGAGATATATTACGTACATAACGGAAAGTCAAATTAATTTTCCTTGTACACACGCGCCGTTTGAACTTTGCACCATCCAACGATGTCGATGAGGACCGTCTAATATTCATTTCCAGTATGTTTAGACTGCTGTCATGATACCCGAAACTGCGGGCAAGTTCATGCATACGAATCTAAGCCTCTGGCCCAGTGTCTCGTCAAACTCGTGATTTTTGATACGCACCGCAAGCCTTGGTAGGAATATCAACCAGGCTATACTGTTAAAATTAAGCATAATACTCACTGACTAGAAACGGTATGGTTTTGTAAGTTTGTTTGTAAACTATCAATCCCCTACAATTAAGCTTAACGGCTTCTGATTCCTTTGGTGATTCTCAGGCTTCCAAGAATAGCGCTACCACCGGAAAAATTACCAAATTGGGATATTCCAATAATCTCACTATTCCCACATACCTCCCTGGCTCTACTGCTGCACCAGAGCTTTCCCCTTGCTCACTCATGTATATAAGTAGTAGAATGGCATGTACATACATAAAATGATACAATAGACCGCTTTTTCATTGTCTGAGAGCTTGTACAGCAGTCTACAGTGCTGACTACAATATGTGCATCCCAGGACTAAAACATATTCGCATTTTTGCCCCTTTAGCAGGGAAGCAATTCTGGCTGTATATATCATATATTAGAGTGTCAATTAATATATGACACCGCTTGTTTGAGCCTCTGTAGTGTCCTACATCAGTAGATATGTTAAATTCATGAATACCTCTCAAAAAACATAAACCAGTTCGCATTTTTTAGTGTTTAGGTATATAGACTGGTGAATATTATTTCTAACATCTCTTTACTAGTATATACATCATATCAAGAGTATAGGTCAGTAGGATCAGTCCCTAGGGTGATATGTATTGTCATCTTCCTGGTGGTTCACTCCCTGGGAAATTTTTTCCTGCAGCTCCGGCCCTCTAGGATGGTAGGTAGTCTTTTACTATGAACATATGAAATATATTCATCACATAAGTATACCAGAACAATACCAGGATCCTTGTCTACAATCCAAAGTCACTTCCTGCCTACAATGTACCATATTTTCGCATTTTTGAGGTTTTTCACTACATTCTCACTACATAACTATACCAGCTGTTCATATATCACTCATAGTACATATATGAAGCCCTCCCAAGGCCATGATCAGGTAGAAATATGTCAGAGTAATGATATTAATGATATAGGGGCAAACTCCACAATCATGCAAATGTTATATTTCAACCCTGTCTAGGGCGAAGATTTCATTAAAAATGTATAGAATACATTGTAAACTACTAATATATACTAGACTAATATGTGTTGTGAAGGTAAAGGTGATGTGGAAGTGTTGTGGTCTCAATTTGTTGCATTATTATGGTCAGACATCAGGAAAAACACCAAATCCTCATAGTCATAGTGGCAGCTATATAGCGCTACATAGGCGGTGTAGTACTATGTAGACATCCAGGCTACTATATAGTACTACATAACTGGTGTAGCCGAAACCAGGACTATGTAGAGCTTCAGGTGACGGTAGTAGCAATCTGTAGTCATTGTAGCACAGTAGCAGCAGTAGTTAGTTCTAGTCACTACGAGTGGAAATACAAAATGTTTCAAGGTCAATAAAAGTATTAAAATAAAAATCATGTGCCGTCTCATAGACGTTTGCGCTCGTCCACCCAGGGTCAACAGATGGTCCCATTTTTGGAATGAGGTGACACGGACGAACCATTTCGTCAAGATGGATCACGGCTGCATTCCGATGCAGCTGACGAGTTGAACGCGACACTTGATGCAGGCCAGAGGAGGGATCTGGCTCCCGAAGCGGCATGAACCACTCGACGTAAGCTAGTGCTCGGGAGTTCGTTCCAACTAGAAACTGACGAGGGAGGGTAAAGATGATACGAACTTGTGCAACTCGCACACCTAGTACAGTATCCATTTCGGTCAGTGTGACATTGAAGCGTTGAATAGTAACCAATGCTTACCTTCGAGTGTCCGCAAATTCGTCGTCCGAGCACCATCACTTATCAGCGCCATATCGAATCTAGCGGGGGACCAAGGTTTTCGGCTGGCAGGACCAGGCTGCACTTCAGGTGTCGCTCTAATGCGCCACTGCTTTGGTGAGTCACTGGTGCGTGGATCAGGCGGGGTAACTATGATGACTTGTCGATAAACATCAAACCGGTCATGTGGACCGGGGATGATGTTATTATGTGGCATGTGCTCGCGCATGAAAGATTTGAGGGCGGGGAGAAACATGGTGGCGCCATGTGCAGTGATGAGGCGATCAACGGACTGCCGAGGGTGTGGAGGATGCTTGGCGAGAATACGGATCACATCAGTGGGGGATGACGCAGTGGGGGATGACGGAATGGTGTTTGTGGGGGCAGCAAACTCTTCAATCTCGGCATCCGAGTCTGAATCCAAGTCATTTCTGCGGTTGGGATATGTGTGACTGGACACTGTGGCTGACTGGGATCGTTCCGACAACCAATCAAAGTAAGAACTACGTAGGAATATGGCTTCCTGCCGTTGAAGCCATAAGGCCATTTGCTCCTCGTAGTCGCGTTTGTTGCTGGCACGATAGGCGTCTTTTGCGAAATCAATGTGTAGTCGTTCTGGAAGCTCAGTGTTGAAACCGTCGGTGGAACCAAATAGAGTGATGGACTTAACAAAGTGTGAGATTTGATGTAATTTAGGAATGTTGAAGTGTTCGCGAACTTCAAGCTCTTGCAGGATGTCTTTGTTGGCGTGAAACACCGCGAGCGCGCTCTCCAGACCATCAAGGGATTCAGCAGTGTGCATTCGAAGCTGTGAGTAATATGAAAAGTCTAGAATGGCTCGTGCGACTACTAAGACTCGACTAGCATTAATTGTGTCAGTACAGCCTTTGTTGAGCACGGCTTACTAATGCTTACCTTGGGACAGCACCAGCGAGCAGACCAACGAAGACACGCTGCATTTCTTTATGCTCTGTACCCGTCCACTGTCTCACAGTCGAGATACCCTTCTTGAAGTGCCGAAGTCCAGGGTAATCTGGAATTGCTTTGAAGCGTGAGTCCATTTCATCCTCACCGACAATCTCAAGACACCATTTAACTAAGTGGTCTTTAAAGACACCTTTATGGACCTGGTGGAGGAGGTCAGGCGTGAAGGCAAGAAAGATGTCGGCGTGAGGGAGATTTGCCCAGAATGGGTTGAAGACGGCGCGTAACCCATTGTCGTCGAATTGAATTGGATGCTGACCATTCTTCCGCTTCTCTAATATATCTTTTGTCACCTCAGGGTCCCGCATCTGCGAAGTCAACGGATCCCCTCGTTCATCGGCAGCGACCAAACACTTCAAACACCGATTTTCTTTACAGCACGCAACAAGACATTGTTCTGGGAAATCGGCTACATAAGCAGCAAGGATGGGGAAGACTCGACGGATTAACGAGTCCGCGCAGACCATCTCAACACCATTTCGACCGGCAGCCACGAGGGGTTCGAGGAGCAAGGACATGCAGTGGTGGAAAAGCCTGTAACCAGCAAGGGAGCGCGCGTCAGAAGTAAAGCAATCAAGTTTTCCAGCAGGTAAGTATCCTATAAGGACCGTTGCTCGCGCTGATGTTTGCCGCCTCTTCTCTTTCGCAATGTTGCCAATGGTTAGGTACACAGGCCACGCCGATTTATCGCCTCGAAATTGCGACAGACAAGTTTTGTCGGACGCAAGAATTATGGGTGCGATTGTCGCACCTTTCGGCAACAGTTTCTAGACGCCATAGGTAAGTACTTATCATTTTCGCTTTTCCAGGTGTACTTACTTGCTTGTCGCACCACCAGTCAGCCGTCCACATGTCATCAATTACTCGGTGAAGTCCTGCTGGGTCTCTGTATGCTCGCGCAGGTGTGTACACCATGTGATCACGGAACAATGGATTTCCAATGAGGTCTTTGACGCACTCGACAGGATCTCGCATCCAGACTTCGACTTCTTCATGCAGCGTCTGGCCCTTCTCATCTGTTTTATTTCCCTGGACCTTAACCTTTTTGCAACTCCAGGCTGTCGCATGTGGAAGCTCGTCGACTTTCTGGAGGAAAGATCTGTTATTGTGAAAAGAAGGTTTCGTTCGGTTTTGTGTCTATCGCCATGGTGAGTACGAATCCTTCAAAATTCAACACTAAACTTGAACTTACTATCGGTAATTTCAGAAACTCGTCTGTTCGAGTCTGGCCGAGGTTTTTAACAAGCCATTCGGCGAGTCCCCATTCCTCCCTTGCGACCTGAAGTTAATTGCCTTGCAGATGTGACAGGCAATGATTGGTACGTACCCACCATCGAAGGGAGCCCATTTGTCCTCGCCCATACACTCCTTATACTCCTGAAACCTCTCAAAGCCGGTTTTGCCTTCACGCAGTGTTTGGCCGGCGCCAACACATTGTTCAAAATATCGCGCGTGGTCCTCGTCTTCAACCTCCTCAATGGTCACCCTCCGATGTTTTGGCGCTGCTGGGTTGTCTGGATGATCGGGATTGGAAGACTCAGAGCGTGAGCGGCGATGGGGGGAATACGAGGAATACGAGTCAGCATGAGCTGAGTCACTGTTGGTGTCGGCTTGGTTTAATGTTCCTAAATGAGCCTGAGGTGCGCCAATGTCTTTTTGAGTTTCAACCAGCAGCTCCCACTGCCTTCTACAGTCAGGTTGATTATTGATATGTCTCCTGACACCTCCCTTTGAGCCCATCTCCTTGGCACAGAAATCGCAGTGAGGCATGGTGAGTGGGGTGCTTGCTAACTTTAAAACATTTTTTGATGTTCTTTTTTAAAGGCAGGCCCTGCCGGCACACTACACTACCCTTGGAGACGACTCTTGGAGACGACTTTTGTTTGCACGCTTCAGGCCTGTCATGGTGGATCCAACTCGTTTGCACGCTTCAGGCCTGTCACGGGGGATCCAACGGATGACATCGAGGTCGTACGACTCGAGAACAGTGAAGATTGCTCTATGGTGAGTGTTTCCGAGGTTGCTTTCTAACTTCGTAATATTTTTAATGAGTTTTTTTTCAAGGCAGGCCCTGTAACTAACCCTTTCGTGGAGGCACCGATCTGGTGCGCACTTCAGGCCTGTCACGGTGGATCCAACGGATGACATCGAGGTCATACGACTCAAGGTATGTCTCTCCCCCTTGAAGATTGCTCAGTCGACGGTGCTGATCCAGAAGAATAGCGACTCGGAGGATTGCTCAGTCGACGGTGCTGATCCAGAATCGCTGTCCGACTCTATCCTCTATCACTGGTTTGGACTACTGATTACTAATAAGTGATTTTAAAATGCAGGCCCTGCCCTGGTTACTGCGCCACACTACACTAGTCTCGATATACCATGGGCGGCAAGCACTAATTCGAACAGTTGCGCCCGTTTGGCCTCCTCACAGCGCCTCACTTCTGCCTCCCAGCGCTCTACAATGAGTCTTCGCAAGTTTGCTTGCAGTAAGGTAAGAGCTGGACCCGGCACCATTTCCAAGAGCTGCAACTTTTTTGCATGCTCGCAATTCTTCAATTCCGCCTCCCAACGCTCCGTAATTAGTTTTTGCAAGTAGGACTGACTAATCATGACAGGGCTGGGCGTTTGGCGAAACGGCGGAGGAAGTGGATACATAGGCTCATCGAGCTTTGGCCTGCAAGCCGGTGAGCATTGGGGCTGTGATGAAGACATGCAACTAACCTTTTGACAATAATATTTCCATTTTTACTGGTAGCGGTTTTGTCGCCTATGGCTGGGGACACTGGACTATACAATTTGTCAGAGCACGCCGATGAGTGTTTGATGCAGACTACATACCGCTTGTAGACTGAGATAACCATGGCAGGGAAATGTTGCACTGCAGTAACGGTACACTCGCTGCTTTTATCATTTTCCGTCTGTTGATCACAGCTTTAGCTCTGAACTTTACACGCCCTGAAATCAACAAAAAAATTCAAGGTTTAGATGTCTTTGTTTATGTCTTTCATAGCGCTATAAAATCAGCTTACCGTGAGCTAATGTTCCCTTGCAGACAACCATGGCTACCAGTCGCAAGGTCGCCTTGAAGCACGCAAAATCGAAGGACGCGCAACCAGCGCAACAAGTACCACCACCTACACGCACCGCAAGTGGTCGACAGCGACGCCCGACTGAAAAAGAAAACTACCGTGGTAAGCCCTGACAATATTGAGCGAGAACGTCTCACTCACTAGCAACTCTACAGTCTCTGAGTCTCAGCACGTCACCTATCGCCAAGAAACCAAGGAAAAGAAGATAGAAAAACAGAAGAAAAAAGCACTGAGGGCTGCTTACGATGCTGATCCCGACGGCTTCGAGGAAGAGCCGTCTGAGCTGCGTAGCGACATTGATAGGGCAGAAGAAAATATGGTACGTTCACCCGTTTTCTTTGACGCAACTCAGAATAATCACTGATTAAATTTTTTATTTAGTTCTCAGATTGCGACATGGTGTCCAAGCTGTCCTGGTCCAAATCAAAGGTACTGACATTCAGTGCTGGTAAAATACCCCCAGTGTCGCGCAACGCCAGTGCCATGCGCAAGGCTACTACTACAGGTATGTGTCTAGTCTTTTGATTGTATACTAAGACTAATCCACCTCTACTACTATCGAGCAGCTCTGACTTTGAGTCCATCCGATGACTCCGAGTCGGATGAGTCAACAGACCGTGAGTCTCGCCGACCTGAAGACCACATTGATGACGAGGACAACGACTACGTCGCCGAAGAACTGTCGCCCATAGCTCGAGGGTCCAAGCGTCCACTTGACGACTCGGAGACTTTGGATGATGGCATGGTACTGCCGAAGATCAAGAAAAATCCAGATGGTTCACGCCATCGCATGAAAGTCAGCGACTTCGATGATGTGTCCAAAGAGATTTTGGGGACGGCAGCCTGTATTTTCCGGTGTCTGATAGTCTCCCAGGCGCCATTTCCCGAGAACATTGCTGTCGAGACGCAGTTGGCAAAAGCAGCCTGGCATGAGGCATGTCAAATCAAAGGCATCAATGTCAAATTGACACCTTCAGGTGTCAAAATGGTGAGTCGTCTGATCTCCGTGTGTTCTTCAACTGATTTACTATATCATACTTTGCGAAGCTATTGACCCGCACATCACAAGTTCGCGGGGAACTCAAAATGAAAATGCGTTCACTGACAGCATCTTTTTTCGGTTTCCGGTCGAGCAATTCCAACGATGTGATACGACAGAATAGGGATCTAGCAGAGTCTTTGAAAGACGGTTCTTTATTTGCTTTCAAGGTACATATTTTGATGATCTACATGGTATTTCAAGTACTAACTCTTTGGACTAATAGGATTGGAAGTCGAAGAAGGGAATCTACAAGACGGAGTTACTGCAACTGGGCATCAACATCATGTGGTTCGCGAATCGACATGACGAAGGCGTCATCCACCATAAATATTTTAATCCTATGCCCGTCGAAGTTATCGCTCTTGTGCTTACAACTGTGAGTCTCTTATTCTATATTCAATTTGATGGCGCTGATGAATCACTGGTAGATCGAATGTTGTATCGACGAATGGTTACAAGGTCTGAAGGAAGATATCAAATTCACATCGGCTACTTATGGAACTGTCTACCATGGACATTTCTGCTCCTTGCAGCGCTTCGACGAGCGGACGGCGCCTTACAAACTCCTCGACAAAATTCGTGTCAATCTGCACGACGTGGCTCGGTGCGTTGAACAGTGTTCTTTTTCAAAATGATATTCTTACTTTCGTGCTTTGAAGTGTCCATGCAGGTGTTGACACCCTCACTATCTCGTCGTCTGCATCCCGGATCAGTGACACGGCATTCGAAGATGCCATCCGAGAGTACCGACTTGAGGAACAGGATGATGCGGAGGCTAGCGAGTCGTAAAATAGCTTGACTGGTTCATTATTAGGCATTCAAATTCAATTGTTTTCGCGATTCCGCGTGCTACTACTACTACTAATATGTGATATGTGTGACTATATAGCTGCTTGAAGCCGGCAGTAGTAGCGCTACATGAACTATGTAGTGCTATGTAGCTGCCTGTAGTAGAACTTAAGGGAACTATGGTAGTACATAGTAGCGCTACCTGGTTCTACATAGCACTATATAGTACTACGTAGTACTACATAGTTGCCTCACATGCTATATAGAGGGGGGATAGCTATTTGGCTATACGGTCTACCCTGGCTATATAGTACTATATAGTCACCTTGTTTTTTCCTGATGGACCACCCTAGCATAGACTGTTGGTGCATAGTACATTTTCGATGTTTGGACTTTTTGACTTTCCCACGACCTATTTCTTATCTATTGGATTCCCCTGCTGTCAATTATTCATGGATCCTTCTGGTAGTCGAGGACTGTATTACTTGGTATATATAGTGTACTCTAAGACAGTCTGATTATAATATTTTACTATATTCATGTCTGGGAATTCTTATCAGTGAGAATAGGAGATATGTGCTTGATATCATTACTCTGACATATTTCTACCTGATCATGGCCTTGGGAGGGCTTCATATATGTACTATGAGTGATATATGAACAGCTGGTATAGTTATGTAGTGAGAATGTAGTGAAAAACCTCAAAAATGCGAAAATATGGTACATTGTAGGCAGGAAGTGACTTTGGATTGTAGACAAGGATCCTGGTATTGTTCTGGTATACTTATGTGATGAATATATTTCATATGTTCATAGTAAAAGACTACCTACCATCCTAGAGGGCCGGAGCTGCAGGAAAAAATTTCCCAGGGAGTGAACCACCAGGAAGATGACAATACATATCACCCTAGGGACTGATCCTACTGACCTATACTCTTGATATGATGTATATACTAGTAAAGAGATGTTAGAAATAATATTCACCAGTCTATATACCCAAACACTAAAAAATGCGAACTGGTTTATGTTTTTTGAGAGGTATTCATGAATTTAACATATCTACTGATGTAGGACACTACAGAGGCTCAAACAAGCAGTGTCATATATTAATTGACACTCTAATATATGATATATACAGCCAGAATTGCTTCCCTGCTAAAGGGGCAAAAATGCGAATATGTTTTAGTCCTGGGATGCACATATTGTAGTCAGCACTGTAGACTGCTGTACAAGCTCTCAGACAATGAAAAAGCGGTCTATTGTATCATTTTATGTATGTACATGCCATTCTACTACTTATATACATGAGTGAGCAAGGGGAAAGCTCTGGTGCAGCAGTAGAGCCAGGGAGGTATGTGGGAATAGTGAGATTATTGGAATATCCCAATTTGGTAATTTTTCCGGTGGTAGCGCTATTCTTGGAAGCCTGAGAAAAACATTTCCAGTAGCATCGAGATCACAAGAGAGATCCCGATCTTCAGAACCAGTGAGGCATCGTGCCTGTTAATCTTCATGTTGGTGGCTCCGAGACAAACTTACAAAATGTACTGTGTATAGTTAGACATGGTTAAGTATCACCCTGCCATGAACAGGTGTATCAACACAAGCATTCGAACCGCACACATTTTTTATTTTCCGTTTGGTCTGTGTCTTCTGCTCTGACAAGGTGATGTTCCTCTCTTATCCTTTCCTGTCCGCTCCCTTATTCAACTTCTACAGCGAACAGCGAATGATCGTAAGCGAACGTATTACCTGTTTCGTTACAGAATATTAATTGCGCATACTACCAACGCTTACGCGTCCTCGAATATCACATTTTGCCCACCAATAATGCAGTTTCGTGACAAGCTATGTCCTATGTAGGCTGTCGCCTCATCTTATCCAGACTTCACGCGCGAGGATATCTGGCGTTTCTGTGCTATATTTCAGGAGCCGTGGTGGTGCAAATCAATGCCTGAGACGACTGCCCAACGATAAGAAGTTCTTCGATGTTCCCTGAAGTCGATGCCATCGATAAGGATTTTTTCTCTCGCTCGCCTATCCTTCACCGTATCAATCGTCCTCCCGGGGGGCCAGACAGGTTTCCTTGCATTTAGCATTGCCTTGTTAATTTCCATGACCGCATCTACAGGCACTAAAATCGATTGGTTGTAGGCTCTCAGTAGGGTGGCAAAAACATATTGGAATCGATCAACCAATGTTGCAAGACGGCGATTTCCTCCAACTTGCGTGGATTTGAAAATATGGAAGCAAAATGACGGTCGGTCTCGTGTCTTCATCAGATGAGTCAAGTTCTGCCAGGATATTGCGATGTATGAACCAAGAAACAAAATATAAGTGTGAGTACTCGCAAGAAAGAATAATAAGAATATTCGTATCCACACTGTTTGGCGTCTGGCGTTTGGGTCTTCTCAAATCGGATGTTGGTGAGCCGTCTCAATAATCCTGCGTTTACAATGCGATACGAAAGGTGTAGATCAAGTTCTGCATTGACCATTGCACTTCGCATAGGTCCATTCTTTGTCGCTGTTGTTGACCCGTTCACTGAGTATGCCATTTCTCCAAAGCACCGACATAACTTACAGAGATCTGATGGATCTTATCACTCATGTAATTTGGCCTTGGATCTACGATTACTCAAGTGTTTGTGGAGCCAGAAACATAAGTTGTGGTTCTCCAATCGGATTGTTTACCTCAGGAAAGCACAGACATCCACAGTGCATCTACAACGTGCTGCTCGTCTTTGCATCACGGACTTGCAAAAAGAGTGGATAACTCAAGCGTATATGCAAAGCCGAACACATCGAGCAAAATAGCCACTGCTCCACCTAATGCACAATAGTCCTCCACAGTAAATGTTCCCCGAAAGCGAGATCCCCACAGTGGAACCACACTTTCAAAGCGGCACACGAAGACCATATAAATATTGCTTTGGTGACCTTCATCCTTCATCCCTTACACGATACACCTGCTGCTACTGCGAATGCATACCCATTCCCATAACATCTTAATCGAATATCTGCTGGCTCAGGTACATGTATTCCCAGCTTCGATGCCTACATTTTCTAACTGTATCTATTTCTTACCTTTAGATGACTCAATCTCCCCCACATCCCTCATCGCACAGTTCCGACTTCTCCAATGCAAACCAGGACACCCCGAACACTGGCACGCATATGGGCCAACTCCCCTGGCCCCATCCTGCACACATGCATCATCCAGGCTATGCCCCCGCCCCCTCTCCCTTCCCGTACGGCCTCCCTCCCCCATACGCGCATGCTGGAGTTGTGCATCATGCGCCCCAAGCGGGACAACATGGTCATTTCCCTCCTGCGATGACCGCCACTCATGTTGGCCCACCGTTAACTACTGCACCTTTTCCTCCACAACACCCATCCGCGCCCCCCATGTACCATCAACCCTTCCCGCCGGGGCATTTTCCAGGAGTCACGACCTCCTATGCAACTCACACATCGTACCACCCATACTCCCAAGACCATAACCTCAACCAAAATGAAATGGGCTCCGACAAGATAGAGGACGACCCGTTCTTTGTAAGTTTTCCTTTTAATTTTGTGAGATCGCATTTTTAATCCTTGAGACAGCACCCCGTTGTAGAGACTCGTGCGTCTCATGGTCTGATATGACAGTTTTCACTAGGAAGTACATAGCACGAACTTGTAGTGTCACTCTGTGCGCTACCCGCAGCTATCTCTATATGAGGCGCAGCTTTCCCGCGCAATGCGCGCCATGCGCGCACACTTCCCGCGCTGACCTGCACCAAACCGGTTCGGTGCATGGACGACCAATACTCTCTCATGAGTCATATACCCTGAAATACCACTATGAAACTCTTTTCCCTTTTATCTGAAGTTGGACTGAGGCTAAGGGAATATTTTTTGCTTTTCTTTTTATTTTTCAAGTCTATATGCCAGCAGCCTGAATATTTTAGTACATTTAATTCTGCGATGAGTTTTGCTTAGTCAGCCATGGTGATGACTCAGACAAAATCCCACACATGTCAGGTGACTGTGAAAAATATTTCCCACATATGTTGTCCTGGAAAAACATTAGTAAACCCCTAAATACTAGGCTCGCGTCATTCTCACTATTCAAACAAAGCAAATCAAAGACAGCCACACACAGGATTCATATCATGTGACACTTCTTACTCTCTTTCTGGATTTGTCATCAGGGGTTGGACAGGTCACATGACTTAGCAAAATACCCAATGACTCACTATGACTCCCTCTGAATATATGACTCACTATGACTCACTCTAAATACTTACTATGACTCACTATGACTCACCTTGTACATATGACTCATTATGACTCTTAATGACTCTGAATACACTAGTAGCACAGCCACATTTATTGTGTATATAATGACCCCAGTTTTGGAAATAATAAGAAGCAGCTACCAGCAGAAGCAGATACCAGCAGGTAGTAGGGTGTTTCTCAGCCCAACTAACACTAAGTTGTGAAGTAAGGTGTGATAAGTGTCAGTACCAGTGTCAAGAACTGTTTCAAGACTGAGAGGAACATTCTCAAGAGACAGTAATACTGCAAGCTCATCATACTGAACGACCCGCTGTGAGCTCACTGTGTGCGACAACCAGCAAGCAAGGTACAGCCACACTTTTATTCTGATTTCTATTATTCTTTTTCTTTTCTTTTTCTTTCACTGACCTTTGGTGTTCTTTGTCCAAAAATACTGATCCAAAATATTCGTGTTGTCTCTACGTCCACCTAAGACTCAGTAGTAGCATAGTGGGGAGACTTTAGGAATTGATAGTGAAGCTTGACCTCACTCATCTGAGTAGTGATATTGAGCCAAGATATTCTGTGCCTGCTAGGCTTTAGCCATTGAAGAGGGGACTTGGTAGTAAACCCAAGGACGTCCGTTCCTGAGTCTGTTTGAATACTCAAAGAAGAGTTCCTTGACAGCAGGTTCAATATCGAGCTAAGAGTTCTACAATAAAGCATTTGACTAGTCTTGACCTTTGATTCTACCTGTTTTGTGCTGAGGGAGTTTATCATTGTAATTCCGCACCATTTCTTTTGGAGTATAGTTGGTACGAGGCACTGTTGTTGAAAGGGAACTTGAGGAAGAAACCCGTATATTCTTTTGGTCATCGCCATACTGTCGGGCTGACCATTGTTTGTTTGTTTTCCTGTCAAGTCCAAAGATTGGATTGACCATCGTATTACTGATCTTGCAGAAGTATCCTTAGCTGAACATACCTTGGGTAGTATACAACTAGCCACCCACGAACGACCACGTTATCAGTCATTGGTATTTGTCTGAATCGCTGACCGTGGAGATATTTGTTTTTATAGGTGTTTATCTATAGATCATCTATCTAAGAAGACATTACTGGAGCCCACCGCGAGGGGTGGTATTTTCAAGTTTGTAACTAACCTAATATATTCAGACCAGTCTTGTTACTGTATCGACATACACACTTTCACATCGCTTGACATCCATTGTCATCATGAGTACCCAACCAGCACATCCAGCTAATCCAGCTAATCCAGCTAATCCAGCTAATCCTGCAAATCCAGCCCCGGCCCAGCCTGCGGCTGCACAACAGGCACTACCTAATCATCCACCACTCATTCTACCATTGCCAGGAGGCAAACATGCCCCTGCTAAGTTCAAGGGAAAGTATAACCAAGTCAAGAAATTCATTCGTCACTATGAAAGACTATGTGACCAACTTCTAATCACAACCAACCAAGAGATGTGTGAGAATGTTACTTTGTACTGTTCCTCACGCATCACACAACTCATAGAAATATTGCCAAGTTATAGAAGAAACAATTGGGCTGACCTGAAGGCAGACTTTATCAGCCTCTTTGATGCAGATCGGGACGCTAAGCGATATAAGGTTCGCAGCTTAGTAACCTTTGTCAACAAGCATCGGTCAGTGTCTATCAGAACATTGTCAGATTGGAAGAAGTATATTCGGGATTTTGTAGCTATAGGAGGATGGCTACTAGCCAAGAACAAGATATCAAGCAATGACCATGCTACTTACTTTTGGAAAGGAATTCCTAGAACATTGCGCTCCAGAATCGAAACACGGTTGTTGGCAACAACACCCCTAAGAGATATGACAACCCCTTTCACCTTCGATGAGGTATCCCAAGCAGCAGATAAGATTCTGCAGCGTGATCGCTTTGATACGGACCTAGTATATTCGGATACAGATAATTCAGATAGCAGCGACTCAGATAGTTCTAGTGGCACGGACTCAGATACTGAATCAAGTTCAGAATCTGACGAGGATTATCATAGGAAGCTCAAGTCTGCAAAGAGAGCAAAGCATAAGAGGCACTTACCTAGTAAGACCATTATACGTAAGACTCGCTTCGAAGATGGAAGCTCCAATGATGAAACTCCTATTACCAAGACACGAAGAGCAGTTCACAGACAACGAGCTGCTAAGCAAGGCTCACAAGAAGAAGTAGAGAATTTGATTCAACAACTGGGAAGAATGAAAATAGGAGATGCTAATTATAGCACACTTTACTATCAAGCTATAACCTTAGACCCAGCAGTGAAAGATATTGTTGAGAATCCTCTGAGCAGAAGTAGAAGAGAACAGGACATGGGCTTTAGAGACAATAGATTCCCCAGTGCCAGATTCACACCAAGAGACAATGGAACAAATTTCATAAACAGAAATACTAACAACCAATACAGTGCACCTAATAGAACTAGTACTACCCCTAACTACTCTAATACTCTCTACCCTGACAAACCATTCTGTTATGGGTGCGGAGAAGAGGACCATGGGTTAGCAACATGTCCAAAAATAGAGGAAATGCTTACCAAGGGCGAGTTAGTAAGAGGAAGAAGCGGAAGGTTTATGTTGCCAGGAGAAATACCCCTAAGAAAATGGCCGGGCCAAACAATAATCAATGCGGTGGAAAATTGGCATCGGACGGCAAAGACTCACTTTGTAACGTGGAAAGAAGATCCTGAGAGCGAGAGCGAGAACGAATCAGAAGAGTACCTAGAACATTGTTGGGCTTTAGGATATGATAGTCAGGATGACGACGACGACGAGGATGAAATAGTAAGAACTTACCCGGCAGTGCGGACGCCGAAGGACGGAATCCGTCGGCGGAATGATGTTTTTGACGGAGTGTATCCCCCGAAGGGACGAGACGCAAGAGCAGAACTAAAGAAAGAGCAAAATCAGCGCTATGAGTTAAGAAAAGAAAGGCAGTACGCACCTATGACACGGCAACAATCTAATAGAACTTCCGTGGTTGCTCCGCCGAGGATGATGACGCCGGAGAAGGCATCCGAACCTTCAGAAAAGCCAGTAAGGCTCGAAGCACGTGAATTCAAAGCGTTGGAACCTAGAAAGATATATGAATCAGTAAGAACTCCCCAAGGGAACACAAAGAATGAAAAAGAAAACTTACCTGTAAGGTCTGGAGAGTTTCCAGAAAGAAACAAAACAAAAGAAACGGAAAACAAACCTTGGAGAAGCGGAGTGTATGAAAGGAACTCACCGACTCCAAGCAAAGAAGAACGGGCGCGGTACGACGCGCATGATGACGACGTCGTCATGGAGGATGATGCCCTGCGAAAGGGAAAGTTTAAAGAGTCAGTAAGAGAACAAGAAAGAGAAAAGAAATGGGACGCACCTAAGGTGAACGCGAAGGTTCAAAAGACAGTTGATCCGTTGATCGAACCTAAATCAGGAATAAGAAGATCAGAACTTGCTGATGGCATCAATGCCAAATTAGTTCTAAATAGAATTCTGAACGTACCGGTGGAACTTACCGCGGGAGAAATACTTGGAGTATCAAAAGAATTGTCGGGGTTGCTGGCCGAGTCAATAAAGCCTAAAACAGTAAGTAGAAAGGACGTTCACCTGGCATATGACGTGCATAGAGCACATGAACTTGAGGCCGGAAGTTTCCGAGCATCGGAAGGTTTCGAGGCGAAGGCAAAAGAAGCATTAATAGAATTACCGATTATGATCAACGGATGCAATCTCAAAGCGGTAATAGATACCGGCAGCCAACTAAATATAGTCTCAGAAGATACATACGAGAAGTTCATCAAACTTCCTATCAATAGAAGCAAAACACTAACGCTGCATGACGCAAATGGCGGCACAGGTCATCTCAAGGGGCTTGTATCTCAAGTTCCTATTAGAATAGGTTCTGTACTTACTGTTGCAGAAATTTACGTAGGAGCATCGGTTCCATTTGAAATTCTATTGGGAAGACCCTGGCAAATACATAATACAGTATCTATACACGAACGACGTACAGGGACTTGGCTAGAATTTGGACATAGCCCCTCTAATGACGAAATATCCGAAGTTCTAGTAGTACCTTCCAAATTCGGAAAGAACCGAGAAAGCGGGGCAAAGAGCTGGAATATTACATGTTCGGCAATAACCGGTATCAAACCGTTCCATCAAGAAGTATCTAAAAATAGTACTACGTCTTCGGAATCGGTTAATTTAGCGGTACCAAATATGGAAAGTCATGAGGACTGCAGACGTGTGCTCATGGAAATTCAGTCACACATAGTCCAACAAATCGCAAAAATGGTGGATAACTGTATGGATTTAATGAATTGTACAATACAGCCTGTAGATACAAGGGAAGGTATAAAAGGGGACGAGACTTTGAGAAAAATGAATAGTCCAAACCCATCAATCACAATGCCCCCTAACCGAGCTGTCACACTTTTCCAACCGAATCCGGAAATGTTGCAGTACGCCGGAACTACGCATGACGTCAGATTCACGCATCCCGGACATCACGCGTTTAGGCACACTGCCAATATTTTAAACGCACATTCTATTAAGGGAAACCACGAGGCCGATTTCCTAGTTCTAAATAGTTCGCAGTACAAGGACCTGCAGGAAGAAGCTAGGCACGTGGGAGAATTTATTCCTAGTATAGTAGTTTCGGCTAAATTCGCTGAGCCGGACCTCATTTCCCATTATGGAAACATTACCATACCGGCGGTTGAGCTTCCCGTTGATGCCCGATCAATTCGATCACCTACCCCACTTGCATTCGCCAAACGCAATTCAAACGGCGCATTTCTTAAAAATTACGACGGTGACTTCCGTCGTTTCCACAACCTCTGCCTCCCTCTCCCCACCATCGACTTCAGCGACCTTGTCCATATGACGGACGAGGACATTATTACACTACCGGAAATTCCCGCCGATTCCGAGATACCGGTAAGTCCCATATTAATATCCGATACCACTACCTACAACTTTTTCAAGCAGCACAACATCCCAACCGAGGCCGCGCGCCATCTATACCCGCGTTTCGTCGTGCCCAGCGAGACGCAGGGTATTCACTTAACCCAGGCGCAGGCGCAGCGCAACAAGGACCTCCTCAAGCAAGAAGATACTATCGACCCGCGCAAGTTATTTCCGCAGGCTTCGCCTGCCTCTCCATCTTCCATCTTCTCCCTAACTCCTTCCAACTCCACGGCTGACCTCATCCCCAAGATCGAGTCCATTGGCGACGCTATCGCCGGACTCGCGGATGAATGGGTCCGGCTGCCCAACTCCCAAACTAACGGTACGGATACCACCACTAATGAACTTACTGACGATGAAGACGAAGATATGGACGCGGACGCGTCAGACGACGATGCTCTCGTCTCGGACGACGAGAGCAGTTCGTCAGACTGCTCCTCCTTCACCGACGCCATCGACCACGAGGATAACACCATCGCCGCGCATGCCACTGCCATGCAGCGACTCGCGCAGCTCGCGCGCGACCTCACCAATCCACTTTCCCGGCGCATCATGCCCCAACTCGTCCCCTCCCTTAAATTCAACCGTACCCTCGACACTCTCGAGGAGCAGGACGAATCAATGGACTTTACTCCCCGCAACACGCCCGTCGCCTTCGGCCTCACGGCCGACAAACTCCAGTACGACCCTTTGCCGTTCCACGGCGAGTTCGACAAAGAACTTGCCCGGCGGGTCATCAATATGACGTACTACCTGTCCCGCGAAATGATGGCCCAGGGATCCCGCGAGCTAGGAACCGAGCTGGCAAGCTTCCATGCCGCTCGTCCTAGCTCGATTTTCCACTACGACACCTCCGAATACCCCAAGTTCGTTCCGCACGGATCCACCCGCCTCCATTCCCGCCTTTATGAGCTTAAGTGCATGCGCGCCAACGCGCGCACTATCCTTTCCCTCGTCCACGCAACACTTACCCCCATCCAATCACAGGAATGCATGCTAACCGACATCTTCCTTATCGTTGTCGACGGAGTGCGCTGTATTCCCGCCATCACCAACCGCGCTACGTTCTTTCTCCAATTCTGTCCCTCGTCTAACCCACTCTACACTTTAGAAGAAGTTGCCGCGCTTCGCACAGCGTCGGGCCTCTTCCGGTTCTATGGGAGTTTCCAGCTCGCCGACGCTATCGACGACCTCCTCACGCTCTCCCTCCCTGACGAAGACACCGTCCACCAACTCCTACAAAACTATTCACTCGATGACCTCCGTGGTACTGGCGTTACAGCCAATGCCAGCCTCAACTACCTCCTGCACATTGCAGAGTCCCAACACGAGCGCTGCTTCAATGCGCAACGCGAAGGCCCGTACTTCTTGGAATAGGGCGGGTCAGTCATTTTTTTCGTTTATCCTTATACCCAGCTCATGTTTCTTTCTATTCACACTCTAGTTCTCATTTTCTATACTTAGGAATAGCTTTTCTTTCATACATACATTGCCCTTACGTATATGTAGACTTGTCTCCCTACAGTAGTGTTTGCTTGTGCTGTTTTGTACATTGATCCGTTCTGAAAGTCTGCATCCGTTTGAGTGAGTCTATTTTTGGCATCATAACCAGAAAATACAAATATAACGATCGAGTTTGTACTTATGTGTCACGTGACCAGTTCTTTTTTTTTGGTATTCATTTACTTTGGACGTGGGAAATCATTTTTTGATATGAAGGAAGCTCTCGTTCGAAGACCCCTAGGTACCTGATATTAACACACATATGTATATAATGAATCTAAAAGTGGTTCATTGAAAGAATCTTCGATCGAAGGCCTGGAACTATTAGGACGGAAAATTCACTAAGTCCCTAAAACATTCAAGTAATTCAATAAGTCCCATTATCAATATACAATCCCAACTAAATCAACATTAACCATAAACCAAATCAAATCACTTTAGTCTACGAAACTACTCTTTACTGGCTTAGCTTTGCAAATCTTTCACATCTACATACAATATACATGCAGAAAAACACATTGCCAAGAATTTACCAAGAGCGAAAACAGAGACCACCGGCCCGCGAGCCTAGAACATAATTCAACACCTAACCTTGCCTGACAACCTAGTCTCACGTAGTCATAACCTTAGCAACAAGTCACACATATATATACTAGAACCAGTTCAAGGAACCAATGTCACTCCAAATGCAAAATTTGGAAACCATGCAACTAAGCCACGGGCTCTATGTGCGAGCCAGCAATACTCTTGATGAATATGAAGATTTTGGAGATGGACGTGCAGAACTATATGACTCTGCAACCATAGATGAGTTTGCAAGTGAGGATGAAGAGACGGTAACCATGTGGACCGATAGCGTAAAGAATCATTTCGAGCCCGGAGATTCAATATGGGCAATGACCCTTGATGGACATGAGAATGAAGGGATGTTTTGGACCCCTGAGAGCTCTTTCGATTACCCATTAGCCAGTGCAGATAATGCCAAGTCGTTCACAATGTATAAGCGAGTTGACAAGAAAGTACGCCCAGTTCCCGGAGTATTTCCCCAGGAAGCCCAAGTGGTGAGACAATTCCCAAATGACCCTTTAAACACTCTTGTACCCTTATCCCCTAATCCCCCAGAGGTAATTCCCACCAGGAAACTTACTGCAGAACGACTTGACGCTTTGAATATCAATTCCAAAGGATTCTTACGACCAGAAGAAGAGAAGTTGTTTCGATATATTATGTGGCTGCACCAGGATGCATTAGCCTTTGAAGATACAGACAGGGGTACTTTGAAAGAATCCTACTTCTCTCCCTATATTATTCCTACTGTTCCACATATCCCATGGGAATATAAGAATATCCCAATTCCACCTGGAATACGAAGCAAGGTTATAGATGTACTGAAGCTAAAAATCGATGCAGGAGTCTATGAAGCTAGTCAATCAGCATATAGATCGCGATGGTTTTGTGTAGTTAAGAAGAACGGAAAGCTTAGGATAGTCCATGATTTGCAGCCTTTGAATAAGGTCACAATTCGAGACGCTGGACTACCGCCCATTCTTGATGACTTTGTAGAACCTTTTGCAGGAGCCCAATGTTACACAGTATTTGATTTATTTTGGGGATTTGATGCTAGAAAGTTGCACCCATTAAGTCGAGATCTTACTGCATTCCTAACTCCCCTAGGACTACTTCGCATTACATCGCTTCCAACCGGATTTACCAACTCTCCTGCAGAATTTCAGAAATGCATGACATTTGTACTCAAGGATGAAATCCCTGACAAAGCCAACATATTCATAGATGACCTTCCCATCAAAGGTCCTACTACTACATTTCCGGATAAACATGGTCAGCCCATTGTTTTAAAAGAGAATCCAGGAATACGCAAATTCATTTGGCTTCATGCCCTAGATGTTCACCGAATTATGCATCGTGTCAAGGAAGCTGGTGCTACATTTTCAGCACTTAAGATTCAACTGTGCCTCCCAGAAGTCTTGATTGTCGGACAAACCTGTACCCCTGAAGGACGAGTCCCTGATAAGACCAAGGTAGATAAAATTCTGAACTGGCCAGATTTAACAACTCCAAAGGAAGCTAGAGCATTTCTAGGATTATGTGGTACTGTACGTATATGGATCCCAGGCTATTCCACCCTAGCAAGACCCTTGAGTGAGCTATGGAGGAAGGATGCAGAATTTATTTGGGATGAAAGACGTAAAGAAACTTTTGAAACTTTGAAGAAACTAGTTGCTTCAGCACCTGCCTTGAGGTCAATTGACTATACTTCGGACTTGCCAGTAATATTATCAGTGGATTCTAGCTATATGGCAGCAGGAATTATCTTATCTCAGATTGATGAGAATGGACGTAAGCGCCCAGCTAGATATGGATCATTACCATTTAATGAAGTAGAAGCCCGCTATTTACAACCAAAGCTGGAGCTATACGGGCTTTACCGAGCACTTCGTCATTTCCGTCTTTACATCATCGGGGTGAAAGTTCTTCATGTAGAAGTTGATGCCAAGTATATCAAGGGAATGTTAAATGAGCCCGACCTTCAGCCGAATGCAGCTATCAATCGCTGGATCCAAGGAATCCTTTTGTTTGATTTCAAACTCATCCATGTTCCAGCTACCAAATTCAAAGGACCAGATGCTTTGTCTAGAAGAGGTCTAGGGGAAGGAGAAATTATCGAGGATCAGGATGATTCTTGGTTGGATGAATTAGCATTATATACGGGAGTATCTCAAGCATGTTTCCGGACTACCGTATTATACCAGGATGAGACGGTATCTCCCTCCACAGTATTCATGGGAACAGGTTTGCAGGAACAGAACCTTAAGGATATTTTCAAATTCCTAACTACCCTAGAAGCACCATCATTTTCAAATATTTCAGCAAAGAAGAGGTTCCTGAAGAAAGCTGTCAAATTTTTTGTACAGAATGGAAAAATGTATAAGAGGATGCAGGCTAGACCACCCCTATTAGTAGTCTTTGATCCGGAAAAGCGTGCGACTATTTTGAATCAGGCACATGAAGAGCTCGGACACAGGGGCGAAGTTGCCACATGGGACACAGTACGGCTTAGGTTCTTCTGGCCCTACTTATTTTCAGATGTACGGCATCATGTACAGTCATGCCACCCTTGTCAAATTCGAAGCACTACCAAAATGCATATTCCTATCACAGTTTCTACCCCATCCACAATATTCATGAAAGTCTACATTGACATCATGCATATGCCTCCAGCCCAAGGATTCAAATACATTGTGTTGGCTAGGGACGACTTATCACGATATGTAGAAGGACGACCTCTGAAAGCACCTAATGCCAAGGCCCTTAGCAAATTCTTTTGGGAAGACCTCTATTGCAGATATGGAGCTATTGGGCAAGTAACTACTGACAACGGACCAGAAGTGCAAGGAGCATTTTCAGCCCTTATGCGGAGAGTGAATATTCCACATGTCACAATTTCACCATACAACTCTCAGGCTAACGGAGTAGTTGAAAGAGGGCATTTCATATTACGAGAAGCATTAATAAAGGCATGCAATGAAAACATTACGCAATGGCCTCAGAAGATCCCCCAAACTCTATTTGCAGACCGAGTTACCACTAGTCAGGTGACAGGATTTTCTGCATTCTATTTAGTTCACGGAGTACACCCAGTTTTGCCATTTGATTTAGCAGAAGCTACATTCATGGTAGATGGATTTAAGAGCGGAATGACTTCAGTGGATTTATTAGCACTTAGAATACGCCAGCTTGAAAGACGTCCCGAAGACCTAGAGCAAGCAGCAGAAACCCTAAAGAAAGCTCGGTTCAAATCAAAAGAGCAGTTTGAGAAGAAGTATTCAAAGCGATTAAGACGGGAAGCTTATCAACCAGGAGATCTGGTACTGGTACGTAACACTCGGATAGAAAAGGAACTAAACCAAAAGACTAAACCCCGTTATCTTGGCCCTTATAAAGTAGAACGGCGAACTCAGGGAGGATCATATGTACTAAGTGAAATGGACGGTACAATATCCCGTTGTGGAGTCGCTGCCTTTAGATTGTTGCCATACATATCAAGAAACTCGCGCCAATTTTGGAGACTTTCTCAAGGAATTGAGGAACTTGAAGAGGAACATCTTCTCCCTGATTCTGATGGACCAGTGGAATAGCGAAAGAGAAGCCAGCTACTCCCCGCAGCAGCTAAAGATGTGGCGCCAGAAAGCCCGCGCTAACTTGCTTCGCATTACAGCCGTTTGGATCGGCCACGTGCTAGAGAAACATACACACCCAGAAGGAACTAGTGACATTTTGTTAGAACCTGGGAACGCATACCTTACAGAACCATTAAGCCCAGAAGAACGGGATACATTATCAAATTTCCCCAACTGGATTTGCCCAATTTGCGCTACCTTAGAACAACGGGCCCAGAACGTAGAAGCTCACCTGAAGGAAATTGAAAGAATAGAAGTTCAGTCGTGGGTAACATTTTCTTTAGATTAGTTTTCCCTAGTTTCCCCTCCCCAAAGTTTTTTTCTAATGAATAGTGTACCTGCGGAGGAGCGCCTACTGCAAGAAACACAAGCAGCCTGCCTTGTTTTATTTGTACATCACATACACTGTTCGCATGCCACTCTATTTTCCGGATATTTACTTACTATAACTGTACTATGGAATTTGGGATACAAACGATTGGTAAAGAGACATTGCCCCACATGCTATTTGTTGTTTCATTGGTTACTGCGCGCTGAAGGACAATCAATTGAGCCGGAACCTAAATTAATGACGGAACCTTAATTTCGGCAACAGGAAGAATGCAAACCTTAAATAACTTAAAACCCTAGCGGCATTAATAAAACAGACAGCGCCTTTTTCATTCACAATTCATTTAGGGGTTAGATCGCAGGGACTTTCAATTTTGCCTAGTATAGTAATACTTTAAATCCCTGAAGACCCTTGTACAACTTTCATATATAGGACGCCAAAATTTGAAGGCGTTCCTCAGTTTTCCGCTGGCACACAACAGCGCTACTCAATATCACTCTTTTCCTGGCTGCAAATCACTCCTCTCTTTCTTTAACTATGCTCTTCCGCCGCCATCCCAAGTCATTTGTCGACCTGACTCATCGGCACCCTATCATCGAAACCAAACCGGATGCATACACTTCTGCACCGGACCGCTGCTGGACGTACCACCAAATTTGCTGCACCTATCACACCACTTTTTCCCTCGGCCAAATTGTGCGCCTAGAGGACCAGTCCAAATTCCACCAGATCTTCACTGGCCGAGTTTCGGAAGTAGTGGAGCACTACAAGGACGTCTTTGTTGTGCATGTCACTCCATTGGACTATGAACCCACTAATCCACTCGCTCCACCGCCCGTTCGTCTTACCCTGTCTACTCACGTCCTTTCCCTTCCCAAACACCTTCGCTTTCTACGCTGGTGCAAGAAGCGCACCAAGTGCCTCAGGAAATTCAAGGCCACCGAGCCGGACGCAATTATGCGGTCCCTTGACGACTTTCAGAAGCAGTTGGACGGAATGGATAGCTTTGGGAATAGTGTTGTGGAATTCGGAAGTGAAATTTTGGTACGAAGCTCTCAGGATCGCCGCTATGATGAAATCTTAAGCCTTGTTAGGGGTCTGGATCCACTGCCTGATTTCTTCTAGTTGACAAGTACACTCCTTTCATAGCTGATTAGTTAGTCTTTTTCTTGGTAGTATACATCATTCCGTTACGGTCTGCATTTCCATATACTACGTTCGGCAGTCTTTCATCCCCGCAAATCAAACACGTACCATAACTGTAGTCAACTATGCGAGTCTTGGAACTCATTTTGTACACTATTTACGCCCTTGCTCTATACATCCTAGCGAGCAAACATACGGGTTACGTAGAAATTGTCGAGGACAATATCTGTGCAAGTACCACAATCTGTCTTGGAGAACAATGAATCGTGCAACACGAATTGAGCAAGGCTTGGAGGTAAATCCTCAGCCTGAACCCGGGTTCTTACCCACCCAATACCTTCGTCTTGGTCAAATATATTCAAATGAAGAACATTTCCAAAGCCAGCTGACTATAGCTGAAAGTCAGATTGATCGGTTAGGAAGTTCGTTTACATGGCACGCAGGAGAAATGCATCCACATGGAGATCTACATTATCAGGTAGATGTACGACCCTATCGTGGAAGAATAAGGGGCGCATACCTTCTCCAGTGGCGGTGCCCTACATGTGAATACATATTCATAACAGCACAGGACTTGAACCGTGCACTTGATGAGATAGAAGAAAGATTACGGGTTACCCAGCAAGAAGATTTTCAGGCAGAACTTCCACCCCTGCCTCAAAACCATATCATGACCAACCCATTATGATACCCTTTTCCTAACACAGAAGATGAACCCAGCCTAGCTAGGGCTTGAACACCCTTCCCCCTTCAGAGTTTGCAATCGGGGACGATTGATTTCTCAGTTTCCACTAGATGACCTGCACCAAACCGGTTCGGTGCATGGACGACCAATACTCTCTCATGAGTCATATACCCTGAAATACCACTATGAAACTCTTTTCCCTTTTATCTGAAGTTGGACTGAGGCTAAGGGAATATTTTTTGCTTTTCTTTTTATTTTTCAAGTCTATATGCCAGCAGCCTGAATATTTTAGTACATTTAATTCTGCGATGAGTTTTGCTTAGTCAGCCATGGTGATGACTCAGACAAAATCCCACACATGTCAGGTGACTGTGAAAAATATTTCCCACATATGTTGTCCTGGAAAAACATTAGTAAACCCCTAAATACTAGGCTCGCGTCATTCTCACTATTCAAACAAAGCAAATCAAAGACAGCCACACACAGGATTCATATCATGTGACACTTCTTACTCTCTTTCTGGATTTGTCATCAGGGGTTGGACAGGTCACATGACTTAGCAAAATACCCAATGACTCACTATGACTCCCTCTGAATATATGACTCACTATGACTCACTCTAAATACTTACTATGACTCACTATGACTCACCTTGTACATATGACTCATTATGACTCTTAATGACTCTGAATACACTAGTAGCACAGCCACATTTATTGTGTATATAATGACCCCAGTTTTGGAAATAATAAGAAGCAGCTACCAGCAGAAGCAGATACCAGCAGGTAGTAGGGTGTTTCTCAGCCCAACTAACACTAAGTTGTGAAGTAAGGTGTGATAAGTGTCAGTACCAGTGTCAAGAACTGTTTCAAGACTGAGAGGAACATTCTCAAGAGACAGTAATACTGCAAGCTCATCATACTGAACGACCCGCTGTGAGCTCACTGTGTGCGACAACCAGCAAGCAAGGTACAGCCACACTTTTATTCTGATTTCTATTATTCTTTTTCTTTTCTTTTTCTTTCACTGACCTTTGGTGTTCTTTGTCCAAAAATACTGATCCAAAATATTCGTGTTGTCTCTACGTCCACCTAAGACTCAGTAGTAGCATAGTGGGGAGACTTTAGGAATTGATAGTGAAGCTTGACCTCACTCATCTGAGTAGTGATATTGAGCCAAGATATTCTGTGCCTGCTAGGCTTTAGCCATTGAAGAGGGGACTTGGTAGTAAACCCAAGGACGTCCGTTCCTGAGTCTGTTTGAATACTCAAAGAAGAGTTCCTTGACAGCAGGTTCAATATCGAGCTAAGAGTTCTACAATAAAGCATTTGACTAGTCTTGACCTTTGATTCTACCTGTTTTGTGCTGAGGGAGTTTATCATTGTAATTCCGCACCATTTCTTTTGGAGTATAGTTGGTACGAGGCACTGTTGTTGAAAGGGAACTTGAGGAAGAAACCCGTATATTCTTTTGGTCATCGCCATACTGTCGGGCTGACCATTGTTTGTTTGTTTTCCTGTCAAGTCCAAAGATTGGATTGACCATCGTATTACTGATCTTGCAGAAGTATCCTTAGCTGAACATACCTTGGGTAGTATACAACTAGCCACCCACGAACGACCACGTTATCAGTCATTGGTATTTGTCTGAATCGCTGACCGTGGAGATATTTGTTTTTATAGGTGTTTATCTATAGATCATCTATCTAAGAAGACAGCGCTTCACGATGTATACGCGCGCGTGCATTCCCGCGCTTGAGCGCCCTATGGTGCCAGCCATCCAGAAGCATCCATCCACTGTCCACCAAGCTCCCTAGTGCGTATATTTCCATTTCCTTTATTAGCATATTGTTCCACCTTTATTTTATCATGGATTCCCACTCATATATATCTTTACATACCTACTCAGTAGCGCTTCGGCTCCGCATGACCGCGCTTAGGCGCGCTATATAAGCGCCAGCAGTACATACCTTTTCACTACTTACTTTTCACCTTACCTTACTTTTTGACTTGAGTACCACCCACTTTTACCTAGCAGAATATAGTTAAAACCTATTCCTTTACATCTTGCACTCTCTTCTCTTATCTTGCATTATATTATCACTTAAGTCTAGACTCTCTATCATTTCCGCATACGCGCGCGCGCTTTCCCGCGCTTCGCGCTAATACGCGCGCGTGTTCCCGCGCCTTGCGTGCACCTGCGCTTTCTCATGCTTCGCTTCAGCACTTACCTCTAGATCTTCGCTGCACTCGCTTCCCCTATAGGGTCGAACGCACTTGTCTCCTCAAGTAACGCAGGCTAGGCAACGCACGACCTACAACATTTTTAGATACTGTCAGAAGCATCATTTGTTCCTCTCAGTATTGTTGTTTCTACACCGTGTTAGATCAACATGGCCAACACGATGGGAGATATGTGTGTTTAAAGGATAGCATGCTCATCCATCCTACAAGTTACAAACACCATCTCAAGACAGAAAAACATCTTGGTTACAAACCAACGGAATTTACATGCCCTCGTTGTCTGCACACGTGCGTATTCCTACTCTTCAAACAAGCGCGTCTCGTCATTGATATTGTTGTGATTAGTTATACCCGATGTGATGCCTGCAAGAGGCATTGGGAGGACAGTTGTAGAAAGCTAGTAGCTGATGGTCGGCTGTCCTATGCAGCCACTCGCCGAGCTTTCATGAGTTTGAATTCTGCTTTAGCTCCTGCGTCGTTTGTGCCCCCTTTACCCACGACCGCCACGACGACATCCCATAGCTCACCACCCGAGATCATCCCGACAGACGCCACAAACCCTTATTCCTGGGCAGCTAGTGACGTACAGGACTCTCCTGTTGTGGCACCTATACTTCCCCCATCCGAAGGGCAGGACATTGTACTCGCAGAGGTCCACGATACTTTGGCGGCTGATGCGATGCAAGAACCTCCTTTGGCAACATCCGTGCTTCCCCCATCTGAAGTACGAGAGATTACACTTGCAGAGGCTCGCGGATGCATTCACTTTTGGAGGTGGATTAATGACACATCGGGCCTGGTGGATCCCCTCCCTCCCATCACTGAGCCTCCATCCTCTTGCCTGCCAGAGGACATGCTCGTAGACGCCGCCAAAGACCCGGATGTTTGGCGTCTCATTAATGAGATAGACGACTTTGTAGATCCCAAACTCCCTCTCTCCGAGTCTTCCACAGACGCTGCCGAGGACCCTGATTTTTGCAACTTCCCAATCAGGACCCTTTTGGTATGCTCTTGGCTAGACAATTCTTACGGGAGTGCTCTACACCAACAATCTCCTTCTGAATTACCACCTCTCTCTTTTGCCCCCGTCGACCATGAGATGTAGAGTTCTTTTCATATTTCATATTTCATATTTCACATCCTTACCAACTATCCACTATTCTTTCCATGTCTTGTAATTTCCTGTCGCTGATTCATGTATAGCACCACACATTCTTTTCCTTCTCCCTCGCATAACACATCACTTCTCGTTCATTTCTTTACCAGCTATCCACTATCCTTTCCTTGCTTTGCTTCTTGCTGTCGCCTATTCACGCATAGCACTACACACTCTTTTCCTACTGTATGGCATAGCCCGCTACTACGTTCATTTCTTTACCAACTACCCACCATCTTTTCTATGTTTCCCCCCTTGCTGTTGCCTATTGACATACATCAGTAAACTACAATGGCCTTCTACAGCTCCTACAGAGCGCTACAGAGTGCTACAGAGCCACAGCTTGGTCCCTTCTGTACAGCTCTGTACAGAACGTCCCAGCAACGTAGTAAATAAACCAAAACAAAGTCGCAATTTTGGCATTTCAAAATGTCAAAGGCAGGAATTGAACTTGGAATACTACAAGGAAAGTAACAAGACATAGTTACCACTGCACCATAGTGCCTTTCATATCAACAAAATACAATAACATTTATACCAATGTTACTCAAGCCTCATAATGTTTTCAACAAGTTGTACAATTTGCCCTTGTTCAAATCTATCACTTTTATGTTGTCTAATGTCTCAAAGTTCAAATAGATCTTTTCTTCAGTGAAACATTACACTAAGCCTTAGTTTAGAGCAAAGCTTATTAAATTTTTGTACAACTTGTTGAAAACATTATGAGGCTTGAGTAACATTGGTATAAATGTTATTGTATTTTGTGTATGTCAGAGGCACTATGGTGCAGTGGTAACTATGTCTTGTTCCTTTGCTCGTAGTATTCCAAGTTCAATTCCTGCCTTTGGCATTTTAAAATGCCAAAATTGCGACTTTGTTTTGGTTTATTTACTACGTTGCTGGGACGTTCTGTACAGAGCTGTACAGAAGGGATCAAGCTGTGGCTCTGTAGCACTCTGTAGCGCTCTGTACAGAGCTGCACAGAAGATTGTAGTTTGCTGATGACTATAGCACCACACGTTCTTTCCATACTCCATGGCATAGCGCATGTCCCACTACCTCTCGTTCATTCTTACTGTTATTGTTATTGTCATCCTTAGGGTGAAATGTACACAATTCTTGTATATACGTGCTGGAAGATCTAAGGGTGAAACGTCATCGTACTCACGAGTCCGTTCAAAAGGCGGGACTTAGTACTCAGTAACTCAGTACTCCGGCGGCTTGACAGGGTCGCGGCGTAAGATCTTACTGGAAATGCTTATGAATTTCAAATCTCAAAGCGCCAATCATTACATAATAGGCATGAGGCTCAACCAAATAACATAGCGGCCTACAACGCGAGGTAAACTATTCAACACGGAGCGGACCCACAATTCGCTCAACACGATGAAGTCCCTACAGCGGAGGCCAGCTATGCAATTATGGAAGGCTATGACCTGTGGTGAGTCCTCTTGCCTTTGGTTGTACCAGAGGTCTTGGGGGGCACGGGGGATGGGGCGGTAATCGGGACGGAGATAGGTGGCGAGACTGGGAGAGAAGGAATCGAGACAGGCACCGGTACCGGGAGAGAAGGGTTTGGGATGGGTAGTGATACTGGGAGAGCAGGGACCACAGCAAGAGCAGGCTTGCCCGAGGCGCTAGCTAGGGGGACACGCACCGAACCAGAAGCGCTGGTCAATGAGGCATGGGCCGAGCCTGAAGACAATGGTGCAGATGCTGAGGTTGTATCACGATGGTTAATGTGGCGTCCACGACCTGTGTGCACACCAGCCTGCTGATGAGCACCCAACGCAGAGGCGACGGCGTTTGACGCCTGAGAAGGGGAGGCAGTCGAGTTTGCCTGAACAGTGGACGAGGAAGAGTAAGAACTGCCGACGCCGACCGCTTCTACTGCGTTCCGTGGAATTGGCAAAGCTGGAATTGGTAAGGCTGGCAGGGAGGGCAGGCTAGCGGTCAGATTCTGTACATGGCCAATTGCGTCCTGTACTGGTTGCACTGCTTCCACTGGAAGATTAAGTGAGCCAAGAATGGACGATAAGATGCCAAACACAGCAGAGATAAGGGAGCCCGCGGCGTCGCGCCTATGCACCTCCGCTATATGGGAAAAGTGGTCAGCGGATATTGGTAAATGATGCGCAGGAAGGAGCTCACTATGACGTGGTGGTGCATTGGGATTGGAGACACTGACTGGTGTGCCTTGGACACCCCCAGAAAGCAAGAGAGCAAGGGAGAACGAGATAAAGACGATATAGAGGGAAAGGAAGCGCATTATGAGGATATTTAGAAAGAAAGGTTCGTAAAGGTCGTTAAACGGAGCGCTAGAGTGGTCTGATAGAAAAAAGCAGGGAAAGATGTGGGTAAGGATTGCAGGGGCATGGATGGGTTTTTATACCTTTGCAGAACGGTGGCTGACAGAGATGGTGAAACCTGTCGACGACGACGTTTGTGCAATAATTCCAGACCAAACCACAGGCTCGAACCCGAATCGTGAGCACAGGTGAGGCATAACATGTCTCAGACACGGTTCTTTCGCGGGGAATTTTGTGCCTGCCCAGAGCTGACGATACTTGTATTATGATTTTGAATAGGTCTGCAACACAGCCTAAGTGCGTGTCCACGTCACGGTCATGACGCATGATCATGAGGTGCAAATGGGTAAAAATAGTAAATGATCTGGTCCAAGACACCTCCAAGTCCAAGACCATAGTATTTTCCATGCCGCAGCAGTGCAACTGTAAATCTGTGAGGGTGTTTTTACGGTCCTCTTCTGTAATCCGTCATCTCCCATATATTATCTTCCCCAAGTGCTCTCCGTCTTCTCGAGCTGGCAGTATCAGTTACTGAGCCAGATATAACCATGAGGTTCCATAGGTCAGATAAGGAACGAAGCAGGGGTGTTCCCATGCATGACGACAGGAAACACCATCCTAAACCTGCGAATCTGAACAAGAATTTGAGCAGGTAAAAGACACGAAGAATTCGAATAAACATACATGAGGATCGCAAGAACGAAAAGTAAGGTCATCAATGACGAATCGTAACCTGTTTCTACCATTAGGTCAACAAACAAGTTGTCGACAAACCTTCGGGAAAATGGAACCAAACTAAGTATGTAATAATAAGCTGATAACCGTTATCTGATAAGCTAACCCTTAGCCTCTACACTTTTTTTTCTCACCGCATGTCTTTGGAAGGATCCACCGTGGCATACTGCACTGCCCAGAAGTACATAAGTATCGTGGTCCTCGGACGCCTACACACATTCACCTTGCTTGCGACGACTCTCACTAAAGGCTCGCTCTTACTCCTTGTGTAACAGTCATTGACCGAGTGGACAAGAGTACTCGCAACATCACATTTTCACATCTCGCAGCGCTGAACACTATCAAATTATCAAATTGTTGAAGATGTCTAATCCCAATTCAACCTCAGTGAGCCTGAGGCAAGCATCAGAGGTGACCATTTCACGCGCACGTGTCCTTGATTTCCCCCCACTCACAGCCTAGTCGTAGAACTCCAACGCACAAGTATCAAGGAGGAATGAAGATATCGAGGTGGCGCCCAAACTTCAAGGTAGCGATCTTCCCGACCCATACAGGATCCGGGTCGGTCTCAAAACAGATGACGAGCTCTCACAGCTTCGTCGTCGTCGTAGGACTGGTAAACGACTCGAGAAATTTCATAGAAAGCAGAATGACGTGAGTTTTTCTCTTATATTGTATCATTTCGATTTCGTGCTGAAGGGTAAATGATTAGCTCATTCAATCATTGCTGAAGCCTATGGAAGAACATACACAAGAGGCGAGAGAAGACGAAGCGAATTTCCATTTTTCTGTAAGGAAGTGCTGCGGGGTTCCCCATCTCCGCTAAATTAATTAATTCCGCATTCAGGTCAGGGTTGCAGTCTGGGCAAGTCTCTGTGCCAACTTCATTCTCTGCGTACTTCAGCGTACGTCTTTGCAATATGTCCATCTTGCTTTCGCTAATTATTACACACTAGTATATGCTGCTGTGTCGTCCGTCTCTTTATCCCTCATCGCAACAGGGATTGATGCTACTTTCGATTTTGGAAGTAATATCTTTCTATACTGGACTCACAAGAAAGCACTGTCAATGGATATTAACAAATGGCCTGTCGGTGGCTCCCGACTTGAAACCATTGGAAATGTAGTCTACGGTGATTTATTCGCTCACTCGCCATGAAATCATCTCATTTTCTTCCAGGTTCACTGTTCGTCCAGCTATCAAGTCTTTGAACCTGATTGACATTCTTGCAGCATGGCTTCAGTCAATTTGGTTGTTATCGTCGAATCCGTCCGCGCACTCATGGCCCAAGAAAAAGACAACGGTTTTCACATCCAGGCAATCATCGCAGTGGCAGCTGCGCTTGGTATGTAGCCTGTACTGGAGCCCTTTGCAATCATTTAATAAAATCTCAAATCAAACAGCGGTCAAATTCGTCCTTTTCTTATATTGTTTGGCCCTCAGATCAAAGTCTAGCCAAGTGCAGGTCTTATGGGAGGATCATCGAAATGATCTTTTCATTAATGGATTCGGTAAGACGACTCGCCTTCAAGCAATTCGGTACCCTGAAGCGATCATACTCCCCAGGTATTCTGATGTCTGCTGGAGGAAGTAGATTACGATGGTGTTCGTGACCTCGACCCTTGCATT
This sequence comes from Suillus tomentosus, assembly GCA_016647685.1. Taxonomy (NCBI): domain Eukaryota; kingdom Fungi; phylum Basidiomycota; class Agaricomycetes; order Boletales; family Suillaceae; genus Suillus; species Suillus tomentosus. Next base: position 154,674 of record JABBWJ010000085.1, on the reverse strand, counting down.
TCTTGTGAACTTACATATTAAACAGGGCTGGACCCTGCTGGCGCTATCATTGTGCGCTTCATTCGTGTACCCCCATGAACTTTCCGCTCATGTGATCGCTACAGATTGGCGCTGGAGTCATCATTACCTGGAGTCACACTATCTACGAACAATTTGGATTCTTGGCTGGCAAGTCTGCGCCACACGACTTCCTGCAGCTCATCATCTACAAAGCTATGACCTTCAGCGATGAGATTGAGAAAATTGATACTGTACGGGCGTACCACGTAAGTGTTCAATCCCATTGCGTACGGTTGCATATTGACTTGATCCAATGACGCAGAGCGGACCTGTGCGTGCCATTGGTCTGATTAACTGATGTATTGTGTTCACTGACAGTTTTAACTAGGACTACATCGTCGAGGTGGATATCGTCATGGACGCTACTACCCCGTTGTGGAAGGCACACGATATTAGCCAGCAGCTGCAGGATAAGATCGAGGTGCTTCCGAATGTCGAGCGTGCCTTTGTGCACGTCGATCATGAGACGACTCATGCTCCTGTAAGTAACATATAATCCCATCATTTTCAACCACTCAATCGCTTGTACAGGAACATCGGAAGATTTTGTAGGGGAAAAGCAGCTAAACGAACGTGGAAGTGCCATCAGTATCTATAAGAATCCGACGTCTTGTTTACTGGATACACTGTTGATTGTCTGTTGTGTTCGTGTAATCGTACTGCTGTGCGGGGCTCTCCTTCTGTAGTGTCCTTATATAGTTTGCCTGCTGATCGGACTTCATGCACATGATGGGAAGATCGACAATCTCTGAGTGCGCCTACTATCACCGACGTCAGATAACCACCAACATCAACAAGTTGAAACCCCCACCCTTTCTGCAACTGACATTAATTATACCAAACAAACTTTGATACCAGTCCAACACCTACTCGATACACCAGAACCATTTAAACATTCACTCCCAGTCAGTGCGTGTGCGATAAATGATGGTGAGCAGGAAAGAGATGGCGGTAAGGAGTTAGTTCATGAGACACTACCAGGATACTAGGAATCAAGACCCGGAGGAGTTGTATGTCAAACAAGACAGAATCGGTGCGTATCAGGTTTTGTTCCTCACCACAGCCAACTGACTATCTGCGCCAGGCAAGGGATCCTTTGGAGAAGTCTACAAAGGGTGTGTTATGACGATACAAGCTTTTCAGCGGTCCCCCTCACGCGTTTTCTAGGTACGACAAACGAACTCAGAAGACCGTCGCCATCAAGATCATAGATCTCGAAAGCGCAGAAGACGAGATAGAGGACATTCAGCAAGAGATCCAGATTCTATCACAGCTAGACTCACCACACGTCACCAAGTTCGTACCTTCCTTACCGTCTTGCTCTTATCCGGATTCGACGAGGTTAACATGCAGCGTTTTTGCACGCAAGATATCATGGATCCTTCCTCAAGGGTTCGAATCTCTGGATAGTCATGGAGTACGTTCCTAGATTCCATTCCATTCTCATTGCCTCATGGATACTATATAGATACTGCTCGGGCGGCTCGTGTTCCGATCTGGTATGATCGCAGTCAACTCTGGTAACTTGCGCTTATTTCACATTACGCAGATGAAACCCGGCGTATTTCGGGAAGAGTATATCGCGATCATCGTCCGAGAGCTTCTTCGCGGACTTGACTATTTGCACACAGAGGGCAAGCTTCATCGGGATATCAAAGGTCATTTCACTGCCTCGCTCCTGACTCATCTGACACTTATGTCATATCACACACAGCTGCCAACATACTGCTTTCCGCAGGAGGTGATGTCAAGCTTGCCGATTTTGGCGTGTCCGGGCAGCTTTCTGGAACACTGTCCGCCAAGAAGAACACTTTTGTCGGCACGCCATACTGGATGTCGCCTGAGGTAATCAAGCAGAGTGGTTATGACCATAAAGCAGATATATGGAGCTTGGGTATAACTGCAATTGAACTAGCAAAAGGAGAGCCACCCTATGCGGAGCTCCATCCGATGAAGGTCAGCGGGACTGGGCGGCTGTCAGATTCCGAAATGTTGCTTACACCTTGTCACACAGGTACTATTCTTGATACCCAAGAACCCCCCGCCGCAGCTGGACAGTCACTTCTCCAAGCCATTTCGGGACTTTGTTGCATATTGTTTGCAACGGGATCCCCGCGATGTTAGTCTGATCTCCATTCTTCGTGTTCGTTTCATGTTACCATAACTGAAATGGACAAATATATCACAGCGCCCGACGGCACGCGAGCTGTTAAAGCACAAGTTTGTTCGTATGGCAAAGAAGACTAGTTACCTCACAGAACTAATCGAGAGGCATGAGCGATGGAAGGCCGAGGGTGGAGATCGCGTGGAGGAAGAGGAACAAGTTGTCAATCAAGAATTGTGGGTCGCTCCAGCTTTTCCAATATCCTCTCATATATCTTCTCTAGGCCTGCAAACGCTGACCTAGAAGATCTCTGGGACTTTGGTACTGTTCGACACACAGGACGGTCGGGGACGATTGGGCGTGCACAAAACTCGATCAAGGTATCTGGTCCCCCCCTAACATGGGAGATGAATGGATCTTCTCGCGAGGCGTCATCCTCTTCCTCGATCACAGCGAAAAAGGGGTCCGGGTCATCGTTAAGGTCCAAGACTGAGCTGCCGCCGTTACCTTCGTCCCCTCCGCTGGTGCCAGCGTCTGCACCACCCGCTCGAGCATCAAGCGTGTATGAGCAAGCCACCGTGAGGCACATGCCGAGTGGAGGGCCTAGCAACGAGACACAAACTGGCCACGAGCGGGAGTCTTCTGATGAAGATTATGATGACCAGTACTTGGACACTTATCCTAGAGGCGCGTCTGTTCAAGAGAAACAGCATGAACCAGAGGACGATGAGTTACCTGATACTACTATGCTTGATTCTGTCATATTACCCGCAATAGCTTCGGTAAGGGTTCCGTACTCTTATCGAGACAGGGCTGATCAGCGTGTTCAGCTGTTCCCTCGAGTATCGACACAGGAAGCGCGAGTCGCGTTGAGCGCCCTACAGCGGGCATTCAATGAGGCTGAGCGCATCATCCCAGGTGTGACTATGGAACTCGTGAACGAGATTGTAGATTCTGTGGAGCGAGTAGAGGATGATCACCAGCAGTAGGTTAACATACCACTGACATTGTGAGATTTTGATTTGCAGTCATTTTTTTCCTTGCTTTCGTTGCTACATTCTTAGGACGCTCTCACCCCACAAATACGAACCCACAGATGCATTCACCCCACCTCACCACACCAATCCGTGATGTACATCTTGCCAGCATATATATCATGTAGCTCTTATTAGCATGAATGAAGAGTGTGAAGTGCCAATGAATCATACGCCGTTGTCCTGCCAGTTATCCTGTCCATCCTGACTCTTTACTATGTCAATGTACACTCGCTTTGTATACTCACTGTGTCGTTGTCCAGTTCTTTCCTCGCCGATCTGAACCATCATGTTCCGACACAAGGTTTCCCGCACGGCGTTCGCTGTCTCATGATGTAGAACACACCAAGGCAGATGACATTATCTCAATTATGTGCCAAATTGATTTTCTTCTGCCGTGGCTCATCACGCGTCATATCGAGAGGAACTTCGGACCTTTCTTCCAAACAGGCTCGGGGCCCGTCCAATATTTCTCTCAAGTGAGGCCTAGTGAGGCCTGGCATGTCACATCATCGACGCATCACCTATGATATCATCTCTTCTTTGTCATCCGCTCCTGTACTTTATGATCTCGTTGTCTAAGGTCATTTACCTCTCAGCAGTTCTTCTAAGACGCTGGAGTATGTCTCACGTTTATTCTGCACACCGACTTTGTCTTACTAAAACTCCTCCCTTAGTTCATTTCTAATAGATTTATCATGGCACAATCCACTCCTCGAGTTTGGTTGAGTGAGTCGGTGCACGTAAATCCTCAGCGTGCGGGTCACTGACTGCTCGCAGTTACCGGTTCTTCTTCTGGGTTCGGTAGGGCGATGACGGAAGAGGTCCTGCGTAACGGCGAGATTGCTGTCGCAACTCTGCGCAAACCCTCCGTCCTTGATGACCTCGCTGCCCAATATCCGCGCACTCAGCTCCTAGTACTCCCCCTGGACGTGACGAACGAAGCGCAGATAAAATATGTCTTCGCACAGGCCAAGAATACCTTTGGGCGCATCGATGTCGTGTATAACAACGCGGGGCAGGTGTTTTACCAGGAGTTGGAGGGGACGTCGTCCAACTTGGCCCGTTCCAGGGCTGTAATGGATGTCAATTTCTGGGGCGCGGCAGCGGTAAGCCTTGAGGCGGTTAGATTCTTTAGAGAGGAAAACCCGAAGGGTTATGGGGGGATGCTCGTTCAAGTATCGAGCGCGGCAGCGATCAACGGAGTCCCTCTGCTCGGGTTTTATAACACTACGTGAGTGGGCTGATGATGTCTGGCCAAGTGTTGCTGAGGCATTTGGTGTTTGTAGGAAAGCAGGTAAATTAGTCATGTTGTTTATGGCACATTGTGTAACTTTTGCTCACCACCGTCAGCCTTGGATTCGTTCACCGAAGTCCTGGCTCAGGAAGTGCTCCCTGCTTGGAACATTCGTGTGAGTACTTAATGGAAGAGATGACAGTCGCTCACCACTAAGCGGCCATACAGTTCGTGAATGTCCACCCAGGTTGGACGCGCACGCCTATCTCATCAAGTGATATCCTTGAGCCTCCAGCAGTGTACGCATCAGAACCGGCAGCTGTAACCACGAAGATGCGTTCTGGGCTTGATGCGTTCATCAAAAGCGATGCGCTGGCTGACGTTGAGGTTGTGACCAAACGCATTTGGTCGGTGATACGGATGGACGATGAATACCTGCGAAAGGGTGTACAAGAGGGCATTCCAGGCCTCGTGAACATGTATGTGGGTATGGACTCGTTGGACATTGTGCATGCAAAGATTGGGCGGCTGCAGGGCGAGTTGATGTGGAGTACGAAAGTCCATTATGAGTACTAGTCTCGTGTACGTCTTTAAAACGAACAGTTGGTTCCGCAGATGGCAACGATTTTGCATGAACTCCCAAGCTGAGTCGTAGGAACAAATACCAGATTATCGTCGTTTGTCAACCACATTGCCGGCAATCTTAATAGGGCAATTCGGACTAGGACGCCGTGCCTTGTGACTAGGGGTTCGTTGAACTTATGACCTTTGCTCCGGACAATTTTTTATTCGTGGGAACTTTATACTAGTAGGTTATTATTATGTATGGGAAGGTTTCTTCTGACAACAACGTCCTTGTTTCCTCGAATATGTCTGATGACTAGATTGTAAAGTTGATAGCATTTTTATTCAATACTGTGTTTTGATATTGACGAGTTTCTATCAGATAAATTTTGCCATTTGCGTTGACTGTGTCTCGCGTGATTGCACGGTATGATGATTCTGTCTCAGGTGACTGACAGACTATCTCCCCCCGAAACATTGCATGACCAAGTAAAAGGTTGCATTGGTCCATCTCTCACGAGCTAATGTGCCCAAGACAAGCTTGGTCGGCGTGTCTAGCACGTGCCACGTCGTGTGATGCATTGATGCATTACGATTTGTGCTCAGGAGCATCGTTGGCACATTCCTAAACTCAAAATCAATCTATGACATTTCTCCTCTTATGCTACGGAGAAGGGGTACAGCGATGGTTGCACATCTGCCAGTGATTCAAATGAGTCTCTACTAAGAATCTACAGCGACTTGCAGGTCGTTATCGATTAAATGGATCCCGGGCCAGACAGTCGGTGTCAGTCCCAACAACTATTTCCAGGGTGTGTTTATTTTGATACGAGCCTCCAGGATGGTCGGTCCGGATCAGCTTCATATTTAAACTTCATTATAGGATACTATGCATGCCTAACCCATTGCTCAATTGGCCCTCATTAGCCATGTCCACACCTTCATCCGGTGATGAGATTGCAAAGCAAACTCTCGAGAGCGTCTCGAAATCCGTCGAAAACGTTGGAAATACCAGCCTTGTCGACCCCTCGGATGCGCTAAGTTTTCCCGAAGGTGGTTTCACCGCTTGGGGCACAGTGCTGGGCGCGTAAGTGCTTCTGTACACCTATTTATCATTGCATCCTCACCATTAACTGCGACCGTTAAGCTTGTTGATCCAATTCTGTGGCTTTGGGTAAATTCGACTTTGCATTTGTGGGCCCGAGCTAATAACACGTTTCAGATATAGTAACGCTTACGGTGTCTTCCAGGGCAAGCATATATGTGAATTATCTTACGTGGACGGACTGACAACCAGGATATGCAGACTTTTATACTCAAACATACCTAACCAATTCCACACCATCTGCAATCGCGTCAGTGAGCTCTAGATTTGCCTAGGTAGTTTCTTGGTTGTTCGTGTTTCTGACCTCTACTGCGGTGTAGCTGGATAGGAAGTGTTAATGTGTTCTTGGGATTATCAGTTGGCATCGTATCAGGAAGGATGGCCGACCGAGGGGCATTGTATGTGTGCAAGAAGTCCCCATAAAGGCATCCCTGATCATACACTTTCAGTTACCCTGTGATGAGAATCGGCTGTCTCCTCCAATGCTCCTCCCTCTTTTTATTGTCCCTGGCGAAACCAGATCAGTATTATCAAGCAAGTCCCATTTCTGTTAATGCGCAGCTTCGCTGACCGTATTGCTATGAGTGTAGATATTCCTTTCTCAAGGCATCGGTATGGGTATTGCAACAGGCCTAACGAATGTTCCCTCCTTCACCGTAGTATCGCATCACTTCCAGCGACGCAGAGCTTTTGCGATGGGAATTGTCGCCACGGGGAGCGGTCTGGCTGCAATCTTGCACCCCGTCATGCTCAACAATCTTATCAATGGAAGACTCGGTTTTGCGAATGGTGTCCGTGCAAGTGCGGCCCTGAGTGGTGGCTTGCTTTTCATCGCAAATCTTTTGATGCGAACAAGGCTTCCACCGCAACCAAAGATCGTTAGCTACACCCGCGTTCTGCAAAATTCGTCGAGAGATGGTGCTTACATTTGTGCTTGTGTAGGGTGCGTAAGCTTTGCAATACTCGATGACATGAACATCAAAGTTGCTTTCACTGATTAGGATGGCTGCTTTCGAATTTGGATACTCTTTCGAAAATTTTTATATCCAGTTAGATTCTACCCTGCATGGTCTGAGCCAAGGATTTTCGTTTTATTCTGTACGTATCAAAAATCACTCAAATAATCAAGAACTACTTATCACGCCGACAGATCACAATTCTTTATTGTGGTTCTTCCATCGGAAGACTTACTGGGAGTGTTGTCGCTGGATACGTGGGCATCCCGAACACGACCATTGTCTCTTTATTAATATCCTCCGCCGCACTATTTGCAATGATTGGCTTGCACTCGGCCGCCAGTGTAGCTGTTATAGCTGTAAGCTATGGGTTTTTTTCCGGAGGCTGTGCGTAGGTTCGTGATGCTCCTCTGACACTCACCAAGTTTCGACTCCAGTTATAGCAATGATGAGCCCGTTGATATCGCATCTGACTCCTGAATTCTCACATATTGGGTAACCACTTACTGGCATCTGCCTTTGGTTTTGTCTGACACTGCTCAAGCGCACGGATGGGAATAACGTATGCAATATCTAGTGAGTCTCTGGGTCTTTATTTGGTGACACTCGGAGTCTTGAACACGTTTTCACAGGTATCGGATCACTCGTGGGCATGTGTGCCGTTTACATTTCCTCGACAGTCACTCACGTTCGGCTTAGGTGGACCGATTTGTGGGATTGTCCTGACGTCGCATTACATCTGGTGGAAGGCTGCTATCCTTGCTGGGGCGAGTGATTCATGTTAAACTGCGTTGTCAGTTTTTGACTAACACGTTATGTAGAGCGTCACAACTGGTGGCTGTATCTTGTTCATATTCATGCAGGTCATCTTGAAGATGCGTCAAAAGACTTCAAGTGTTTACTCCAAGGAAGCTGGTGTCTGATTTGTGTCACCCGAGCATGTATGTAAAACTATTTGCATTGCACATGAGAGAATTTATATATTAATAAACGAAACTGTCAGGACGTGGTGCTCTGCGAGCTGTCTTGGGGAATAGCGTACCAGAAAAGAGAGAGAAAAAGTTGTAGTACGAATGACCAATAGAATGTGTTTTTGATGTTGGTGTTTTCTGGCTTGCAGATGGGCGTCTATGACGCTCCAAACCCCACTTTAATAAACTGCGCGATACACGACATCCAGTGTGCGATATGACAGAGTACGCGCGATACGACAGAGAGTGCGCGATACTCGAGTGCACAATGGGTGTAAGATTAAGGTATTGTATCATAGTGGGAAGAGTTAGGGTCAGGTAGCAGGTCAGGGTACTAGCATGGTATAGAATCTAGATAGACAATGGAAGCTCCGAGTCCATGATTAAAAGGATACTATGTAGATAGCAGTACTAGTAGGGCACAGAATGTTAGACGGCAATATTCACGTCTCCTATAAAATAGTCCTCAGACCAAGGATTAATACGAGGAGGGGCAGATGGACTATCAGGGTCGAGGACACCCCGCAAGAAGATATTGGATGGTCGGGGCTCTACAAAGTCAAGTGGCTTGGAGACATGACGAAGAAGGAACTGTCTAGATAGTAAATCAGCGGTGCCGAAATGCAATGCCTGATGGCTTGACCCAGCATGGAAAAAAGAGCCGGAGGGGACATTATCCTCTCGCACTGGAGTCTCTGGCACTAGCGACAACTGTCAAATAACATTAGGAAGTTTGTCGATGTCTGCATTGGAGCTTTCTAAAAAAACTAAATTGTGAGTGAGTGAGCGAGCGAGAAAAAAAAGGTTTAAATTTGAACGAACGTTTGTTAGGCTGCGAGGCTGCGTGAAAAACACTCTGTGCTCGGAAATCCGACACCAAGTCCTCCTGCTTCACTGTGATGCCTGCTAGAACAATGAAGGAGAGACAGGACAACTGGTGAAATATACACACCTTTCATTTTTTTGACGGAAGGTTTGGATTCTGTGTCAGAGACAATCTCAACAGATGATTCTCGTCCACGTTTGAGCTTCGCAGCGGCTAGTGAACGAGAGAGAGATAAATATGTACCAAACAGTTAACTGCGACCAATATTAGATAAACTTACCTGCACGTGTTAATATTGTTGGTTTTGACTCCTCGAAACTTGAAGCTTGAAGCATCGTCGGAATCCAGAAACATCCCATCATCCCCCGTCTCTTGATATTCAGGATCCCACGACATCAGGAAATACCTCCTAAGCTAATTAGAAGAATTTAGAACTAATTAGAACTAATTAGCACTAATGCTCCATTATTATGTCTAAATTAGACAAATTAGTGTTTTAGCAGATTTAGCTCAGTTATTTTACCCCCTGATAAAAACACGAGAATTAGAAAGAATTAGAAGTTATTCAAAAACATTATTCTAGAGTTATTGCTATTGTGTTTGATTTGAGAATAGGGATCCAACCGAATCAGACAGTGTTACACAAAAAGATCAAACTTAATGGGCACATGGGTAGACTAATTTAAAGAACAGTGTACACTACGACCTGGGGAGACATATGAGCAGGCGATGACTCTGCTCCAGCTCAAAACAGGATTGACACACTGACGGTCTGCGACCGGTGGGCGACAGCTTCAATCAGTGTGACTCTTGCTCGGACAAAGATCAACAGACTTACATCCTGCGAACGGTGGGCAACGACTTGGATCAGTAGCCCTTGCTCGAACGAGGACCGACACACTCACTTCCTGCGAACGGCAGGCAACGATTTGGATCAGCGTGGCTGTTGCTCGAACGAGGATTGGCACACTCACTTCCTGTGAACGGGGGGCAACGACTTGGATCAGCGTGACCCTTGCTTGAACAAGGATCAACAAACTTACATCCTGCGAACGGCGGGCAATGACTCGGATCAGCATGGCCGTTGCTCAAATGAGGATCAACAGACTTACATCCGAATGGCGGGCAACGCCTTGGATTAGTGTGGCTGTTGCTCGAACGAGGATCGGCACACTCACTGCCTGTGAACGGCGGGCAACGCCTTGGATCAGCGTGGCTGTTGCTCGAATGAGGATAGACAGACTTACGAATTGCGAATGGTGAGCACAAACGACAGGCTTCGATCAGCATGGCTCGAGAAGCAGGATCGGCACACTTGGTCTGCGAAGGGCAATGACAAGCACGAAAGGACGACTATAAACTGTTAAACAGAACTTTTTTTATATCTAAGACATACCTATCAGCTTGATGGTTGAGGCTGACAACGTTGTGGAATCATAATGAGGGATCGACGTTGGAAGTTCAAAAGTTCAAAGGTTTTCAAACCAAAGTCACGTGAGTCAAACAAATACACGCAAATGGTTCGATTTCAATATCAACCAAACAGTCACGTGAACGAAACAAATATGTGCAAATGACGAACTTCAACAAAATTTCAATGTTCTGGTCTCAACTTTTCCTGCATATCATTTGAATGGTTTACTTACACCGTTCCTGTCTGCTCCTGCGTGAAATAGTGGACTTGATAAACTCTCAAGGTCACTGCGTGGTGGTGACACAGTGGCTAGTGATATATAGATAGATAGATAGATAGATAGATTGTAGATAGACAATACTTTTTCAAAATTCAGATAATTCTCGCTAATAATTTGTTTATGTTCAAATAATCCATCTGACATTATCTAACATTATCATTCTTAGTGTAATTATGTGAATTCACAACTTTATGTAAACTTTAGCAAATTTATGTAATTTTACCCTGGGAGGGTTTTCCTGATGGATGCATATACATGTTCTGGAATTCCTCTCTGCAATGCTGAAGACATGTAGGTTAGCCTATCAAGAAATTGTAGGACACAGGCTCTTTACCTATGATGATGTTGGCATCTTTCACAGGGCACTTGTGTCTGCCTCGGAATCGTGCAAGATCACTGCTGGTTGGCTTGTTGACATTTACAACCTCGTATCGGAGCCTCTCTTTGCTTATTAAAACCCACGGGCACGAAGGTGTGCCAATTCCTTTTCCTTTTCTTTTGAATTAACATATTCAAATGGCAATGGAAACACTTCATTTTGCAGGTACTGATTAACCTCGTCATGAGTCCACATTCGATTAAACAAAAATCTGCTAGCGGTCTCAATATGTGCACAACGATGACGTTCCATGTTGTGCAGCTGCATCTGTGATAGTAGACTCGTGCTCTTGAGATTACCGTTGTCCTTCAACATATTCCGTTAGTTTTTTCTTGTGTAAAAAGAGATATATATTCATGCACATCAAGGCAATTCACAAAAAGAAGCCATGATGCAATTTTCGCAGTTTTATCCCCATCAGCATCAAATTGACTTGATGACACAGCCCTTGCCCTACTACTAGGAACTCGACGTGATTGCAACTGCTCCGAGACCAACTTGTAAGTATAACAATCGTGCATGATGTGTTTCGCACCTTATTGACCTTGCTGGTTTGTGAGTGTAAGCCAGCCCTGAAGCCTTTCATGACTTCGTCTCGGGCTACTGAGGCTTGCTCGACATCTACCCTCTGGTCAAGTATGTTTTTGGACGAGGTAGCTGTTGGCACTGCAGATCCTAGACTGGTTTTTTTCTTGAATATACTGACCAGCCTCTTTTTTCCAGACAGTTCTGTGCCCTCTTGCCTTCGAGGTGTAGCTCGCGAAGTGGAATCCAGAGCCTGGGGATGTTTGCTAAACCCATGCTGGCATTCTCGACAGTAGTAAGGAGTGTCAGGGTTAGAGGGTGGGGTGAAGTATTCACAGGTGCAGGCTTGTCCTCCTTCACGAAAGTCTCGGCAGTACTTTTCATGGCGGTTGGACATGGCAATGTATGAGATGACGTGGAGATGGCTCGGAAGAACCAGTATACTGTAGATGTGCTTTATAGAAAATTTTTGTCTCACATAAAGCCTCGGTGAATTGTGATTGACACTATGTCTCTGGTCAAATTTTAAGCATATATTTCATGTATGATATTTAGCTAAAAGTATCTTTCGGTTTCGAACACAGATAACACTGACAATCCTTGACACCAGAGTGTTGCACGAGCTTCCCAGACAGAATCACTTAATGATACTACAATAGATTTTGTTCCGCGTCTCCCAAATTGTAAGACTTCGATCATGGCTGCATCCTCGTCATCTTGTTCACCAGGTAACAAGCCATAACCTTCAGGTATGATGCCCTCAACAACGATTTGCTCAACTGTTGAAAAAAAAAGGTTCTCGTCATCCTGGGTCACAAAGGGACTTTTCTTCCCAGGCACTTCAACAGCAGCGTGTCGAACATTCTGTTCCTGATCTTCTTCTATCTGTGAGACGAGCTGATCCCCTGAATTAGTGTCTTTGTCATCAGGATGGCCAGCACTAGTTTGTCCATGACAACGAGTCTGTTCTCGCCCATGAGTGCCATGGTATCGTTCGATTGTGTCAGGGTGAACTCCTTCGCAGTCGTCTCAGTAAATGCCAAGTGTTACCTGGCTTATCAGTCGCAGATCCTGTGATAAATCATAAATGCGAGTTCAAACATTGATTAAAGCGCAAAGAACATGTCCAAGGTAGCGGATAAAGTGCAAAGAGCATGTCCAAGGTAGCGGATAAAGTGCAAAGAACATGTTCAAGGTAGTGGATAAAGCGCAAAGAACATGTCCAAGGTAGCGGATATTACTACTTACCTGTGGGCTCTTATTGTTCGTTGACGGGCCAGCAATTGGATGAAGATTCCATTCTTCTCGAAAGGTCTTACAGTCATCATTGATAGCATCCAAGAATAGACCTTGGAGGAGCCACAAATGACCCGTTTTCTCGATATCGAGGCCATGCAATCTCTCCAAGTGACTGAAGAATGCCCTCCAATGTCTCACGAACTGGGTTCCTACTTCAACCCAGAGGCGCTCTATCCTTGAGTTTTGAGTGGACCTGTAGTAGTTGTGTAAGCACAACTCCCAATCGGTCATTTGATAAAAGAAAGTCTTATGATCCCCACATAAAGGAGCCACGATTTGGGCCATTTCGCATGACCATATAAGTAGCAACATCAACGTTTTCACCACCGCGATCACCTCGCATACGTGATGGCATACCATACTCCTCTTGAGCTTCAAGAAATAAATCGAGTACTGTTACAGCACGATTGTTTGTGCTTGCTTGCAGTGCAACTACCTGGACAGGCATTAGCAATTGGCAACAATTTGACTCAAATGACAGTTGCATACTGTTCTGCAGTAGCTGTCAATGAATCCATGGACGACAACCCCCCACCAAATCATTTTATGGTGCCCATCCAAATGCCAGAGAGCATTGGAACATTTTACTTGATATTTCCGTCTTTGAATAATTTGTTGCCATCGGAAGTGGCGTCCAATTCTGTTGACTCGTCGTAGTGATTGCCATATTCGCCTATGCTGTACACGAACACCTTGTTGGCGAAGAAAGCCAACAAGGTACCGAAAACCGGACTCTGGTCTACGACACTTGAATAGCTTCACCAGGGCATCAAGGTCACAGTCACGAAGGTTGGAATAGCACCTTTCAATGCTGTGTTGACGCATGTAGCGCCATAGTGTTTCCGGATGAACATCGAGGATTTTTGCGAGTTCAACATGCTTGATTTGATGTCGAGCAGAGGTGGCCTCCCTCAAGAAATCAAGATCTATTATTTTTTTAGGTCGTTGTAGAAACAACAATACAGAGAGGAACAACCAAATGCTCCTAACTGTATCTAAAAAGTTGTAAGGTCGTGCGTTGCCTAGTCTGCGATACTTGAGAAGACCAGTGCGTTCGACCCTAAAGGGGAAGTGAGTGCAGCGGAGATCTGGAGGTACGTGCTGAAGCGAAGTGCGAGAAAGCGCAGGTGCGCGCAAGGCGCGTATTAGCGCGAAGCGCGGGAAAGCGCGCGCGCGTAAGCGGAAATAAGGGAGACTAAACTTAAGTGATGATATGATACAATATAAGAGAAGAGAGATGCAAAGTGTAGACAAATAGATTTCTACTGTGAGTTTCTAGGTAGTAAGTGGGTGGAAAGTAACTAAAGTAAGGTGAAAAGTAAGTGGAAACTAAGTAAGTAATAGTATGTACTGCTGGCGCTTATATAGCGCGCCTAAGCGCGGTCATGCGGAGCCGAAGCGCTACCGAGTAGGTATGTAAAAATATATATATGTGAGAGTCCATGATAAAAATAAAGATGGAATAATATGCAATGAGAGAAATAGAAATATACACACTAGGGAGCTTGGTGGACAGTGGTTGGATGCTTCTGGATGGCTGGCGCTATAGGGCGCGCAAGCGCAGGAACGCGCGCGCGCGTATGCATCGCGAAGCGCGGGAAGTCATGCGCGCATGGCGCGCGTTGTGCGGGAAAGCTGCGCCTCATATAGGAATCACTGTGGACGGTACACAGAGTGGTGCTGCGAGTTGGTGCTGTATACTCCCCAGTGGAAACTGCCATATCACACCATGAGAGGCATGATTCTCTACATCGTTCTCATTTCCTGGTGTTCTCGATTCTGGTCAATTCTGGTTTATCGATATTATGCTCCTCTCTGTAAATATCTCGTCTTAGTATCTGCACGTCTATCAAAAATTTGACTCACTGTTCATTTACAGTTGTTCCTAGGTGTTCGAGATTGGTAACTGCGCAACCAAGTTGTGTGGCTACATTAGCTAACCATTCGACGGGGAGAGACTCCAGATTATCATCTGAGTCGATGTCAGGTACGAGTGCTTGGAGAATTGGAATTGCATTCGACAAGACAGCATCCACGTGGAATGCAATACGAGTGGGGTCAGCTCCATCTGCTCGAAGAACTCGGATGGCATGATTATAAGTGCATCGGACACTCTCATACACAGCTTGGATTTCCGCAGACCAATTTTTTGTTTCAGGGAGAAGTGGGAGTGACAATGGCACCAAAGGACCAGCATCCATTGTTTTGTATCTGACACGAGTTAGAAAGCTATATGTTGTTCAAAGGTTCCGCTGGTATAATTTTTACTGGTGACGTGTTATGGGTCTAACACATTCCTTTCCGTACCTGGTTTTTTTTATTACTAACACCTCAACTCTTCTTCTAAGCCATCCCTTCATGTTCACACAATATTCTGCTCAAACAATCAAGTTGACTTGCCTTACTGATTCAAGTTCAATGCCTGCTCAATGCCATCAAATGTTCTTCTTCTCAGATGGCACCCACATCTTCCAGGTTTGTGCCACTCGACGGATCATAGCCTTATGATGGACTAACTTGAATGTACTGATAGGCAGGAGACTCACTCTTCAATGTGCATGCAAGCATCCTCGGGGATAAATCTCTTGGGTTTAGGGATATGTTTGCTGCAAGCCAGGACACCCAATTCGAAGAGGTCGACGGTAGCACTGACGACAAACCCATATTTGTACTGTCGCAAGTAAGCGAGAATGCTTTCGAATTGTTCCTTTCTGTCTGTTACAACAAGTGAGCCTGAGTTTGTTTCATAATGAGCTCACATCCAACTTGAATGTCATGCAGATGGAGGCCTGATGCCGTCAAAATACCTAATGACACCGTCATCCAACTACTGGAGCTGAGCGACATGTATCTTTGCAGAGATGCTCGTGACTATGCTGTTGGAAATCTCCGGCGCAACCGCTACTCACTCGAATCCACACGACTTATTTTGCTCGCTTTGAGGTTCAATATCAAAGAATTCTTGCCGCATGCTTTCGAGCGCCTCATTTCAGCTCACATCAATGACGTGTCCGACGACGAACGTCACGCTGTTGGGCCCATCATGTGGAACACAATGTTCAAGGTCAAGGAACGTCTGGATATACACTGTCGGATTATTGCATGTGAAGCCCCACCTATGGTACACACAGGAACTTGCGCGAAGCAAAAGAGATGCGAGGAGGACTGGAAGCAGTTGTGGTGGAACGGAATGGGTCGGTTTCTGCTGGATGGGCGAAATCCACAACCTTACAAGGATGCCGTCGAACGGTTTGAGAAACTCGACATCGGCGAGATAAATCTGGATTGCTGGAAAGCGGTATTATTCACTGTGAAAGGCCAAAGTGCCTTTGATCACGAGCGAAAGCTTATCAGTCGCACAGCTAAAAAATAAATGTAACCAATTACTGTGACACGTCACACTAATCACACAATACATTGTGTCATGATATAAGCCATATAGAATTTGCCAATGGCCAGAATGAAACAGATGACTTTGTACATTTAGGCCCAACATACATAGCATCACTACCACTAAGCCATGGCATCCTTGATAGGTCTCACTACAATTCCTAATATATACCACCCTTCTCCTACCAGTGACAAGGCATCCTTCAAACTCTCATTCATTATTTCCTATTCCTTGCCCCCACCTGCCACTCCCTCTTATTTAGCTCCGTGTACCATTACTGTAGCCTGAGCATATTTCGGTGTTATTGTAATTATTGGAATTTATAAAGATGCTTATCTTGATTCATGTCGCACAGGAGTCAGCGCAAGACCGAATTCATAAGCAGGTTTCCTGCCCTCCCAGTGGCTCTGCCTGCTTGCATCTCTCCCCGCACTAATGCTCAGACCAGCCCAACACAATCAGGTTGTGCCTCCGACTCTTCATAAGCCAGACAAAGCTGGAGAATTGGATTCATTGGAAAATAGTGCTGAAAGCAGTGCTGAATTGGATTCATTGGAAAATGGTGCTGAAATTTGGTGCTGAATTGGATTCAGCACTCCAATTAAATTAACTACCCACCATTTCAGTAGAAGTTCCAATGAAAATTTCAGCATCAGTACTTTTTCCAATGATTTTCATTGGAATCACTATCCACAGTGTAGCAATAGTAGCTATATTCCTTTCCCTGTTGTATCGCGCGGTGCGGTGCACTTGATGTTGTATATCGCACACTCTCTGTTGTATTGCGCACACTCTGCTGTATCGCGCACTGTCGTATCACGTTTTGTCGTATCACGCACTGGATGTCGTGTATCGCGCAGTTTATTAAAGTGGGGTTTGGAGCGTCATAGGCGTCATGCATGTTGATTTGATATAATACAACCCCCTCTAAACTCTACTCATCACTCGACCTGCCCACTACTTCACCCATGTTCAAGTACATGGGTACAGACTGCCGATGGATTGAGAATAAATCTTGAACCTTATGACATCTACAGCAACGCTCGGTTGCAAGGCTTTGAGAATACGTATGATGACACGTTTCACCTCACCTGCTCGCTAGTTCCTTAGATCTTCCAGCATGTATATACAAGAAATGTGTGCATTTCACAATAAGGATGACATTAACAATAACGGTGATAGTAAGAATGAACGAGAGGTAGTGGGACATGCACTATGCCATGGAGTATGAAAAGAACATGTGGTGCTATACGTCAATAGGCGACAGCAAGGAGGAAAACATAGAAAGGATGGTGGGTGGTTGGTAAAGAAATGAACGTGGTAGCGGGCTATGCCATACAGTAGGAAAAGAGCGTGTGGTGCTATATGTGAATATGCGATAGCAAGGAAAGGATAGTGGATAGTTGGTAAAGAAATGAATGAGAAATGATGTGTTATGCAAGGGAGAATGAAAAGAATGTGTGGTGCTATACGTGAATTGGCGACACGAAGTTACAAGACATGGAAAGAATAGTGGATAGTTGGTAAGGATGTGAAATATGAAATGAACTCTACATCTCATGGTCGACAGGGGCAGAAGAGAGAGGTGGTAATTCAGAGGGAGATCGTTGGTGTAGATCACTCCTGTAAGAATTGTCTAGCCAAGAGCATACCAAAAGGGTCCTGATTGGGAAGTTGCAAAAATCAGGGTCTTCAGCAGCATCTGTGGAAGACTCGGAGAGAGGGAGTTCGGGATCTACAAAGTCGTCTATCTCATTAATGAGACGCCAAACATCCGGGTCTTTGGCGGCGTCTACGAGCATGTCCTCTGGCAGGCGAGAGGATGGAGGCTCAGTGATGGGAGGGAGGGGATCCACCAGGCCCGACGTGTCATTAATCCACCTCCAAAAGTGAATGCATCCACGAGCCTCTGTGAGTGTAATCTCTTGTACTTCAGATGGGGGAAGCATGGGTGTTGCCAAAGGAGGTTCTTGCATTGCATCAGCTGCCAAAGTATCGTGGACCTCTGCGAGTGCAATGTCCTGCCCTTCGGATGGGGGAAGTATAGGTGCCACAAAAGGAGGGTCCTGGACGTCACTAGCTGCCCAGGAATAAGGGTTTGTGGCATCTGAGCTATTGGACATTGTCGTGGTGGTCGCGGGTAAAGGGGGCATGAACGACGCAGGAGCTAAAGCAGAATTCAAACTCGTGAAAGCTCGGCAAGCAGCTGCATAGGACAGCTGACCATCAGCTACTAGCTTTCTACAACTGTCCTCCCAATGCCTCTTGCAGGCATCACGTTGGGTATAACTAATCACAACAATATCAATGACGAGACGCGCTTGTTTGAGAGTAGGCATACGTATGTGTGCAGACAATGAGGGCATGTGAATTCCGTTGGTTTGTAACCAAGATGTTTTTCTGTCTTGAGATGGCGTTTGTAACTTGCAGGACAGATGACCATGCCATCCTTTAAACACACATATCTCCCATCGTGTTGACCATGTTGATCTATTATGGGTTGCTGTCTCAAGGTTTAAAAATGCAATCTCACAAAATTAAAAGGAAAACTTACAAAGAACGGGTCGTCCTCTATCTTGTCAGAGCCCATTTCAATTTGGTTGAGGTTACGGTCTTGGGAGTATGGGTGGTATGATGTGTGAGTTGCATGGGAGGTCGTGAATCCTAGAAAATGCCCCAGTGGGAAGGGTTGATGGTACATGGGGGGCGCGGATGGGTGTTGTGGAGGAAAAGGTGTGGTAGTTAACGGTGGGCCAGCATGAGTGGCGGTCATCACAGGAGGGAAATGACAATGTTGTCCCGCTTGGGGTGCATGATGCACAACTCCAGCATGCGCGTATGGGGGAGGGACACCATACGGGAAGGGAGGGGGGGCGGGGGCATAGCCTGGATGATGCATGTGTGCAGGATGGGGCCAGGGGAGTTGGCCCATATGCGTGCCAGCGTTCGGGGTGTCCTGGTTTGCATTGGAGTCGGAACCGTGCAATGAGGGATGTGGGGGAGATTGAGTCATCTAAAGGTAAGAAATAGATACAGTTAGAAAATGTAGGCATCGAAGCTGGGAATACATGTACCTGAGCCAGCAGATATTTGATTAAGATGTTATGAGAATGGGTATGCATTCGCAGTAGCAGCAGGTGTATCATGTAAGGGATGAAGGATGAAGGTCACCAAAGCAATATTTATATGGTCTTTGTGTGCCGCTTTGAAAGTGTGGTTCCACTGTGGGGACCTCGCTTTCGGCGAACATTTACTGTGGAGGACTATTGTGCATTAGGTGGAGCAGTGGCCATGTTGCTCGGTGTGTTCAGCTTTGCATATACGCTTGAGTTGTCCACTCTTTTTGCAAGTCCGTGATGCAAAGACGAGCAGCACGTTGCAGGTGCACTGTGGATGTCTGTGCTTTCCTGAGGTAAACAATCCGATTGGAGAACCACAACTTATGTTTCTGGCTCCATGAACAGTTGAGTAATTGTAGATCCAAGGCCAAATTACATGAGTGATAAGATCCATCAGATCTCCATAAGTTATGTCAGTGCTTTGAAAAAATGGCAACTCAGTAAACGAGTCAACAACAGCAACAAAAAACAAACCTATGCAAAGTGCAATGGACAATGCAGAACTTGATCTACACCCTTCGTATCGCGTTGTAAACACATGATTATTGAGATGGCTCACCAACATCCGATTCGAGAAGACCCAAACGCCAGACGCCAAACGGCATGGATATGAATATTCTTATTACACTTTCTTGCGAGTACTCACACTTATATTTTGTTTCTTGGTTCATACATCGCAATATCCTGGCAGAACTTGACTCGTCTGATGAAGACACAACACCGACCGTGATTTTGCTTCCGTATTTTCAAAACCACACAAGTTGGGGGAAATCGCTGTCTTGCAACATTGGTTGATTGATGTAAACGTGTCTTTGCCACCCTACTGAGAGCCTACAACCAATCACTTTTAGTGCCTGTATATGCGGTCATGAAGATTAACAAGGTGATGCTAAATGCAAGGAAAACCTGTCTGGCCCAGAAGGACGATTGATACGATGAAGGATAGGTGAGCGAAAAAAAATCCATATTGATGGCATTGACTTCCAGGGAACATCGAAGAACTTCTTCTCATTGGACAGTCGTCTCAGGCATTGATTTGCACCACTACGGCTCCTAAAACACAGCACAAACGTGCCAGATATCCTGGTGCATGAAGTCTGGATGAGATGGGGCAACATCATACGTAGGAAATAGCTTGTCGCAAAACAGCATTATTGGTGGGCAAAATGTGATATTTGAGGACATGTATGGGTTTGTAGTATGCGCAATCAATGTTCTGTAACCAAACATCAACCAGGTAATATTTTTGCTTGTGGTCATTCACTGTTCACTGTAGAAGTTGAATAAGGGAGCGGACAAGAAAGGATAAGAGAGTACACCACCATGTCAGAGCAGAAGATACAGGCCAAACCAAGGTGAAACGAAAGATACAAAATGGGGCGCGGTTCGAATGCTTGTGTTGATGTTCCTACCAAGGCTTGCGGACCGCGGTGCATATCAAAAATCACGTCAGTTTTGGCGAGACATTGGACCAGAGGCTTAGACTTGTATGCATGAAGTTGCCCGTGGTTTCTGGTATCATGACAGCAGTCTAAACATACTGTAAATGAATATTAGACGGGTCCTCATCGATGCCTCATCGTTGGATGGTGCAAAGTTCAAATGGTACGTCAGTACATGTGGTAGTACAATTTGAGTTTGTTCTGGTATGTACTACGTAATATATCTCTTATTCCGGTACCCCCCGTCTAACCCCCACCTTGAATTTTTACTGGGATGCTTCGAGTGCAAATTTTTTGGCGCATACTTTTAGGATCAAGGCTATGAGATTAAAGTTACGATGACGATTTGATACAAGCAAGCATCTGACAATAGGAGCGCAAGATGATTATTTTTTCGGAAGTTCCCTATGTATAATATATATCATATGTTTTTCTCCGAAACTCAGAACAAGTCCGCTAGTTGTGCTTTGTAAGCACGCGTGTTCTCGGCTTGTGTTCTCGGCTTGTAAGCCTCAACACTCCCCCTCAAGCCAAGCTCATGCCCAAATCATTGGTAAACTTACAATGTTTCGGCTTATATAACAGCTTTGTTAATATGTCTGCAATCATCTCATCAGTGTGGCAGTACTGTTCTTGAATCACTTGATCTTGGATCTTTTGCCTGATGTAATGGTCTTTCACATCGAAATGCTTGGACCTCGCGTGGTACTGTGGGTCTCGCGCTATTGCGAGTGCGGACATATTGTCTCCGTGGAGAATTGTTGGAGCTTGTTGAGGTAAGTTTACCTCTTCAAATAAATTTCGGAGCCATACTGTTTCACGTGTCGTGTGTGCCATTGCAGTATATTCTGCTTCCGTCGAGGAAAGAGAAACTGTGTTTTGTTTTTTAGAGCTCCAAGTTATTGCTCTGTCTCCAAGTTTGAAGACGTATCCTGATATTGATATCCTATCTCTCGGATCGTTCGCAAAGTCTGTGTCTGACCATCCGACAAATTGAATTTGGCTTTTGTCAAGTTCTCTGGTCCCTTGATATTTTATCCCGAGTTCTCGTGTTCCAGACAGGTATCTTAATACACGTTTTGCTGCTACCCAATGCGCTAATCCAGGGTTTGCAGTAAACGTGCTAAGTTGCTGTATGGCATACGCTATGTCTGGGCGTGTAGCTACTGCCAAGTACATCATGGATCCGATCAGTGACGCATAACTGTTATTATGGTTTCCCTCCTGGTCAGTCTCTTCTTTTTCGAGTATAATTTTCGGATCTAGCGGCATCCCTACTGAATTACATGACTGAAGACCTTGTTTTTGTAGGATCGATTCTATATATTTCATTTGCATCAGTTGGATTGACCTATTTGGTCGATCTCGAGTGATTTCGATCCCTACAATCTTTTTTGGTTCTCCTAGGTCCGTAATATCTAGTATCTTTTTGAGTTGCTCTTTTAATTGATCCATTAGACTCGGAGCATCCACGAATAATAATAGGTCATCGACCCATACAGTTATTATCTCTGTTCCTTTCGCAGATTCTCTGATGTACGTGCATGGATCTGACTTTAATCGTCTGAATCCTATGCTTGTTAGGCGGCTATTCAACTCAAGGTTCCATTCGCGGCCCGACTGTTTTAGCCCATAGAGGGTTTTTCGTAGTCGACATACTCTGCCGGTTCCATCATTGTAGCCTTTGGGCTGTTCCATATAGACTTCCTCTTTTAG
This sequence comes from Suillus tomentosus, assembly GCA_016647685.1. Taxonomy (NCBI): domain Eukaryota; kingdom Fungi; phylum Basidiomycota; class Agaricomycetes; order Boletales; family Suillaceae; genus Suillus; species Suillus tomentosus. Next base: position 132,252 of record JABBWJ010000085.1, on the reverse strand, counting down.
CATGCCATTTAGGTACACCCCCTTGACATCCATTTGTTGTATTTCCCAATTAAGACATGCCGCTGTGGACATCATGGACCTTATTGTCTCTAGGTGCACCACCAGCGAGAAGGTATCTGTATAGTCCATTCCCGGTATCTGTGAGTACCCTTTGGCTACTAACCGTGCTTTGTATTTGACTATTTCCCCCTCTTTATTAGTTTTCTTTATGAGGACCCACTTATTCCCAACTAGGGTGCGATCTTTCAGGGGATCTACCAGTTCCCAAGTGCCCATCTGCTCTAATTGGGTAAGTTCTGCTCGCACTGCTTGTTCCCACTTTGGCCAGTCATCTAATGTCTGTGCTTCTTTTAGTGATCTTGGCTCATGCGGGTCAAAACTGCCATTTGCAGCGAGTGCGGCAAGGACTATGTCCTCCTGATAGAGTTCTTCCTCGAGCTCATGTCGTTCACACTCAAGGTAAGCCCATTCTGGCTCTGGGTCATTTAATTGCTGATAGTCGTGTCTTACCGTTTGTCTTTTTGATCTTCTAGGCATATCAACTTCATCTTCGTCTTCAGGGGGACGTTTCCTTTTCTCGGGTGAGTTTTTGTCGTCTCCCCTTATATAATCATGCTTATCTTCATTTGAACTTAAACAATTACCAAATTGCACATCGATTTGTTCTGTCTCCCCCTCATGTTGTGCATCGGGTGTAGAAGGTGTTGCACTAGTTGATGCCTGCACGTCTACACTTTCTATCTCCCCCTCGCGCTGTGCATCGAGTGTGGAGGGTATTTTGACGTGTGTTAGGAACTTAAAGTTCCGTGATATACAGATTTGGTGCGTACGGGTATTATAATATTTTATTGCTTTTGGTCCATCTGCAAATCCTACAAAGATTTGCTTTATTGACTTTGGACTCATTTTAGATTGATTTGTGCCCTCTTGGAGCACGTATACCGGCGCACCAAATTCCTGTAAGTGTGTTATATTTGGTTTCTTACCATTCCATAGTTCCTCAGGCGTCGCGCCTTGTAGCGCTCGTGTAGGTGCATGATTTCGAATGTATGCGGCATGTGATACTGCTTCTGCCCATAAAGATTCTGGTAAGTCTTTTTCAATTAGCATCACTCGTGCTAATTCCGCTAACGTTCGGTTGAACCTTTCAGACACTCCGTTTTGCTCAGGTGAGTACGGTGCTGTTGTCTCAAGTTCAATCCCTTCATTCTTACACCAGGTTTTTAGATCATTATTCACATACTCTGTTCCGTTGTCGACTCGGAATTTTTTAGGTTGGTTATTCCAGCGCTTTTTCAGGTATGTTGCATATTGTTTAACCTTGGTGGACGTCTCATTTTTATGTTTCATGAACTCAACGCTGCTCCTTCGGGAGCAGTCATCAATAAATGAGATATAATATTTTGACCCACCAACCGACTGTACCCTCGCCAGTCCCCACACATCACTGTGTGTGAGTTCTCCGAGTGCTCCGGAATGACTATCTGAATCTCGCGGAAACGAGTCGCGCATTTGTTTTGCCTGTATACAGGCTTCACATTGTGGTATGGATGAGTTTTCATCAATATTTAAACCTTCCACTAATTTTTCTTTTTGTAGCCTTTTAAGGCCGCTGAAAGCTACATGTCCATAGTGTTTGTGCCAGGTAAGCCAATCTCTGGGTTGCTCTTCTCGGGCAGTGTTTACTTTCGTTACTGACTGTATTTTTGCCCGATGTCATATCCCGTATTCCGGACCTACATCCGATAATATTCCCACGCCTCATCCGGACCTTCAGATGTCCTGTCCATGTCTCCAGTACCCATCCGGATCCCTGCACCTCTGCACATCCACATCCACATGTCCACGTCCAGATCCCTTATCCTTTGCAGCTAGCCTGCATCATTAATCCTTGTTCCATCGCCCTAATGCCACATCCTATATATCCACACATCTCATCCGGACCGCTCCTCCGCTCTTCCACTCATCCGAAGTTCCGGAAGTTCATCCGGAACTTTCCCACGGTCCTCCGGACCTATTCTGCTTCGGACTTTGTCCTTGCAGCCTTTCCTCTGTTTGCTTCTACTCAGGACAAGTCCTGAGTAGCCATTACATGTATCTGTATTAGGACGAAACCTCATTGTAATTTCCGGAAGTTCCTCCGGAACTTTCCCGCACTCATCCGGAAGTTACTTGTACCCGTCCGGAAAGTCCTTCCGAAGTTTCCCGCACCTTCGGATGTCCTTCGGACGTCTTCGGACTTTCTTCGGACACCAATCTGAAATTAAGGGCACATACTCAGGTAAGGGGCGCAGCGCACGAGCTGAAGCCAAGCCCCTCAGAATCAGTCCTACCCTTTGTGCATGGTCTTAACACCCGACTCTCCAATAGATATAATCCATTGTACAGCTTCCCTTCAGCAATTGTGCGTCCTCTGCGCACCTTTAAGGTTGCCATCCCTTTTCCCATTATAGCATGTCCTCCCTCTTGGTCTAAACGTGTGATGGACACGAGATTATTCGAGGCACGCGGCACATGTAGGACATTTTTAAGTTTGCAGGTTATCTGCTGCTTATTTATTATACTTACTAGTTCGACTGTCCCCCGTCCTTCAGCTTTTAGGGATTCATTAGCGATCCCGCTAACTTTGTGACCTTTTAGTGGGACATAGTCCATCAATGCGGACCGAATCTTAGTAATATGTGATGTTGTTCCTGAGTCCGCCAGCCAATCATAATAGCTAAGCTTCTCAAATTCATCACTATTATTAGATACATTGACTTGGTCATCCATATTCAGGTCTTCGAACTCGACTTCTGTCTGGTTCTTGATCTCTGTTGGTTCAACCTGCATCTCTTCGCCGATGAAGGCTACATCATTTTCCTCCTCATATTGCATGTTATCCGCAACGACATCTACATCTGTTACGATGCGCGCATTGTCGAATTTTCCGCGCTTCTTTGGAGGGGGTTTGGACGGGCCTTGACCCGCCTTTCCTCCGCCTTTACTCCAGCAACTCTCTTTAGTATGTCCCGCTTTTCCGCAGTTAGAGCATTGCTTATCCTTGAACCAACACTCAGCTTCAACGTGACCCGCCTTCTTACAAATGTGGCATTTCTTCACGTCTTCTCACTTCCTCTTTCCTAGATTCCTTCCTTTGACAACAAGTGTGTTCTCCTTTCCTTTTCCTTTGCCATCCTTCTCTTTCCTCCGCGAGTTCTCCTCTAAGATAAGGGAGATTAACTTGTGCGACGTAATTGTCTTCGTGTTGCCCATCCTAATCTGATATGTTGTGGTGAAGGTATCCCAGGATTCCGGTAATGACGAGATAAGTACAGTGCAGAAGTCATCTTCCGTCACCAGACTTCCCATCATATGTAAGGTTTCCTGTATTTCCCTCATGTTTTTGACATGTGTGGGGATGTCATCACCTTCGTCGGCGGTGGTTCTATAGAACTTTCACCGCCATGTGGTTATCGCCTGTTTTCCTCGTGATTCTTTCACGATTCTCAGTTGATCCCACATCTCTTTCGCCGTTGAGGCTCCAGCTAAGTGAATCATTTGGCTATCGCTTATTGACAGCTCAATCACAGTCTGGGCCTTTCGGTCTTGCATCTCCCATTTAGCTATGTCAGCTTCCCTCTGTGCCGAAACGGGGTCTGGGCCTCGCGCAGGTTTGGGGATGGTACCTTCAACATACCCTACTATTCCTTTTTCGAACATGATGGCTTTGACTTGGCGTTTCCAGCCTAGCCAGTTAAAGTTGTTCAAATGCTCAATCCGATATAACAATGATAGTGAGGAGCCAAGCATCAGTAAATTCGCACAATGCTTAACGTGCTTTAATGTGCTTTTTCGGCACTTGTCACGAAAATGTTTGACATGCCGCTGTTTAGTTGTGCTTAGTCACTTGTCACTATTTTTTTCCAAGCGCTTACAAGTCCAGTCAAGCAGTTAAGTAGTGAAAGCGATAAAAAGTGAAAACATTGTATACAATTGAATTAAGTAGTTACAAATGAGTAATAATACTAAGTTCCTCGCTGTGCTCGACAACGAGCAGCGTGAGAAAAGCTCAGCGGCTGAAAAAATGTCTATCTTCAGCCCACTCGTATCATTCACTAGTAGCAAACACTTACTCTGATAATCAAACAATGAACCTTGCACAAATGGTGAGTGCTGCGTCTCGTGTGCGAATGGATGCGATCGCTGACGCAATCGCTCGTAGCACTTAGTCCGGTTTGGAGAAGATCAGAGACGCGTTGTAGTAGACACTAATGTCTACTACACGCGAGGAAGGCGCAACGAAGCGAGGGGACCAGGAGTCGAAGGGAGAGGCCCGGGAGTGATCAGGAGTTTGGGGGTTGGGATTTGGAGGGCGATGAGGGCACTTTGTGGGTGCCTGGATGAAGAGACGCTCGCAAGTGTTCATGACTTGGCGTGAAGCTGCGTGCCGGCGGACTGGAGGTGAGTCAATATATTTTGATAAACGAATGACTAACTCACATTGGTATTAGAATCATTCAAACGAGAACGGATGGATGGAAGTTGCGAGGTTGGGAACGGATCAGGAGTGGATGGCTGTAGTTGTTGTTGCTGCTGCTGATGAGAGTCGCTAGTTAGTATCTCTTGTTGTATTCGTCGTAGTGCATGGCGACGTCACCTTCCGTATTGTCTGGTTGCACAATGGGAGTGTCGGCCGTTTCTTCATTTTTGCCATTGTTATATTTGTCGTACCGCATGACGACGTCACCCGTCGTCCGTTTCTTCATTCTCGCCATTGTTATATTCGTCGTACCGCATGACGACGTCACCCATCGTATCGTCTGGTTGTGCAGTGGGGGCGTCGGCCATTAGTAGTCTTCATCTTCGTCTCAATCTCCTCGAAGTTCGGCGATCACGACGCAATCTCGAAGGCATGGTGATCAGCAAATTTATTAACATAGAATGAGCGAAATGCATCATAAGAATGAAAGTACTTGATGTCATCAGCGATGAAGTCGGGACCATAGACAGGGATTAAGTGTGCTGCACGGTAAACTGTGTCGATATGGATGACGGCGAAGTTTGGGGTGCCGTCGTCATGAACACTTGGACGGACTATCCACATGCCAGTATCCTCGTCCGCACAGTCACTGACCTTGTCGAACCACTGAACAAGGGCACATGGATATGTGACCCAATCAAACTTGAAAGAAAAAAAACATTTGACTCTTGCGACTTTGAGCCCTTTCATCCCTTCAAGGTCTGAATTGGTGTTGACAAACACACAATCATTACGGGGAGAGACGTTCCACCAGAGTGGACAAGCTCGGATCTGTTCGCGTCGCATGCCGCCAACGCCACTGGGATCACTTGGGGCATAGAATGTCGCGGCTGCAGAATTGAAGACATAAAGTCCACCTTCGTGCCGAGGACAGCTAGCAGCAGGGACATCCTCCGGGTTGCGGGGATCGTTCGGGAAGAGTTGAGAGAACAGAAAGTACCGGATAAAGCGTCGCAGGTGAGGTACATCGACCTCATCCGCTAGTTCTGCTACAGTCCGTATGTGTTTTTGTTCTATTAAAACCTTAATGAGTATCAAAATTAACTAGAGCATCACTTACGAGGTGTCCTTGCCTTACGAGGTGTCTTTGCCAGCTGCACAAAAGCGAGCTTAAATGGGCCATCAACAGCTTCACCCTCGTCAACCTCACCCTCCACTTCTGGTGCGATCACCGGGGCGTTTGGCTCATCTTCAGAGCCGACAGCTGCATATCAAGTAAGTAAAATGATCTGATTAAGTATGAAAACTTACCGAGAGCAGCCACGGCTCTTGATAACACAGAGCCGACAAGCATCCCGCGAGCAGCAAAGTCCCGGCGACTTGCTGCGAGTTTATCAAGCCGTTGGTTAGTCAATAGCATCTGACCAAGGGCGTTGTGCTTGTTAGACCACCGCCAAGGTTCCTTCACCGCCTTGATGTGTTTGGATTCTGTGATTGACGAACATAATCCGTTTGGCGCACCAAACAACCGGATCATGTCCGCATAGTGAGTCATTGAGTGTTGACGAGGTAACGAGAAGTGAGGGACTGTGCCTGTGGTTTCGAAAATCTGGCGGTAGTGGTGGAACCTAGTGAGCGCATCACTGAGTTGAACCAGAGAGGCTTCAGTAATTACATCGCGTCATGCAATATAACAAAATTCTAAAAGCGCGCGAAACGCGCGCACCATATCTTGAGGTACATGGCCTTCAATAGCCGGAATGAAAACCTTCATGAGGGCCTTGGAATCGTTACCCGTCCACTGTTTGAAGCCGCGGCCGTCAGGAAATCGCCGTAGACCAGTGAATGACGCCACAGCAGCAATTCTGACTTATTGTTAGAGAATGCTGAATGAATGAGTGAGGTCACGTACCTGCGATCTATGTCACTCATGATCTCTTCTCCTCGTTTGGTCCCATGCGTAAGTTTGAGATACTTTAGTACCCAATCCACAAGATGATCCTTGAAAGCGCCTTTGACTAGCTGGTGGAGGAGATCAAAGGATATCAACTGATGAATGTCGGCTCGGGGGAAATCATTTGTGAATGGCTGTACAAAATAAATAAGTACATAATTCGAGAGTGGGTAGTATCACTCACGACGAGAGCGCTAACGATACCAAATTCATGCCACAATGTATCTGAGTCTATGTTTTCACATACGAGGAGATCTGTATGCTCTCGAGTGCGTGGGATACCACCGCCATCCAGGTCACCCCGATGTGCAAGACATCTACAAACATTGTCAGTAAAAGTTAGGTAGAATTAAGAAAGAGCTCACTTCGGGCACCAGTTTTTGACGGTACAAGATAGCACCAATTGCTCCTCATAGTCAGCTATATAAGGTCCTAGGCTAAATATAATGCGTCGAAAATGACCGTCTGCACAACGCAGGACCTCGTACTCGGTCATCGCAGGCTTCAGGGTGGAAAGAATTGCAGATAGCGAGCAGTGAAAAAGCTGCCGGCGAAATAGACGAAACGAATCATCGTGAGCATATTTCCTCGTAGCTGCGCTATAGATCAGATGAAGAACAGGATTTTAAACATTAATACACATACTTTTTGGTATAGAGAGGAAACCAATGATAACGAGAGCATCGCGATGAGCGCGTCGCACATTGTTGTGCACATTGCCGATCGAGGCATACAAGGGGTAATATTCGTTATTACCCGTGCCCACAGATACAGTGGTCTTGTCACTCCCAAGGATTATTGGGACGAACATTGATCCATGTGTGTTTGGATCCTTCGATAACTCGTCCTGATAAATGTTAGTATGCCCCGATTTATAAGAAATGCATCGAATACGTACGGCTTGTTGCCATGCCCAGTCTCCAGACATAAAGTCTTTCCATCGGCGTGTATCGTCCGACGAATCATACTCTCGAAATGGCGCATAGTCAATCTCACCCTTGTAGGTGGTATTGGCCAACATGTTGTGTGCCATCACGTGGGGGTCTCTGTACCAAACTTCATAGTCTTTGCCCATCCATGGAGGAGTATCGTGCTCAGGGTGTTCTCCCATGTATTGAACCGAGAGACATTGCCAAGGGACATCGCCAAGCTGTGTAGCGTCAATGACCTTGTGCAAATCCTTGTGGTCCGCGAATGGAGGGGAGTCGTTGTGTTTAGATAGCTGCGCAGCCATCAAGTCGAATAGTATGTCCGAAGCTTTGTTAGACATATGGCATTGCTTGAAGGTAAACTCTGCCGTTGCGAACTCAACATCACTGCGATACGGACTCCAGTCATGAGGAGATTTCAGTGGAGCAGGAGTTGGTGGTGTACCGGGCGGTAGAAATACACCATCAGCTGTGCATGGCAGTCCTAAGAGCGTGTCTGAGTCACGATTCATGAAAGGGCACTGATTGAAAGGAACTTACCATTGATGAGCGAATGATATGTATGATAGTAACGCCCGCTTGCGTCCGTGAATTCTGACTCTGGATCCCCATCATCATCCAATGGTACGACATCAGGTGGAGGTGGCGAGAAATCAGGAGGAGGTGGCAAGAAATCAGGAGGAGGTGGCGGCTGAGGCGGAGTTGGTAGAAAATCTTGAGTGAGTGCAACTGGATGGCACGCATGCATGTGTTGAGTGCGGCCTGAGGCGTTTCAAAACCAGCGCATACAGCCTGGAGATAAACATGGAAACCGAAGGGAACGATGAGTAGGGCGAATTCCAGGCATGGTATGAGGAGTGCGGGTTGATACAGTGTATGGCTAGTAGCGAAAGATTTCAGAGACTAGGGAAGAATTCAGGGTTCAACAACGGCCTCTAATATCGGATCCAGACTCTGCTCGTTTTGGCGATGGGCGGCTAAGTTCTGGTAACATGGACAGTTATGTAACCGCACCACCAGAAACTTTTGGTGAACTTTACGTTGCCGGGCCACCGGAAAGGTTTTGGTGAACATCCGCGAATGGCACCCCACCATCGGAAAGGTTTTGGTGAGTATTGTCACCTCACCACCAGAACTGAAATATCCCCAGTGCACGTCAATATACCAACGGACAGGTTTTAGTAAACATTGATACTCACCAGACTAAAGGTATTTCAATTTGGCGTGGGTCCTTTTATTCTGCCGAAAAAGCGCTGGCAAATACGCTCCGGAGGTTTATGTCAGTCGCAGTAGACTCACATTAGTTAGACAAGTACGTCAGACTATTAAGTAGGGTCCGTTTATTATTCAGAGTCAGCTATCAACCATAAATTTTAAAATGTAATGAAACTCGCCTTGAACTCCTGGTAACCCGCCGCCTCCAACTTTCTTCAGCCTCCAAATCCCTCCGTCGACACAATGTCTCAGCCCAACGCAGTTACGCAGCGCATGGCAACTCGACCTAAGAATGCAACTCAACATCCGGGACGCATCTTGATTGAAAGTCAGGGAAAGAGACGTACCGCTGCTCAGAAGGCTGCTGACGACCAGCGTGAAAAGGAGGCAAAGGAGGCAAGTAATCAAGCTGTGCAGGAAAGTTATCAGCGTATTGCAACTATGCAAGCACAGATGCAGGCTGATCAAGATAATGCCCGTGTTGACGCACCTAAGCCTAAGCGTCCTCGTGCACGCCCAGTGGGGAAGGCTGCAAAAACCTTGAAGACCCCCGACTCGACTATGGATGGTGGGCAAGCAGGAGCAGAAATTGTCGCCGCCGATAAGCCTGTTGTCGCCAAAGGCAAGGGTCAAAAGGGTAGAGCCAGACAGTTAGCAGCTGGTGCTAATGTTGAACGTCCTGCGAGTGATGAAGACTTGGAGGAGGAGCCGGTAGCAGCAAAACCCCAGAGAAAAAAGGCCACCAAACCGCTGGTGAGAGATGCGATTGAAGCGTTAAACGCTGGCGTCGTTATCGAGTCATTCGACGGATCAACAAAGGCACGTGACGCAAACGTTCAGAAGCTTCAATTGGATATGTAAGTGTTTGTCTTAACAGTAACTATGAGTCTCCTTTTGACTGAAACTGCCCTTTTTTTCTTCGATGTCGCAATAAATAATTCTGATATCGATACCGCAAGTCCCAAAAAATTTTCATATTCTGGACGTATCCCAGGGTGGGTATCGACTGTTCCCGCAAACGCCTCAAAGCCATCCTCCGTGTCCAAGGTTACTACTTCGCACCCACGCAGTACTACTACTTTCTCTAAGCTCACAAGAGGGAGCACTATCAGCAGCAATGTTCCACCCCCGTCCACACCCATCAGTATTCCCGATGCTGGGTCTACTTTCTCGAACCTGTATGCGTCTGACGTTGACGAGGACGAGGAGCTGTTCAATAAACCTCTTTCTGGTTTCACAGGCAAAAAGGCTTTAACTGTGAGTCTGATCATATTGATATTCAAATTTGATGTAGTTCCAACCAAAACTGCAGATCGCATCCAAAGCTCCTGACGACGTTTTCCCTCGCGGTGCAACCTCAGAACCTGATCCAATTGAGGATGCCAAGCACGCAGAAGTCCCCAGTGATATCCGCGACCAAATTATCTTCATGAATTCGGGTATTGGCGACATCACCCCTCCTCCACAGCTTGCCTTCGTGGGGGACTATAAGTCCGATTCCGATGCCAGTCACGAGCTACAGGCTGCGGATTATGACTCCGACCTTGTACCTCCACCCCTCGCCCAAAAACCCACATCTCGCTCCGTCTTCCCAGTGGATTATGAGTTGCTGGCTGCAAGCCAGAAGCGGAAACAGCCACCTCTTCTGAGCGATGACGACTTATTGTCGCTGTCATCCGATGATGAAATCGTGGAGGTCACTAATGACCGTATGATCACAATTAAGGCTGAACCTACTTCTGAACCAGTGTCCACGCACCGGTTGACGTCTACGGTTTGTTTTGTTTGCTTGATTCTATGTTTAACTGATTGCGAGTTGTCAGACCAACATTGCTACCACTCTCAAAGCCCCTCCGGCGAAACGGCTGAAGTCCGAATCGTCCACTACCACTATAACTGGTTCCCATTGTGCTATCGCCACTCCCTCCAAGGCAATTGCACGTTCTGCATTCAGGAAGAAGCATCTTCCAAAGGGTTGTCAGATGGCAAACAAGTGGGCAAGGGAGTTCATTCCTACTGCCATTCGCTGTGTTGGCGATTTATACGAAGTATGGACTCTATCAGATGACATTCTCTGTCCTATCTTGCAGTCAGCCTGGGACGCGGTCTACAAAGACAAGATTCCACACACGGTTACAGCAGACAGCCTGTCATCGCCCTCGTATGTTTTTTTTTCGCACATGATGTAAATCTGATCATTTTATTTGTAGACCCTCCAGCGGTTGTCGGAGTGGCGCAATAGCATTAGCAATGTGGCTCTCGTTGTACTCGCAAACTTTATGATCTCGCAGGAGGACCTCGACACCGATCAGGACCGTCAAGATTTTGCATCGGGCTTGCTCGAAAATCTCTGCTTTTTGTTCGGGGACATCTCAGAGGACGGAGAGACGTCCAGACCATTCCAGTCTGACCTCCTTGTGCAGGTCCTCGTCCAGCACAAATGCGCCACGTCTGGCGCTGTCAACATGCCAGGAATAAACAACACATTGCCGGGACACTCGAAGGGCGCTCTCGCTCTCGTTACAGCAGCGGCATGTATTTTTTTCCTCCTCATACAGCTGACTCACCCTGTGTTTTAGATGGAACGTGCCATCAAACTTTTTGCCAATGGGCAGATGCTTCTGAGCGACATCGACACCGCTGGCAACGGCCGAAACAACAAGACCCCGCTGCACATTAATCCGTCGACGGGTAAAGAGAGTAGTGTTCCATTGGCATTTTCAGATACCAATTGGGGCGTGCAGACCAGGGCTTACATCACGTCTATCAGCCACTTGCCAGACTCGGTCGTTTACCGCAACGCGGAGCTCGCACACAACCTTGCCATGAAGAGGCGCGGCACACGGATGGAGGTGGATGACCAAACTGAGGATGAGCGAGCCCTCATTTTCTAAAGGCAATGTTCTTCGCTCTTGTTATCATCTTGAATCTGACTACTACTACTACTAGCTGGTACCTTGGTTGTTTTCTCGTTCAAGTTGCCACACTGTCGCTGTCTCGTTGCTGTCGCTGTCTCATTGCTGTCGCCGTCTCGTTGCTGTCGCCATCTCGTTGCTGTCGCCGTCTTGTTGTTGCCGTCTCGTCGATGGTGCCTCTACTACTACTAGTACTAATGTCATCATACTACCATTTTTTTTGTCCGTTTCAATGTTTTGTTCCATTTTTAGTTTCACACTTATTCTACTTACTACTACTTATTTCTCTCACTACCTACTTAATTGTCTTGTTCGGTTGAAATGCACATGTTTTTTCCTCATAACAAGAGTGATCAAGTACAAATAAGTTGAAAATAAGAGCGAAAAGGGGGATATAAATTAAACCTATCATGATTGCAATGCAATACATTCTCAAATAAGTGCACAAAAAGTGCAAAAAAAGCGAACAAAAGCTAAATACAAGAGGAAGGGATCTGCTTTTGAACTTGTTGAAGCTTGTGACAAGGAGATGATATGGTTCTTGTGCGCTCTTATGTGAGATAATAAGTGACGAAAAAGGAAGGTAAGGAATGTGCGAATTTACTGATGAACGGCAGATTGGTCCGTCATTTTGGTTGGTTAGTCTTCGTTTGTTATATGTTTTATTATGTTATTTGCGCACGACCAGGGCTCATAACCTTTTAGGATCAAGGCTACGAGATTAAAGTTACGATGACGATTTGATACAAGCAAGCGTCTGACAATACTAGGAGCGCAAGATGATTATTTTTTCGGAAGTTCCCTATGTATAATATATATCATATATTTTTCTCCGAAACTCAGAACAAGTCCGCTAGTTGTGCTTTGTAAGCACGCGTGTTCTCGGCTCGTGTTCTCGGCTTGTAAGCCTCATGTCACAGACCCACGGCAGGCTTGGCTCTAGTGAGCTCTTGAATATGGCCGAGCTAGCTCCTCGTTATTTCAATACAGGAGATCTTCAATCTTCAACTCACAGACCGTGACCCCAGAACCCCTTCCCCCCGAAAACGAGTTTCACACTCTGAATTCCCTCCCTGGCAATCCGTCACTATGGTCAAATCAAAAGTTTGACGTCGGTTCGCATCATCAGGGTGGATATATGTCCACGTCTGTCATTCGGGCCTATCTGATGACTCCGAGATTTCGACTCTACATTTGGTTCCGATAAATCCGCCCTGGTTCGAAAACGACGGTGATACCGTTGCGTATTGCTGGCTTTTCGAACGTTGGATGGATATACTGCGCAGGACCCTACCCATCCCCGAGGTCAATGATGTCCCCAACCACGGGAACATTGTTGTACCTCTCGCGATGTCCAGCACGTTTCTGGGTTATCGTCCGTCAAGTCACGGTGTTTCTTCCCCATGGATTTTTCAACGTGGAACTGACTCTGGTAGCCAAACCTGTGAGCCCTCACTGATGAGGAACACGTTCACCGATACTAAGAGAGAAAGAACTTCGTAGGACTGGCCCCAATTGTAGAGATAATATTGAGAACACTGGTGAGCGTTGTTGTAGTCCCGTTTGATTACTAGTATCATATTATTTTCGTTGTGCCTCGTGCGCATTTGAAGCGAGCGTGATTTGCGCTAGCGTCCACATTTAAGTCTTGAAAGGCGTTTCTAACTGTCTGGAGGTTCTTGCGTAGCACCTTTGTCAAAAACACTGCGGAGCATGTTTATGGCGTGAGATCGTCGTTCATATCAGGCATGCATATGGATTCAATCTTGACCCTTTAGTCCACCTTGCGAGCACATATCAATCGAATAAAAACCTATTTCAAGTAAACGAAGTGGGTTTGAAGAAACGAATGCTGCCGCTGCTGATCTGGGCCCAAGTATCAACACAGAACATGTTGAAAACAAGCGCCAGGGCCTTTGACAGTACGATATTATATTAACGTGTAACTACTGTGCCTTCATCCCCTACCTTCACATCTGGTTTCACTGTTCGTTTCTTCTCTACTGTACTTGTTCCCTTCTTCTTTGCACGCGTGACTTTGATAGGCTCTGGAGTGCTCGTGCGTAGTTCGTCATCAGGAACTTCGTATGATTGGAATGAAGGAAGGGAAAGTGGAGGCGTTGTGGTGGCATCAAATAGGTTTGGGGTTTGGCGCCGTGAGGATGGCACGGGAGTTGACGGTTGCGATGTTATGACAGCGCCCACAGGCATCTCGCCCTCTTTTTGCACGACAAACAACGGAGGAGCGGATCGTATGGACGCGCTGCTTCTCAGCCCAGGAAGGCGGGTTCCTCTACAGGGGTGTCAGTCATGTTCATGTGCGTGTAGAGAAAAATACCTTGTGACACTGGTAAGGGACCATCTAATCGGACAACGGGGATTGAATCAACATCTTCTGCAGAAGGCTTTGGAGATCGGTCGTCCATGATGTAGTATGGGTCGTCCCGCATTCGTTCCAATCGCTCGGCCTTAAGCTGTGGAATGTTAGTTAAGTCGAAGTAATGCGGAGATTGTGGCCAATGCCTACCCTCTCTCGTTCAGCCTTTTCTTCAGCTGTCTCTTCTTCCTGCGGTGCAAGCTCCTCCTGGTAGCCCCCCTCCTTCTGCTTCTTCTTCCCACCCTTAACCTTCGTTCTGCTGCCAGACTCCTTCTCTTTCCCTTTCTTATTCCTCTTGATCTTCCGCTCAGTCACGTCACCGTCATCGCCCTCTTCTGCAACGCGATCTTGCATTGACGGCACAATCCATGCGTCCAGGTCAAGCCCGTCAGGAACGGGCACACTCGCTTGCGCGATGGATGCAACAGGATTAAGTTCATGCGATGAGAAGAGTGGTTGAATAAGGTAGAGACTCTTTGGAAAACTCGGTTCTGATATGGGGTCGAAGGCAGCTGCACATAATAATAATCACTTATATATGTTCCTTAGATGCCTTAACAACATTTTTAAGTAGTTTACATAAGACACGAAAAGCATCCGGACGTTTTCCTGATGTGTGATATAGTTGATAGAGATCAGCATCATCATTGTCCATGTTTGAGTTTAATGTGTATTCAAATCTAGATACATTTGGCCTACGGTTTAGAACATGTTTCTAGATGTTGATGTACTGTGAGCCGAAGCTCCGACAAATAAGATTTGAAACAATATCTAGGATTCCAAATGCTGCGGGAAGTCACCCATTGATCGATACTTATGCGCAGACGAAAGGCGGCACTTCAGAACCGTGCGAACCAAACACCACAAACAGACCGGAACATCGGAAACGTGCGAATAAAATACCACGAGTAGATACCGAAATGCATTTCTCTGCCAAAAATTGAAAGATGAGGTTTATGACACAACAAAACCCACTACTGCTGTAGCGGGAAAATGATATTTCTGGGCCTCCATAGCCTACTCCATACAGCCATCAAATCCGTATGCTGCTTTGCGTCTGAATTGGATCATTTGTGGTTACATTTTAGTTGGTGGTGGCATCAGTGTACGAGGTTTTAGCAAAACCAACGCGGGAGTTGGCGGCATCGTACACAGAGTAGAAGCGCTCGAGGAATGTGTAGCCGTTGACAAAGTCGAACCCTGGGATACTGGGCGAACCAATGTCACTGACCATGAGATATATGGCGTTGCTACTACCACCCATGTAAGTGTTGAGAGAACGAGGCCAAATTTGGGCATTAGGCGTCAGAGCGTAGGTTTCCTGTGCAAATGGTAAACAAGGGGCACGAGGGCTGATAGAAATGGCGTACGCTGCCAATATGGAAGTTCAGGTTCTTCAGGGCTTTGTACTGGGAAGAGGAAATGAGGAGAAAACCAGTCGCCGTATCCAGAGTACCACCGGTTGCAGACTTGTACTTGGCGTAGGCATCTACGAACGCTGATTAGACCATGATTACTCGCTGCATTCTAGATACATACCGCTGGCAATGTAAACAAGGGTGGTTCCAGTATCGACGATTCCAGCCGTGGAGGACAAGATCGTCGTGGAGCCGTAGGAGATGCTCTCGTTGATACCCCAATAGGTCGATGCAAGGTAGGTGGTAGAGATAGGGCTGAAACAAAACAATTGCTACCAGCCTGGATTGATCTAGGAGGTGAGGCAGCTTACGTATACGCAATGGAGCCGATGTACTTGGTAGCATCAGTTCCACCGAAGGTGAGCACTCCATTGGTGACTAGTTCCGAAGTGGTGGGCTCGAAAGAGATACCAAACACCTTTTGAGAAATGGTGCCTTGGCTATACAGATTATCAATGACAGTCGGGATCGTCTTGGTCGGTTCATTTGTCAGAGTGCCGTTTGTCAAGTCTAAAGGCCCGATGCCAAGGATACCGTCAACGGAGAAGCCCGTCGAAGTAGAAGCGACACCGATCGACTGCGAGGGGATGGTCAGCCCAGTACCGAGAGTGATGGTGTCGGTGTACTCCGTTCCTGTAGATATTCGTAGGTGTTTTCAACTTATGATATATTTGTATGACATACCAGAGAAGGAGCCAGAACCGTAGGTGACCGCTACAGGCTCGCCAGTGTCGACGCTGGTCTTGGTCTTCACATATGTGGTGTTGGCACCAACCCATGTGTTCGCGCTGCCAGTGTCGACAATCAAGTCGTCTGTAATAGTACATTAGCAGCCGCGCGTTTTTTCAGTGCTGAACTTACAGGTTGTAGCGGGGCTGCCGATGCCAACTGTTATGAGGTATCCTATAGCATTGTTGATCACAGGAGTGCTAACAGTATGGCCGCCCTGCGTGCTGAGGAAGTTGTCCCTGAGGGCAGTCACACGAGCTTTGTCCCGTTGCAAGAGGTTAATGGGACCATCGGAGAGGTTTAGCCTCCTGGCAATGGGGAGGGTGATGGGGGAATTGTCGATTTCAACGGGCGATCCCGCGATTGACAAAGCCAGGAAGATGATTGTCAACAAGGATGCAGCGGGAAACATGAATGATGACTGACTCGAAAGTTATATCATACCCTGAGTCAGTGATCCATTATATATGCACTGGCCGCTGGCGAACGCGAATATTGGGCACCTTAGCTACGTATGAAACGTCCCCTCTCAAAAAGCGATGACGGAACAGTGGTGGTTCGTAGTGATCACGAGTGCATAGATTCGACTTCCTGATCAAATAACAATGACAAGAAGGTTGTTTTTGATCCAAGGCGGCAGAAATTTACAATTCGCCTGTTTACCTATGGTCCATTAGTCTATTGACTTACAGGCTCACGTTCACTTCCGTAGAAACGCTCACCCATCAATAATACACCTCAGAACTGACGCCGTTTGAGGCCATTTTCCAACTCGGCCCGAAATCATTCAACAGAATGATGGTATCGACAAAGATGCAGCAGGGACGAAGCTCGCCATTTTCTGGAGCACGACGACTGTTTACACGCGATCCGATAGTTCCTTTATGCAAGCAAGAATCTTTTGCCGAAGGTTGCATGACTACAGGGTCGATCCCTCGACCAGGAAGGCACATGGCGAATATCATCCTGTAGCGACGCACAAGCAATGAAGTTAAATGCTTTGGCATTTATATTGGATCGCAATCGTTTTCTGGTTTCACGTACTGGCTCAAGATTTGTTAGTGACAGTGACCCTGGTCTGATGTCGTTTTTGTTTCCTCATTTAGATCCATGGGGTATTGGCGGATTTAATCACGTCGCTCGTTCCCAGAATGCCTCGTTTCGTATGAGTAAATCGGCGCATCGGACATTGGCTACGGATTTGCAAGCAGTAGCTCCTTTGTTGAATGATTTAGCTGAGAAATGGACCCAATCATCATTTCCAAAGACATCAAATGACGAAGAGAAGCGCGCACTGAAAATACTCCGAAAATTGCAAACATCATTCAATGCACAACGAAGAGTATCATCATCGGGGTCTATTACTCTGGTCATCAGCGCAGTTTTTTATCGAATCAATAACATACATTCTTTCTTGCCCCACTGATTGTTGCCTTCATTGTTTGGCATATCTTGACCGTTGAAGTAAAGTGTGTTGTCTGAGGCCCGTTTTTGACTCTTGAGAGTTGAGACTAACAAATACAATATTGACATATTAGGTCAGCGACATATGAACCCAAAATAAATTGATCCATGCACTTCTCGCCATTCGTAACCCATCCCCGAGGTCAATGATGTCCCCAACCATGGGAACATTGTTGTACCTCTCGCGATGTCCAACACGTTTCTGGGTTATCGTCCGTCAAGTCGCGGTGTTTCTTCCCCGTGGATTTTTCCAACATGGAACTGACTCTGGTAGCCAAAACTGCGAGGCCTCACTGATGAGGAACAAGGGCACCGATACTAAGAGAGAAGGAACTTCGTAGGACTGGTCCTAATTGTAGAGATAATACTGAGAACACTGGTGAGCGCTGTTGTAGTCCCGTTTGATTACTAGTATCATGTTATTTTCGTTGTGCCTCGTGCGCATTTGAAGCAAGCGTGATTTGCGCTAGCGTCCATATTTAAGTCTTCCAAAGCGTTTCTAGCTGTCTGGAGATTCTGACTTTGTCAAAAACACTGCGGAACATTTTTATGGCGTGAGATCGTCATTCATATCAGGTATGCATATGGATTCATTCTCAAACCTTTAGTCCACCTTGCGAGCACATCAATCGAAGAAAAACCTATTTCAAGTAAACGAAGTGGGTTTGGAGAAACGAATGCTGCTGCTGCTGCTGATATGGGCCCAAGTATCAAGACAAGATATGTTGAAAACGAGCGCCAGGGCCATTGACAGTACGATATTATATCAACGTGTAACTACTGTGCCTTCATCCCCTACCTTCACATCTGGTTTCACTGTCCGTTTCTTCTTTACTGTACTTGTTCCCTTCTTCTTTGCACGCGTGACTTTAATAGGCTCTGGAGTGCTCGTGCGTAGTTCGTCATCAGGAACTTCGTATGATTGGAATGAAGGAAGGGAAGGCGGAGGCGTTGCGGTGGCGTCAAATAGGTTTGGAGTTTGGCGCCGTGAGGATGGCACGGGAGTTGACGGTTGCGATGTTATGACAGCGCCCACAGGCATCTCGCCCTCTTTTTGCACGACAAACAATGGAGGAGCGGATCGTATGGACGCGCTGCTTCTCAGCCCAGGAAGGCGAGGTTCCTCTACAGGGGTGTCAGTCATATTCATGTGCGTGGAGAGAAAAATACCTTGTGATACTGGTAAAGGACCATCTAGTCGGACAACGGGGATTGAATCAACATCTTCTGCAGAAGGCTTTGGAGATCGGTCGTCCATGATGTAGTATGGGTCGTCCCGCATTCGTTCCAATCGCTCGGCCTTGAGCTGTGGAATGTTAGGCAAGTCGAAGTAATGCGGAGATTGTGGCCAATGCCTACCCTCTCTCGTTCAGCTTTTTCTTCAGCCGTCTCTTCTTCCTGCGGTGCAAGCTCCTCCTGGTAGCCCCCCTCCTTCTGCTTCTTCTTCCCACCCTTAACCTTCGTTCTGCTGCCAGACTCCTTCTCTTTCCCTTTCTTATTCCTCTTGATCTTCCGCTCAGTCACGTCACCGTCGTCGCCCTCTTCTGCAACGCGAACTTGCATTGACGGCACAATCCACGCGTCCAGGTCAAGCCCGTCAGGAACGGGCACACTCGCTTGCGCGATGGATGCAACAGGATTAAGTTCATGCGATGAGAAGAGTGGTTGAATAAGGTAGAGACTCTTTGGAAAACTCGGTTCTGATACGGGGTCGAAGGCAGCTGCACTCGGGTCCGAGAACCCATTGTCCTGCTTTGGTTTGTACGTCGCGACATCGCGCTTGATGAAAATGAGCAACTGAAGAACGTTTGCAGCCTACAAAAATGAATTGAGTAATTTGCGAATCCCTGATCGTTGCGATCCTCATCACTCACACGTTCTTGGACCTCGATCTGGTTGCTCGATGCAAGTTGTTCCATCTGTTCAATCATGATATCAACGGCTTGCTTGAGGTCTTCAAGGAAGCTCTCCATCCACTGCTTTGCCGCTTCAGAAGCCCAATATCCGAAAAGCTTCGTGGCCGATTGTATGCACACGGCGGCTATGTCGGGTCTCAGAGACGCAATCTCTGGCTGGAGTAAGTAGGGAATAAGCTCGTCCGGCGCAGAAAGCTCGCTGTAGTACGATCGTTCAGCATATCGGAAGGGAGTTAATTATTGAAACGCACCTGCAGAACTCTCCACATATCCAAGCCGCTGCCCACAGCACCTCGGAACAGCTACCCTGCTCACCTGCATGCAGCAAGAAAGTATCATCAGACAATACCTTCACCATCAATTTAACTGCATAGCTCCTAGCCGCTCTCACGCGTCCGACAACGTCTACAAGTTGGTCGCGAATTTGCGTGCCAATATCGACGTTCGATACGTATGCGAGGTCAACGAGGACTGAAAGGTACCATTCAAAATCGGATACATTGTCATAGGTGTTTTGAGAACACATTGTCATGATCCTTTGTGACAGAACAAGGCGATAGGCGGTGGACTGAGATGGTGCACCCGGGGACTTGGCAGGAGTAGAAGGGATGATGTGTTGAGATAAGGATTGTACTGCAGACGGAATGGCGGAGGACTCTGGCTTGACGAGATGCGACAGCAACTGCTGCACAATTGATTGTAGATTGTCTCGATTGACCTACAGAGTTTTTGTTATACAAGCAGAAGAATTTTCACGATAACTTACGAGTGCTGAGAGCAGATCTAGCGCACGCATACGGATGCTGATATCTTCATCATCGACACTGGAAAGGATTGTATCTTGGTGCTCTGCGACCAAATGGGGGTGTGTAGGTACAATCTTCACCATTGCAAGCAAAGCAATGTACTTTACTGTAGCTTAGTCAGTCGCTCTCATCCAAAGGACAAAGTAAATCACAGACGATTCTGATCTGGATCCTCGATGAATGCTGCGAGTTTTGACACACACGTCCGTGCAAGCGAGTCGCCAGTGATGCCCTGTAGCATATTACCGATGATACATGTGTGTACACACTCGTATAGAAGGGATATCGCAGACGTTGTGGATATCAAATCAGTGATCGGCGGTTGCAGTTTCTTCACTAGCCGCGGTTCATGAGGTGAGAGAGAACCAAACTAATAAGAGTAAGTGGGTTCGCAAAAATCAAGTGAGGTCCATACCAACTTGACAATCTTGATGAGCATCCAGTTGTTAGACGATGTGGTTAGGAGATGGAAGAGCTGTGGGGCAAGCGGAAGGTAGTCTTGGGGATTTCTCCGAGCGAGCTCACACAAGACATTTACTGTCGCGCAAACCACAGCTGGGGGTGCGTGCATTGGTTAAACAAGCAGCTTGATCTCGTCTAGCTTGAGCTGACCTGGATCAGAATCCTCTAGCTTTTCCTGCAATCGACCGATACCATGATGGAGGGCATCAGGATACTTCTGAAACACTCTGTACATAGCAGCAACTGCTCTCTTGCGTATGTGGGGTCGGGAGTGGTTGAGCATGCCGACCAATTCAGGACTGAGGTCGCGTGCAAGGTCTGCGGTCATAATAGAGGAAACACCGTTTAAAGTGACTGCGATATCTGCAGGCGTTGAACTTAGATCCTGGACGTAATTCAATGGCGTGTTTCACAGTAGAGGGTTGGACCTTCTGCCTCTCACCTTCTTAAGCAAATTGGTAGTCAACATCAACACGTCCGTGTCTTCGTTGAACGACTGGACGGCACCAAGATATCCTACACTCTTGATATGGATCTTTGGGGACGACATGACTTCTATGATGTGAAAGGAAGCCCAGTTCATGTCATATCCTAGCATGTCCAGCTACAAAAGGATGTCAGGCTCGAAGCTTATCGATAGTAAAAGCAGCGCACATATGTAAGTTTCATGACAGCACCAGCCTTGAGCTCCATATCCTTGCTCTTGATTTCATGCCTGATCTCGTCCATGGCCTGTCCAATGAATTTGCTTTCATCGTTCTTGTTGGCCCGCAAGCCGCGAATGAGATCTTGGAGCGTGCGCTCCCACATGACAGGAATCGACAGTTATCAGCCCCGGAGAGTGTGAAGCCGATGTGTTGAATGACGTTGGACTTGAGTTTGACAGGTGGGTACTAGTAGACGAGGGACAGATCACATGATGGTGGTCAGTACATCCCCTGAGTAACCAATACAAAGATCTTACAGAATAATTCGCCTCTCTCGCAATCCTCTTTCCTGAAATTGTTATAATGTATACTCGCGGTGTCGCTCCAGGAATGTTTCTCCAGAAGTAGCACAGCAGTCTACATTACATAATAGCTCATCACTCTCAAAAGAGGATTTATTTTGGTCTCGTGATCAGTTAAACAGGACGCGTTGTTTAGTATGGCACTTTATCACAGACTGACGTCGTCCCATATTACTTACTCTGTCTCACGCTGGGAACACCATCTAACCTACAAATCCTAGTTATGTCAACTGGCTGCATCATCGCGTTTTTACTGATTGCGTCCAGAACAGGACTGGCCAGAGTAATAATTTGAGGTAAGTATTGTTTTATTCCCCCAGAACCTCCATGGATCCCAGCGCGCAGTTGACACCATCTGTATGCTGCTTCTCGCCGTCTTTTGGAATCCTAGAAACATGACAAAACCTGCCAACAGAGTCGAGATGGCTGATCTACTACATGTGGTTAAATAATATAATCCGTTTACCCTTCTGATTCGTGGTTCCGCTAGTCAATCATGTATCTGTCGTCACGCGTCACCTTCGACCTCTCTGAAGATCCACGTGGCAAACACCATGAACTTCACGGCCATCAAGTGATTTGCAGAGGTTGTAAGCATGGTGATACCTGCAATATAGCTTTGTACGGTATCTGGGCGCCGATCCAATGGCAATGAGCTATGCCTTAGTTGGCTAGTAAGGTTAATGATCTCTTACTTACTATAACCGCATTGGGATTCATAAAGAATGCATTTAATTGGTTCCATTAATGACGCGAACAATGGCAGTGAGAGTGAGTACAACGACGTTGAGGCAGTCGCAATATATACCAAGAGTTCCAATAGCAATGCAAGTCTGATATCAAGACAAGAAAGATTAAGAACGAAAGCACCAGCAAGGAGGGGAATGGGAGGGAGGAGAGAAAACAATGCTATAGAAGGGCTTCGCTATCCTTACCTGAAGCAACGAGCTCGACCCAGTCCTGACGCCATTGCGCCATCTGTAATCGCAGCTTTTTGTTACCGAGCATGCGTTCTATCCAAGATAGAAGCGAGTCATCGTCTTCGGGTACGAAGAAAGAGGATAGAAGGGATAGGATGGTTTCAAAATTGGCGGAACTGGATGTAATGTGATCTATTGATTGGATTAGATCAAGGATCACTGGATAAGTAGAGAGCGACATACCTCGATAGACCCATACGATAGAGATTGCTACCGCAACGAAAAGGTCTTCCCCCTCTAAGAGATACGCGTCCCATAACCGAAGCTGTGTCTGAAAAGGGACGGAATTGGCAAAAAGCGTGATGTACCACTTTGTCGCGTATGAAGTCGTAGAAATCATGTGTTTCTTGAATGCAGCGTACACGTCCGGCATCTTCGATTCCATGATTCGTTCTTGCACATAAATGGCCTGCAACAATCCTGGAAAACCGGGAGCAAAAATGGTGTGCATGTTGTAGTTATCATGTAAGCGGGAAAGGGCGGCGTAAACTTTTTCAGGCTCGAAGTAGCATAGGAGAGTCGCAGCTATGGGACCCATGCCTTGCACGTAGCCACATTGATGGCATCGTAATGAGAAGGAGTGTAGGACGTGGAACAGGCAACGTTGCCTGAAGTAAGGGGATCAGCCTTGGCAAAATCAAAGTAAGCACTGAAACGTACCCAAGTCCGTACCGCGTGTGAAACATGATATGACCACTAATAGTTCTTGGTACATCCAAGTCGATCTGAACGTCGTAGCTTGAGGGTTTCTCCAGGTCTTGTAAATAATGGTTTCCAAGCTTCTCAATCGACTTGCGTCCGGATTTCGAAAACCGACTCATGAGCACTTCCCAAGCTGCCCTTCTCCACCGGTCAGGGATCCCCTTGTATACCCTCTGGCGAAGCTTGTGCGCTTTCGATGCCTTGATACCCCACGATTCTACATTTCCGCCGCCGTCTCGACTAAGAACTTCCAACATCCTGTCCCACTTGGCAACCCGCATCTGTTCCTTGAGCGGAGATGAAGCTGCGGGCAATGAGCTGACGGACACAGCATGGCTTGGGGCTGATTTCGAACCGGCCCTGACTGAAGTCAATCGTTTAACCAGAGGACCAGATGGTAGTAGAACCAGTCGGTCGTGAGATGGTACGATGAAGAATCCATAGCTAGTTGCAAAATATGAGATTTGAGAGGTTGTACTCCCCTGATCCAATCTCACCGGTCTAAGCTTGACAACACGTTGAGCTCTCGAGCTTCAAGGTCTCGTGATTTTTCTGATGGACCAGCCAGGGCAGCCTCTGCGCGTAGCTCGCTTCCCTTACTGGCACGAATTCGTGCGCGTGTACGTTCCACGCCCTCCTCGTAGCCATCGCCTCTGACACCAGTTGCGTCGAGGTGTGCATACGTACTCCGCACGTGGAACGCGTCCACGTCTTCACCTTCTGAGGGCACTAGCGACGTTTTGCTAGAAGGACTGCTTAATTTCGACGGCTGTTTAGTGGTGGGAGAGGAAGAAGGCGTTTGAGAGGCTGGTGGGATTAAAAAAGACGTTGGCTGTAGGGGGGTGAGAACCACAGTAGGTTCAGGAACATGACGTTCCTTACTTCTCAGCAAGGATGATGGTGGGTGATTATGGGGAGGCGTAAGATGTGATACAGGAGGCGAAACGGCGTCTAAATCACTTGAAGAACTACATGAAGTGAGAGCACTTTGGGAACGAGTTGGGATAGGAGGAACGCGCTTGGAACGTGTAGGAAGTTCCAGGGTGTCTCTTCCATGAGAATTGGCGTGATTCGAAAGTGGGAGCGGGTAGGACGAGTTGGCAGAGCCATTCGAAGTAGCTGATAGCGGTGTCCGATCATGAGGGTTTGACAATGTGCCGAAGGGCTTCATGTCTGTGGATAGGTCGATGAAAGTGGTGTCGGTATTGGAAACATAGGAAGTCCTGTGATTAAAAAAGTTACTGTAATTGAAGCTGTCCCCCAAGGACAAGTCAAGTTCCTTGGAAGGATCCTCGAAGGTTGAAGAGGCAGTCCAGCTGGTTTGCTCTTCGTCGTCACCGTACATGGAATATATGGTAAATATGGCAGATTCTGTTGAACTGCGTTCTCTGTCTGTCGATGATGATGAATAAAGCTCTGGAACGGAAGACGCTGTCGACGATGGTGATAACCTCGGATAACGACGACTCAGTGATTGTTTCGGTAGCGCAAGAGTGGTCGACGACGACGGAGTCTCCATAAAATAGAGAAGTCAGGCAAGAAAAAGAACTTGAAGAAGAAAAGGGAATCGAATTGAAGGAACGTCGGAGGAAGAAGAAGCTTGGGAAAAGTGAATGCGCCCTTTGAGAACTTTGGATGAGAGATTTCAATGAACGCCGATTCAGGCAAGTCACGACGGTCAGTCTGCAACAGCCACACCGCAGCGCTGGCTGCCAGCTGGCATGGCAATTTACTCTTTCTCGTAAGTTGTCTACTATGTTACCTGCTAGGCTGCACATAGCAATAGCAATCTCAGACTATTTTGATGTTAACAGGATCTAGGCAAACAATGGACACGGTTTCATCATGATGTGATCAACGACACACCAACTTTAACTTGAAGATGTACTGCATGATAGACTTGCATTCACAGAGTGAGAAGTACTCTCTAGTGTTCGTGGGCAATGTCATCCTACAACCATTCAGGTGGGACAAACTTCCCACTCATAACTTATCCTCAAGCATGTGGCCGATCATAGGGTGCAATCATATGGTACATTCCAATGTCAGTTGATCCTCTCCGTTCGGTCCGGCACTAGTACTGATCTTTCGAAACTCAGATCTCCCAAATTTCAGTTAATTGATCATTCGTATGTTACGCATGACATCGTTACTGAACTGCACACATCCTCTCCTGCTGAAGTGATCACTTAGTGCTAGCCGCTAATTAACACTATATGAGTCCATCCCGGCGTCAATTAACAGCCATATTCTGATATCATATCATCCGTGCTGGCAGTCTATCACATCTTTTCCAATAATAATCAGGAGCAAGGGTGGAGCCTCAGAGGGCCTGTCAGGCAATTACCGAGACCGTCAAAGACAACGTGGAAAGCGGCAATATAGAGGAAAACAGAAGCGACTCTGCGAACGATACTGCTGGCGAGACACGACATTGGACAACGAACTATTAAACTGAATTCCATATCTCACTCCCCTAGAGCAACAATCACTCAGCTTGAAAGGAAGCCAGAGTTCTCAATTCGAATTCCAAGGCTCTCCATATACCCATGGAATAAATACGTTGGGCTCAGTCCACAGACCACCCGCCCTTATCTTATACAACCTGTGCTGGCAGCTTGTATTTTGTCCAGCGATCAGAAGCAAGAACAAAACTCGAAAATATTCGGCGGCGGAATGTTACAAGTTTGTCACGATCTGATATGGGCTCGCGCTTGACGTTTAGAGCAGAGAACATGGTAAGTCTCTCCAGCGCCTCTATACAAAGAAAGACTCTTATTTCCTTCTATTGGTCTATCTAGTGGAGACTAAGCGCCTCGAGATCAGTTATGCACCTGATTACCAACATTGCCATTGACACTGGAAGGCAGAATACATGGCAGACCTGCTTCTGAATAATCACTGTTTCTCAGTTCCCTCAAGCAATAGCTATGTCGCTCGATTTGAACAGAGATCTGTCCAATTCAAATTTAAAGGCTCCAGCCCCATCTACCCCGTGGAATTCGAAATGCCTTGCTCCGTTAGTTGGCTTTTTGATCAGCCTTATCCCAGAATCGGAAAGTCTGATAGCACCTCTATCACCTCGGCCGAGCCCATGTGATGTTACCGAGGGGGGATGTTACGAGGATAGGTTACGAACTAGCCGCATCGTGCTGTTTCTAACCTGATCACAGTTAATTTACGAACCGCCACAACTACAATACTACCACTACCTGAACAGCAAATTTTATTATTCATGCTGAGAATGGATCCAACTGAAGCACTCTTTAGGCTGGTCTATGGCTGTACCTTTATAGTCAGTGCACCGGTCAGGGTAGCCGACATATACCGGAGAGAATTTGTGTTTGACCTAGCGGTGTCTGTCGCAATGCAATACTCGAAACAAAAATACCCTGACCTTTCAGTTCAATGGCCCATCTGTAGCCCTGACCAACTGCTTTTCTTGGGCTCGAGCAACATTAAGCGCGCATCGGCGCCCACAACTTTGTCGGATTTGACGGGGACGGCGATTACGGCCCGTGGATCTTCAAACTAAAAGTAGGGCGCTGATAGGATGCCCCGAAGATCGTGGGCAGGATTCACACTGCATGTCATATGGAAGCTACCACTAGAATGCTTCAGGATTCGACAACGCTGATCAATATTAATAGTCGTTCCAGCCTCTGACTCGACGTTTGGGGGCAAGTGCTAAGTGCACTCCCTATCTGTTTCGAACTCTGCGTATATTCCGCTAGTGGTTTCCACCGTGGTGCTAACCGGAACTCGCGTGCGAAAATTCTAGGATCAGGCGGTGGCCCCACGATGCAACAAGTATAACAGAAATCACAAGGCTTTTTGCTAGATACGATGGGACACAATTTGTCAAATCGGAAAATCATAAGAGGCGCCAGAAAAACGCGACCCGTAGTAGGGGCTGCAATAAAATCTCAGTACATGGCCAATTTCAGAATTTGAGCACTTTTCATCGCTTCATCATTTTTATGACTTATGTTTTCAGTTTCCCTGACATTCTGCAGTTTCTGCAAATGTTTGTGCTGAGACCACGCCTGTGTATCACAAAAAATGCCCTAGGACACTGGCTGGGTACTCTCCTGAGAGTGGTGCTCGTTCGCGGTGGGACGCCGCGCGGTATGAGTAAATAAATGGTCACGCTCATACCTTGGTGCATACGAGAATCATACAGCACGCTGCGAATGTTCATTCAACGAAGTCACGTGATGTCATGTGACGTGTCGGAGGGGGAGAGCTTTTGAAGTTTTACTAATCTCATAAGTCGCAAGTCAACTAGTCACGGACTCACGGTCTACAATGTATTTGCTCAACCTCCACGATGAGAACAGTTGTGCAGACATTTGTGAAATTCAAACATCTGGTACAGCTGCTCTCACCTGCACTGCCACTCCTCAATCACATCAGTGGACTGGTGGAAAAAATAGAAGGATATATATGACAATATATAGTACAGAATCACAAACTTCAGCATAATTCTGCTATCGATCATCAGATTGTCATGTTTGGCCTTAAAGAGGAAAGGTCAATGCCTCATTATCTTATACGAGTGTTTGATTCGGAACACATTCTACCATTGCTCAAACTCACATTTGAAGGAAGGGTAAAGTAAAAGCTAATGATCAGGCTAGATAAACTACATCAGCCACATACGAGGCATGGTCCATGATGACGAGACAAGGTCAAAAGGCCAAAATATCCCAGAGAACGACAGTGTGTCGACCGACTGAGCGAGAATGAATGTAGGGACTACTTTCGCAAGTGTGATGCGATCTGAATCGAAATAGCCACGTACGAGGCATGGTCCATGATGACGAGACAAGGTCAAAAGGCCAAAATATCCCAGAAAACGACAGTGTGTCGACCGACTGAGCGAGAATGAATGTAGGGACTACTTTCGCAAGTGTGATGCGATCCGAATCGAAATAGCCACGTACGAGGTATGGTCCACGATGACGAAATAAGGTCAAGAGGCCGAAATCTTCCGGAGAACAACAGTGTGTCGACCGACTGAGCAAGACTTAATATGTGTCATGTTTATCTGATGACTAGCAGCTGCACCCCTCTTGTGAAGCACGACAGCATATTCACTGGATGAGCAAAATTACATATTCGTAGTATCTTGGATGTTGACAGAATCTTCTTTAAATTTGTAATAACGGTCCGCTATATATCATTTGGGAGTCGGTGGGAATAAGCTTTGCCTTTGTAAAGCACCAATATCTTATATATCGCGCCACAGCATTAGCACACTGCGAGACATTCCGCGCTACAAGAAGAATTCATCATGGGCGGATTTGAGGCCCTGGTTGTTTAGCTTCCTGATATCATTACAGTGTCATCGATGGGCAAAGTCAGGTACTTATATTTGATAGTCTGAAGTATCATCGGCGGGACTTTGAATTCGATACGTTCTATCGTCGGGTTCATATTACAGGTCCATACTTTCTACCTGTGATTAGCGGGCCAACAGAAAAATACAGAGATCGCAATGATCACGCTATTTTCCCTAGATTCAGCATATCAGACACAACCGGGTGGATCCACGAACTGGAGCTTGAAGGGCGACCCATAGATCCATCATAATCATTCGTGCGTCACGCAATATGCAGGTGTCATTAAGCTACTTATATCTTGTGCTACAGCATCAGCACACCGCATGTCTTTTCGCGCTGCAAAAGGAACTCGTCGTGAATGGATTTGGGACCTCGGTTGTTCGGTTTCCGGATGTCATCGCAATATCGTCAATGGGTAAAGTTAGATATTTATATTCGACCGTCTGAAATATCATCGGCGAGACTTTGAATTCGATATGTTTTGCCATTGCGCTGATCTTACAAGTTCATACTTTCTACCTGCGATTAACGCGACAACAAAAAAATATGGAGACCGTGACGCCCACACTATTTCTCCTAGATTCAACGTATCAAACACAACTAGGTAGATCCATAAATTGGAGCTTGGATGCTGGCCCACAAGCCATTCATAATTATTCAAACATCTCGCCACGCATCAGCACATCGCGTACCATTTCAAGCTACAAGAAGGACTCGTCATGCGTGAATTTTGGACCTCAGTTGTTGGATGGGCAAAGTCAGATACTTGTATTCGGCAATCTGAAGTATGCCTCGGCAGGACTTTGAATTCGATATGTTTACCCGTCGGGTTCATATCACAGGTCCATACTTTCTACCTGTGATTAGCGGGCCAACAGAAAAATACAGAGATGGCGAAGATCACGCTATTTTCCCTAGATTCAGCATATCAGACACAACCGGGTGGATTCACCATCTGGAGCTTGAATGGTGACCTATAGACTAACCATAATCATTCGTGCGTTGCGCACTATGCAAATATCACCAAGCATCTCATATCCTGTGCCAATCATTCATACTCATTTCGCACCAAGTGAGGATCAAGGATGATGACATTAATCGAAACTAAGTAGCAAACTACAATTGTAAGGGAGCTAGGGTGAATCAAAAGCGGCATCATCACGTTGTGCCCTCTGTCTTGCAAGAGCATTGACGGACATGTTGGCCTTCGCTGCCGTGCTAAGGCTATCACGTTGATTCCTTCCGAAAATTTTCCTAAAGAGAGTTCAGGCGAGGCTTGTTGGGATGTACATAACGCACCGAGTCCACCACTCAAGCAGTCTATTCACCCTCTGCTGAGCTTCTCGACCAGGAGGCCTTTCAAAGAAATCCACGATGGTCCGCCAAAATTCTACATAGTCGAAGTCACCGTCAAAGGACCGCCATGAGGTAACGGAAGAAAGTGCAAATCGTACCTGCCAGTGCATGATTAGCATTCATCATCGATCTGGCTAAAGACTATAACTTACTTGACATGCGATGTATGCGATAGATCGAGGAGTGACTTTTTCCATATGGATGATCTGAGCCACATGTTTTTTGACCTTGATTCCGGATAAAGACTTATTGGCGCGTCTGTTGTCCCTAATGACATCTACGCCATCGCCATCGCCTTCAACGTCCTTCGCTGAAGACGGGGACGTGAATACGGCTTTATAGCCCTGAAAATACCAATCAGTTGCTGTCAGGCTGCTCCGCTATGCCGAACCTGAATGAGAATCCTGCCCTTGAAAAGGCCTTCCTCCAAATCGTCCTGGTTCGCGGTGTACTTTTCGTACAAGTATGCCGGAAAAGAGAGTTCTGTCACGATATGCCCCTCGGAACGATCTCGGATCCCGGTCCTTACACTGGAGGACGGTGAGTGGCATTTCTCGATTGCGAGTCAACTGCTTACTTTAGGTCGTTCCAATCAAGCTCAGCAGGGCAGAGTAATTTTCCACACACATCATGTGTGAATCCACGGGAGTGTTTATCGTCAGGGTCCACGGGGGGGCTCGGCTTGAATTCGCGATTGACCCATTCGGCAACGAGACTCTTGAGTTTCGAGGTATCGTCTCCTCGGGCACCATCAGCACCCTGCCGAAGCTAAACAAAGACTCAGCATGTCACAACCGTTGGCATTGACAAACAAACCATCTTCAACATATGTAAGTACTCGTCGTACTCCATCTCTGAACCCTTCTTATGAAACCATGGCAAGGTTCTCGTTAGGGTTGCGTACCCTATCTGCAGACGATCTTGACTACGTATCCATACCAATGAGCAGCACCCCAAATCAATAGCAAAATACTTACTCGAGACTATGGTTCTCGTCATCGTTTTCGTATCTTCTGTCATTTTCGTTAACGAGATCCTCAACATTATCGAATAGCGCGACGACGCGTCTGATTGCTCTGCCTCGAGACACAAAGTAATTTGTTTGCCTGACGGATACGGTTAACGAAACGAATAAATTCATGCAATAATGGTCTTACTTTTCCTTAGCTGCGCGCCCGGACTCGAGAGCCTCCAGTTTCTCCTCCAGTTGAGCGATTTTCCGTCTCTGTCGAGCCGCAGCTTCGTTGAATTGTTCCTGCGAAATGCTGCCCTCGCTCTGGGTCTCGATACGCGGTGCGCTGCCCTCCGAGTTGTCCTGCTGGCCCTCGATGCACGACATGCTGCCTTCAACGTGCGACATAGAGACGGAGAGAAGAGAGAGCGTTGGTTAATATAGAAAATTAATGAAACAGTCAGTAGATGAAGAAAGTACAGGATAAGGACTAACCACAGGCAGTTGCACTTTATATGCTGGCCGAGGCCAGCGCGAGTTGCCTAAAAAGTATACTGGGAGATTATTGAAAACGTTAGCGCACGGGACAAAGTCGCTTGAACAAATGCCTATTTTGGAAAGCGTTGACGGTATACATACGTCAAGTTAAATAGACGGCTGATCCTACATGTCACGGTTAGGGCAAATAAACAAAAATAGGACGTATTCAAACTTTTCTCGGTTTAGCCATGCGACATCAGATGTGTAACAATTTGAGCAATGCATTTTTAACATCACGGGTATCTGTCCGCCCAGGATTTGCTAGGCTTTGTGCGAGACGCTTTTGGTTGGAGCGCATGACCTACGGATGGTGAGGTGTGGTACTAGATAGAAGAATAGTCGCCCTACTTCCATGCATTGTCCAAGAACCATGAGGGACTTGTTGATGTTTCCGGCCTCCTTTAGACGATCGCTAGTTGTCTGTGTGCGTGTTTCGCTCCGATTATCTAGGTCCTGCATTATACTTCCCCGTGCTTCTAGACCCACTCTCATTTGATACGTCAGAGGCAGGAAGGTTTAACAGTAAGGACTTTACGCGTCAGCAGAAGCGGATAGGCGAGTTGTGCGTTGGTGTTGGAGCGAGAGATCTGTGACTGCGACATATCCTACATTTTCGAGAATCCTTGTATCATATTAACACAAGCAAAGTTGAAACGGTGAGGAATACTGAACATACCGCCTCAAGATCTCGAAACCCAGTTGATCCGCCTTCTCATACAGTCGCCCAACCCATTGCATCTTCCTGTCGCGCTGGATTTCCCCTAGTGGACACGGTGAACAAAGAGATGGACATATATCTAGATTTACTTACTCGCCTGGAAAATTCTCGACTTCCTCTTTGCCCACGATGCTGGCCACTCGTAAGCGCATTGGTGAGGTACCCTCGTGCTGAATCTCATCCAGAGCATGGATCATCACCAAGGTTGAGCCGCTATAAATTAATATGTTTCCGAGACGGCGATAGAATCCACTCACCGTGACTTATTTTGAGTCTTTGACCAAAGGCTTCTCAACTTGTTACATTAGTAGTAGTAGTAGAGCTACTAGAAAACTTCTCCACGATGTCGTTGAGGTTGGTGGGGCCCTTGCATCGAAAAAGATCATCGTGATGCCTCTGCCAACGCGACTCCAGTTGTGGTCTTCACCAGGAGGTACTAGTAGTAAGGGTGCCTGTTGCCGCCAACCAGTAGACTGCTTAGTACTATATCAAAGGAAGGCACACAGCAGCCGCCATGCTCGTAGTAAGACGTGGGGTACGTTCAATAATCCAATATTGGATTGAAAGTGAAGGATGTGTCATCAACGGTCGCGGTCGCTTGCATCTTTGCAGAATTGATCAACAATACTAATCAAATGATGCACAACTTCATGATCGAGTAGCTATTCAATTCATGGAATACGGTAAGACTTGGAGGGCTAGTATTAGAAAGACAGATCATGGAACTCATCCTCATCCTCATACCCTTCATTCTCATTCCCGCTCCCCTCATCCAACTCCTCATCACTAAACTCATCGTCGGATTCTTCAGGACTCTCGACATCATCATCCTCTTCTTCGTCGGCGCATTCCTCACGACCATCGTCATCGCCGACCTCTTCAAGCTCACAGTCCGCCTCCTCATTGCTGTTGTTGCACACACCATCTGGTTGTGCCACCGACTGAGAGCCAAGACAATCTCTTATGATCCTGCGAAGCATTGGAGAATGGCCTATACCAAAGTGAGTGTATCGCATGAACATATCGCGATCGACGAATCTAACTCAAATCTTAAGGCTTAAAGCGCGACGAGAATATTTGCACTTACATCCCGACATAGTGCTCTTCCCAATCATCCAGCTGCTCCCCAGGGCGTGCCAACGACTTCCCATAGCGAAGCGAGCTTACCCCGCGGCCCGAGGCAAAAGCAGGAATCAGATGTGTTCCGCGGACTACCTGCCCTGGGTCAAGGAACCCAAATGCATCTGGGTCCGACTCCTCCACAAACGCAACTTTAGGAAGACGAGCAGGTTTGATACCAGATTTATGGTTCCGCAAGGCTGCTAACCATCTAACCCAGAGGACCTCGAGGTGCCGCTTCACGGGTTGACCCCCGTTGTTAAGCCATACCTCCATATGATAGATACCTAACACGCGGGCATACCAGTACGGGTGACTGGGTACTGTCTCGCCTGAAAGCACCATAATGTCCCCGTGGGTTCTGGGGTTGATAGTGTCGTATTCGCGCCTTAAGTCGTAGGTTGTATAGTGTACTTGCATGGTTTGTACGGAGTATATAGTGTTGTTCGGAATGATGACAGAGTTGCGTTCCTCGTCCGTGAAGGTGTGGTCGCAATAACTAATCTCTAGCTCCTGCAACCTATACAGAATATGATCCCTTAGTCTCGGTATGAAATTCTGATGGATTCTTAAGTATAACGTGTCCAAGATGCCCTATCGCTCCTACCTTGATAGCCGGATCGCCGTCGTGTTCTCGGAGGAATGCGAATATATTGACCGGATTATTTCGAGTACTCGCGATATAGTGGTGCTTGTCAGACGACGGCGAAGACGGAGGGGTATCAGCTCGTGTTTGGGTACCAGAGGAGGAGGCACCTCCTGCTTCTGCTACCCGTCGTAACACACGACGCCTGCGCTCATGCTTGGCTAATTGTGCTGGTGTATCTAACTTGCTGGTAAGCGGATAAAATGCCTTTAGGGCTCTGTGAGCAAGTTCTCCCTAGCATGCTTAATGTCAGGTACATAATATGAATGCGACTGCCACATACGATTTGAGTAGTGAAAGAATCTGTGGTTCCAAAGATCCTAATGGTTCTCACATAGTCACCCATCGCATGGAACTTATAGGTATTCAAATTGAACTTTTTTGGCCTCGCTCCGCTTGATTCTGGGAAAGCATTGGTAGTATCAGAGTGTTGAGCGGCCTTTCGCTGGCGAGCGGCTTTCTCTTTGGGTAATTCGACAGCATTAAACGCAGCACATGTATAGCGCTGGAACTTTCGCAGCATCTGAGACAGTTTCTTGAACGTTTCTTCGAGAAAAGTGAGAGTAGATTCCGAGTGAATCCTGAGTTTAGTGAGCGCATGCCATTGTGCGAATCGATACAGTAGAGATTGCACCACCACATCATGGTCAGGGGGGAACAGCCCTTCGAATACTGGAATGGCACACTAAGATCATGTCAGTAAGCCGAACGTACGAAACAAATAATTCGTGAAAACCTGTAAAATATCCTCGAAGTCACGTGCCGCTAATCTCTTCATCTCAGAGGTATTGTTTGAAAATTTTCGAATAACGCCGTTACCGAAAGTCGGGACCTGTCGAAATCTATGGTAAGATTGGAGGTTGACGACTAGTTAGCAGGTAAGAACACTCTGTGAGAATTCCTCGTACCTGCTGTCGAGGATTGCGACAAGCTGACTGCCCTTGGTAGTACTAGTAAGGGCATAAAGTAGTCTGATAAGGTGCGTGAATAGCGCCTTCCAGGTACCCAATTCGCACTCGTGCATAAAGTCGACAACGAGCATGCGAAATGGGTCGAGGCCAAGCGGTCCAAGTTTCTCGACAAATTGATTCTGCACATAGATGGCGGGTAGTTACTGATCGAATAGTCAGGAGGTAGTCGCGCTTACCACAGTAGGTATCCAAGAGCCCTGTCCAAGAGTGTGATCTACCTTCACACCATCCACAGTATTTCCCGATTTATAGATGTACTCGCGAGCCTTCACAACCTTTTCCATAACATATACTCGGAGATTGGTGATACGACTTTTCATGTCCCTCACGAGCCCGAGAGAATTGAAGAAGCTTTTCGGTGTAAGACATCGAGGGCACGGACACAAGCCCATATCCTTGATGGTCGCAATCAAGACCCTGTAAATTGATGAGTGATTAAACGTTCTTGAAAAGGTTCGTGAAAAATGTACTTTTCGGGATAATCAGCAGAATATGTGAATATTCGGGGAAAAACTCGCCGCAGCACTCCGTCAGCACATTTCACAATGATACCGTGGCGATACGCGTTGAGAAAGTCCTCATCCAACAAGATTTTTCCAACATCCATGAAACAACTCCCTACGGCAGTGCGCATGAACGGATGCCATGCCAGTTCTCGAAATATGAGATAGGGTGCTTAGAATATCTTTGACGCTGTCGGGAAGCTGGCATTATCAGCAGCAGAAAATCATGTCGTGTTGACTGACTTACTGAAGGTAAAAATGCTACAAGGTGACACGCTCCCGATTGAGGTTGTGATCGTGTGTATTTTGTTAAATTTCCAAAATACAAGTAGAGCGGCCAAGCTTTTGCAGTCCCAAAATTTGCCAAATGAGTGGCATCGGAAAATAACATCAAACCTGCGATGACGCGCTCCAGTGAACACCCAGGTTCCTTTGGTAACCGCTGAAGAGCGTCCTGAGCCTCCAGCCAAGCATCAGACGTATAGAGTTCGTCGTAAATTCGCTCTTGATGACCGTCCAAAGTATCTTTCCATAAGCGTTGGAAGGGCAAGAGATGGAATGCCCGAGCTTGGACATCTCCAAACGCGGCACGTATTACCTCGACAAGAGGACGATAATGGAATCCGGGAATCGTATAAGGTCGAGTGCCGTCCTCTTTCGACTTCGTTGGAATATCAATTGTAACGTCAGTATGAATCCAATCATCTGGAAACGTAATTCTTTTCCCAGTTTCATCTGCATCCAGTTTTTGCAAGCTTCGCTTCACCGAGAAGTTCTCGAGGTGCGTGCGGTCGAAATCCTCAGCCAACAATACATCCTTGACGAGGCGCGAGACTTTAGTTTCGGATACTAAGTTACTATCTGAATTCATCCATGACATAAGGCGATAGATAGTCATGTTCGGGAAGGGGTAAGGGGGCGCAAAGACATTCGTTGGAGAATCGGTTTCTTCAACAACTGTTGGAGACGTTCTTGAGAGTAGGAGAGATGGAACGAATTTATCTGGCTCGAAAGAAGGCCGGCGAGGGTATAGCCGACATAGTCCAAACGAGTTGAAGGAGGTCTGGAGGGTATCTCTCAGCGTTAGAAGAACACGTAGAATTCTGGACCGGGCTGGGACTGAAGCCGAATTTTGACTTGATGAGATATCGAGATGATCGGAATGATTAAGTTCATGCTGCAAAGGTTCGATATCATCCAGTTGTCTCGGAATTCGTCTCAATTGGAATGGGGTTTCATCTGAAAGATTCAAGTGATTGTAAACACATCGGAAGGTGGTTGCTAACATGACGGAACACGAACTTGAATCATAATCCAACACGTCCTCAGAATTGCTACCCATCTCAACATCGACATGATCATCTTGGTCCATCTCTGAGTTGAGGGAGGGTTGTGAGTCCACGAGACTTGAGACACTGAATAGCCCGGCGCCGTGAGCCATAGATATTGGCTCGAGGAGACTGCGAGGAGCAATTGGTTTCAGACTCGGACGGTCTCTCACATATCGGACAGCCGGGATTCCCTAAGTTTGACAACGAGCGAATGCTCAACTTTGAGGTATTGAAAGGTCACTAGTCACTCACTGAGGCGCTCCCTGAAGGGCGTGGAACCAGATTTGCAACAACCGCCTCTTTCGCGCGATCTTGTCTCCTCTTATTCGCAAGAGTGCTGACTTTCCTGTAAAATCTACAACTTGCGCGATGCCTGCTGAGTCCTCGATTATCTGTAGTCCTCTCCCAAGAGCAACCCTGGGCATCACAAGATACCATTAGAAGAAAAAAGAAAAGGCCAATCCAGAGAGTCTCCGAGAAACGCATCGCTACCTAGCAAGTGGACACCCTTGCAACTGACATGGAATTGGTTGTTTGAAACAAGCTTGAAATTAGCGGTAGTACGACTCGAATTTCACTTAATTATGTAAAGTACATACCCGTTTCCGAAAATGCGCTTAGTAAGTCATTCATCCTTCTCGCTGCCAGGTATATGTAGTGCTAATTTGAATTCTAACGAGAATTTCTGCATTTCCAGGTTGAGGTGGACATACATACACT
The DNA here is from genome assembly GCA_016647685.1 of Suillus tomentosus. Classification (NCBI taxonomy): domain Eukaryota; kingdom Fungi; phylum Basidiomycota; class Agaricomycetes; order Boletales; family Suillaceae; genus Suillus; species Suillus tomentosus. The sequence goes on along the minus strand of JABBWJ010000085.1, from coordinate 94,713 downwards.
GTATACATCCAGTCACGATATTTGTAGTTGCAAGTTGGGTACGCTACCCAACTCATTACCCCAGGCTCACAGGCGAGCTCCCCTAGCCAGGCATTTAAAGGAAGGAAGCTATGTGCTCACTCTAACCTCAGTATGACGCTACAATCAAACTTGAACTATTTGCAGTCGATGCTATCACTTCAATCCTTCCTCCGCATCCAAAAATTTCGACACCCTTGCCATCGCCACCTTCATCGGACCAGTTCCCATGTTGCGGTCTTTATTTAACGGCTTCATCGAGTCTGCTTGCTTCGTTGCTCTGCATCATACTCGAGTAAATTGAGGACCGTCTGCCAGTCAGTACCTGTTTTCTCCCGGCGGATGCGCTTCACAACAGTCGAAGCAGGATCCGGAGATACATTCTCGTTGTCAGGGTGATGTTTGTCGTCAACATCGTCGATCTTCCTCTTTTGAGTTTGACAGGTACTCGGGCTGGTGGTGCGAGAATCTTGAGCCCGCATGACCTCGCTACCTACACCGTGACAATCAGCTTCAGTCCTCTGACCTCTCATCAGCACACAAAAAATCAAGCACGGCTATGATAGACACTCACCATATTTTCGCCTTCCTTTTGTTCGTCGAATTGCATGACACCAGTGTTTTTCTTCTTCGTCGCTTTGTGAGTGTCTTTCCAAACTTGAGTATTGTGATTGGGCTCAGCAGAATATGGTTTACGCTTACTGACGACTCTCAGCGACCCTCCACATCGGACGCGAGATATATAAGACCTCTCCTCCTCGTTAACGGGAACAGTTGTCGACACAGGTGGTGACTCAAATTCATGTGACATGTCAATAGCACCAAGCCGCATAGGAGTTTGGGCATCAGGACTGCCAGTGGGAGACGATGGAGGAGTTGCAGGTGAAGGAGGACGAGTGATAGTATTTGTAGGTGAGTGGATTGAAAAAGGGTCTGTGAAGGATGATAAACCCGGTTCCCAGAACACCGATACATCGTCACCGCTGCCAGATGTAGAAAATTCAGACACACGATGAGCTTTGACATGCACCATCATGTCCTCGATCCAAGAGGACTCAGTAGTGCTAGGTACATGACGAGGATAGGTGTAATGAGGCATAACTGCCATGATTTAGACTGGGACTCCTGGTGCGGCTCATTCGAAAATTCAGAAGTTCGGAGTTCTTATAGATGTGTTACTGATGACGTACTTTCGGGTACATCAGAGTATGTGACGCGTTATACCATGCCACCATGTAGACTCGGAGAAGCGGGGTCCGACGCGTACACTCATAGGATGCCCAGGACAGGCCTGAGGCCTGAAACCTGAGACTCATGCACACAAACATGTTCGCTCGTTGAACATTCACCAGATCATGACTTATCTCTACGTTCCTGATATAATTGATCGTCAAAACTCAGCCAACGAGCGAGACACACTCTAGCTACAAATTCATGAGAGGGTACTGCAGGGTGTAATGCAAATATACCAAAATGGCAACTGTTCAGATCAAAGTTCACATTCAAACGCTACGTGCATTACCAAAAATGGTATGTACGGAGTATGAACTTTGATTCAGGGCTCACAAAGACTCACTGCGTCGACAATTCAATGTGACATGTGCTCCCACATCATTCGATCGAGGATGACTGGTACTAATAATTACAGCATAATTACTGGATACCGGTCCAGCGTATCTGTATTCAAGTCGGCCAATTGTGTCCTCTCTCAGGGCCACTTTCACACGTTGAACCCGGTGACCGTGACACGCTCACACAAGGAAAACGTTGAACCAGGCTGTTCAGAACTTCTTGACGGCGGTATTATTGGGGAACACTTTTGAATCTCCGCATATACAAAAATGGTAAGTTACTGTTGATGCCAGTCTGGTTCTGACTCCACGTCAATCAACCAGAATAGAGATTTGAAAACTCTCCAGCGAAGGGAGGTCTTTCAAAGTCCGATGCTTATTTACCGCTTACGCACTCAGGTTACCATGCCCTCTCACCCTACTAGCAGTTAAACACCTAACACCCCAACTATTGAACCAACCAACCATGGAGTTCTCATACACTAGTCCTTGTGAAGATCCATTTCTTCCAACTCTTCAACGCCCTCAAGCTTGTGATGCATGTTACAGTTCCAGCCACATAGGCTCTCCTTCTCCAAGTTCTCCTCCAAGCTTGTCACCCAGAGGATCAGGTATTGATGACTCACAATATTATAATTGCATTGACTCATACACTGGCACTAGTGGCAGAGAGTGCGACCTCAGAGACAGATGATGACTCTGTTTTCCCTTGGACGCCTGATTCTAAACATTCAGGCGGTGTGCGGTGTAGTCATACCTCTGCAATGGCCGCATCGCCGACTCCAAGTCGAACTTCTGTGCAGCATCACAAAAACCATCAATATCATCCATATCGCCGGCCACCCTCATTTCAAGAAAGTCACACTTTTGATTTTCAGTTAGGTAGATCAGACATTGATGATTCAACCACTAGTGGCAAGGTAGGCACCCCCTTTTTGAGAACACACAGCTCAATATATGTACATCCCATTTCTAGTTCGATGATAAGTTTTTGAAGCATTTGGATGGTTAGGCCCTCAAATGTTCGGCCTCGTTGTGCACCTCCAAGAAGCCGTTCGTGAGCGGCAACGCATGCGCCTCTTTACAACGTATTGGGAGGTAGAGGAAAATTCCAGACGGGGTGCCCTCCTTCGGTTTCTGTACAAGGATGCGGAGAAAGATTTCTCTGGAACGGAGCGAGATGCGCGTGTGTTACTGAGCAGATTTCTTACCATACATCCACCGGCTGCTGTTGCTGCAGATGCTAAGTTTCTCTCTGCAGTCTGCAATCGCAACAAGACATCTCTTCGTCGGACTGATACCCAACTTGATATTCTAAAAGATCATCTCGATGGGCAGTCGCTCGGGTCACATGGCCCGGACAAGAATTCGGATGTTACCGGAGACTCCCTTGCTACTGGCTAGTTCGTGTGTGCTTCTATTAGCAATAATCCCTTCTGATTGTTTTCCAAACAGACACTCGTGCTTCGCGCATGCATGGTGGATTCGTAATTCGTTGCAATGTACATAACCGGAACCAGTTAGCCTAGTTCTAGGTCATACTGACGAGATACTCCTGTTGTTTTACTAGTGTAGAAGAAGAATGATGTTACATCCTCTGATACTGGTATTAGTAATTACGCAAGCGACCGCGACCGTTGATGACACAACTTCACTTTCTGGATTATTACATCGTAGTGGCGGCGAGCGTCAGTCCCCAACTCCCATGCCGGCGAAAATTTGATTCAGATTTTGCCCACCCAGCGTTCACTGTTCAATGGAAATTGTTACTGTGACCCGAGGAGTGAGTTTCTGACATACACCTCCCAAAACGTCGGATACGTCCCCTACCCCCGTGACAGCGTGATGGTCACTCGATCATTCCATGTATAGAAGCTTAGTCAGTCAATTTACGAGAGAATAATTGCGAGAGAACGACGCGAAAAGCGAGTAAAGTAGCAAGTGCGATATATAACAATGACCTATCCCTTCTGTGGGGCGACTATAGCAAGTGAACAACTCCAACAAATATGCATGAAAACGAGTACGAAAGCAAAGCAAGTATGAGAGCAGTGGGACAGAGACTCAAACAAGTGAAGTAGTAGGGGTCACATCTGCAGCGGGTTCATAGCAGTACGAGCTCGTTTGGAAGGCAGAGTCGTAGCAGGCTGAAGCTTACAATAGTTATCACCATTGTCCGGGCTAGTAGCTTTGAGGAATACACTTACACTTGAGCGCGTGGCTGCTCACTGACAGTGCACCAGAAAATGCGGCAGTCGGTACAATGCAGAGCAGCGTGTCACAAGGTTACACGAATGGGATTCGAAAAAGTACTTGGAAGCTGCCGCACGCGATATGCGTGCTTGTTGAAATCGTGAGCGCGCAAGTTATAGGATATGCAGTCGATATCGTCCGGAGGCTACCATTGGCATCGTTGCCATCGACAAACACGCTAAGACCATCTCGATCAGTACCCTCACACATAACAATTCAGCACTCACTTCGACCAGCTGGATAATCTTACTTCAAGAAAACTTCGTGTGCAACCCCATCGCTGATCCAAACAAGGGTGAAATACAGTTTATCAACTGCAATCAGGTCTTTTGCGAATTTACGGCGCTCTGATTCGTACTGACGGTGGTGCGTGAGCAAGTAGTCAACTGGCTGCAGAGCTTACCGTTGACAAAAGGGACATGTCTGCCCAACCCCTGCGATGGGTACATGGAAGCGGTGTGTACTGTTCAATCCATTTGTGTATCAATATGGGCTGGGGAGGTGACACAACGGGGTGGAGAACGATTTCGAAGTCGCTATCGAGAAGCTCAGAAACGACGCTCGAGAACCCTCATGTGGCTGTGATTTAAGGTTGCCTGGAGGGCCGTGACAAATGTTATGGCATGTATCGGCCAAAATTACATGTTCTGGCCTTATTTGGCAAGGGCCGTTGTATGACAAATGACATGGCATGTATCGGCCAAAATTACATGTTCTGGCCTTATTTGGCAATGTGCTTTGAATTCGCTACTCCTCGTTGCCTGTTGCCTGCAATCATAACGTGAAATGCATTCCTATCGCGGAAATCTGCACATCCAAATGGACTTGGCTCCGACTCACCCGACTCAACATGCAGATTTTTTGACCGCGCCATCTACTGACAATCTGCTGCGATGTACCCCTCACTGTCGTCGTCATCACCTACTAACGACGATATCCACCATGATCTCCCTAACCACGATGTCCGCGTTGAAGCCTCTTCAAACTTGATTGATGAGTACCACGATCCACACACACTGCGCACTATGGGTGCATCTGAGTCACCATCGCAACTTTGGCACGACGCCACACTCGGACATATGCCGCAGCCCTATCAGCCTGCGCTTGAATTTGGCCAACAACTCAGGCCTACTGTCGACAACGAGTCGTTCTCAGAGTTTTACAACAACTCGAATGATCAATCGTTCCCCAATCATCATAATCCATACTACTATCGTCGCGATTCTCTGCATGATGCAGCAGATGGGCCTTCTACTAGCACGAGTATCGGAATCCCCCCACAGCCGCTGCCTTACGATACTCATACTATGTCTCTGGAACCACAGTCTTATCCCCAGCCTAATCGTCAGAGCCATGTCATGGTGCCCACCTTCAACTCGGATGGTGTTGTGCACCATCATTTCCAGCCAGACTCAGAGCTTAGGTCCATGCACCCGCAGATGCAAAATCACCATGCCGCTACCTTTTATTCGGCAGCGCCGGGTCCTCCCGCGTTCTCACCTTCAGATCTGGTGAGAGAACCTTCCTTAGATGAGAGCGTCCGCTAACACAATTATGTAGCAACTTTCATCAGATTCCCGTACCTCTCATTCGGCAGTGGCTGCCCCCGCCTTCTCACCTTCAAGTCATCATATGGCCTCGGGACCACCAAGCCATTTTTACCATCTCCCCGAACACCTCGGCTCCTTCTTCCAGGAATACAATCAACCGTTCCTGGCCGAGGGTGGGGATGCCCTATTACCATCGGGTGTCGAGGAGCACGGACATCGAGAGATACTTAACGTGAAGGCCGCCAGTCAAGATGCGAACGACAGTCAGAAAAGCGCCAAACCCCGTGCTACAATATTCCACCCATACCAGTACCCGCCGCCAATAAAGGCTAGATTGTCTAAGGTGAGCGGGTGACATTCGCAGACTTGTTGAGTCACTAACCGACTCACCACAGCGAAAAGCGAGACGATCGGGTTTACAGTCCCAGGTATCGGATTCAGCGCCGTCAATGGCAGCCCCACCCCAGCCTGTCCCCGTACCTGCGCCGTCCATTCCCCAACCCGACGCATCCGAACTCTTATACGATACCCAAAATATCCGGCACCAGCGAATCATCAAGTCTGCGAAGAAGGAAATCATAGCATACGCGGTGAACGATGCTTCTTTGTCGACAGGGCCGGATAGAAGGGCAGTTGTTGAAGAGAAGTTAGCAAACCTTGCAACATCAGAGTATCGTCAAGGTAAGCAGATACCTCTAGCTTTCTAATGACTGAAAATTCATCGTGCAACAGCGGCGTTCGGAAAGAAATGGGCTGCACTCAATTGCCCAACGTTATACCTGATGTTGACCGAACCATGTAGGTCTATCATGCATACGCTCAAAAGGATCGCACGGGCCAGTGTACAGCGTGGGTTCCATCTGCGTCCTCCAGTACGGCCGGCAGCACGCGAATCGGATCATCAAAAAGCGGGGGTCGAAAACGTCCTTGATGATGGGACATTTCCCCCCAAGTATGTTTTGGGCAAGGACGAGAACGGCAACTTAGTACACTTCCTCGAAAACGAAGTCGTGTGGGACGTTCTTCTGAATACGGTCAGGGAACTCAAACTCTACCGGCACATCAAAACCCTCAAGAGCCTTTTTTGCGCGTCTGCTGCTGCTGTCAAGTGCGCCTTAGAAGAACTTAGGACCGGAAAGTTAGTCGAGATTGATTTTTCGGCCGTAGAGTATCAACCATTATATGATTCGCTCATCAATCATATTGACAACGAAATCTCCCCCTCCCCAGTATTGTCGGAGCGATGGGAGGAACACAACCAGCTTACTCGTGATAGACTGCGCGAAATATGCATCTTATGCTCTTGATTGCTGCTTTTTTTCGAGTACTATGTCTTCCGTACGACTTGCTCCATGTATTTGTAGAATATATGTATTATCTGTCCATATACGATACAAGAGTTCCGATCCCTTCGGACGGTGGCCCCACCTTCAAATTAGACATAGTATGACAACGTTCTGCTTCGGTCATTTACGAGCCGAAAAGGAATTCGGGCGTCTAGACGATTCTGCGACTTCCATCATCAATCTTTTACGCGGTAAAGCTCTTGGCAACACAGCTCTGTTGAAGGCTTGACTTTGGACAGTATTCAGCAAACCTGGTTACTACTCGACGCTCAAGGAGCTAGTCCAAAACGCTAACTGGCTTTTTCTTACAGGCATCCGGCCTGGATTCGAAGCAATTCGATCTTCTCATGGGCCATTGGTGCGGTTAGTCGCTAACTGGATTACTTGGTTCATTTCTTGACTATTTTCTAGGTCTGTCCAGGACTGTGAATTGTTCTGCAAAACTATCTTTGGTCAGAAGGACTCGTCGCACCAGAATATCCCTATGCCACACCAAGCCGTCGAGCTCCCTTCAAAGCTTCGCTTTGGTTATTACCTGTCAGGTACCGTAATATATTTTGGTCTTTACGGTTTACTGCTGATAAAATCCTTATAGATGGAATGATAGAAACATCACCTGTATGCAAGCGAGCAGTGTTGGAGACAGTCTCAGCACTCAGGAAGCAGGGACATGAATGCATCGAGTTCACATCTCCTCTAAGTATGCCTTCTATCCATGTCCCCACTCTCCGTCCTGACATTTTATCAAGACAGAGCCGCGATGGAAGTGTTCGTAGCACTCACATCATCTGACGGTTATAAGAAGATGCTGTCGCATCTTGATTCAGACCCTATGGCAAGTTTCAATTAAGGATATACTGTCTATAGCTCACATAACCCGACTTGCAGGAGGACAGCTTGTTCCTGGTCACTTTGGGCCCCAGAACGCTGGTAATGCCGTCAAGGCGCTTATGGATTCCCTCGCTCCCAAAGCAAATGTCAGACGTAACGGCTCCTGGTTGGAAATCGAATCTTCAGGACTCGTTCCCGGTGATATGATCTCTTTCAAGATCGGTGACATTGTTCCCGCAGACTGTCGTTTGACAGAAGCCATCAACGTCTCCATTGACCAGGCTGCCCTTACGGGCGAGTCTCTTCCTCAAAGCAAGAAGTTGGGTGATCAGTGCTTCTCGTACGTTATCTGTGGTTTACTGCAGTGCTTGGCATTAAACTCTACAATCTACTCCCAGGGGTTCGACGTGTAAGCAGGGTGAGGCGAAAGGTGTCGTAATTTTAACTGGCGCCAACACTTTCTTCGGACGGGCTGCTTCTCTCATGGGCCAAGACGATGACATTACGGGTCATTTGCGGAAGATTCTTGCCCAGATTGGCTCGTTCTGTTTGGTATCGATCGGCATCTTTGTGATCGCAGAGATTCTCGTACTCTATGCGGGCTTCCGCTACAGCTACCGTCGTGGTCTCAACAATATATTGGTGCTCTTGATCGGTGGTATCCCCATTGCCACGCCGACTGTCTTATCCGTCACTCTTGCCGTGGGTGCCCAACAATTGGCTAAGCACAAAGCCATTGTTACCCGTATCACCGCCATCGAAGAGGTGGCTGGTGTTACCATCCTTTGCTCCGACAAGACGGGTACGTTGACCACCAACAAACTTACCATCGACAAATCCACCATTCGCACATATGGCCCCTTCTCTGCCGATGATGTCATGCTCCTTGCCGCCTACGCTTCTCGTACCGAGAACCAGGATGCTATTGATTCGGCTGTTGTTCAGGCTCTCGGTGATGTTTCACGTGCTCGTGCTGGAATTAAACTTCTTGACTTCAAGCCCTTCAAGCCCGTCGACAAACGCACGGAGATCACTTGGTACTTTTGTTTGATCATAGCCTCTTCCAATGTCACTTAGTCTAGCGCGATCGCGAGGTGTGCAACTGTATTTCTCATGAAAGGACCGACCCAAAAGTGCGGCAAATTTAATTTGACGATATAGATGTAGTCTGGTTGTCATTTTGTTGTGAGTAACATGTGAATCACCAACAAGAGTCAAGGAGGCGGAAAATAGGAACCAGGCGCCAGGCTCCGCCAGCATGATCTACATCCTAAGTGCGCTTAGATTTGTTGGTCATTTCTAAAGCAGCTTTGCATTGAAATGGCTTGGATGACCTTAAAACTGAAACTATGCATAAGATAAAATAAGAATGAGTTTGCAAGTTGAAGCCATTGGACTACTGTGTCTTATTTGCTGGAATGTCGCTATACTTGAACCTTGTCATTGTAGTCACGTGGTCTGAACATTTGCTGGTCATTGCCAAAGCGGCTTTCCATTAAAATGGCTTGGATGACCTTGAAACTGAAACTATGCATAAGACAAAATAAGAATGAGTTTGCAAGTTGAAGCCATTGGACTACTGTGTCTTATTTGCTGGAATGTCGCTATACTTGAACCTTGTCATTGTAGTCACGTGGTCTAAACATTTGCTGGTCATTGCCAAAGCGGCTTTCCATTAAAATGGCTTGGATGGCCTTGAACCTGAAGCATATACGAGACAAACTGAGAATGGACTTGCAGGGTGAGGGTGCTGGACTATTGTATCTTACTTGCTATGATGTCGCTATACTTCAACCTTGTCATTGACGCATCTTCTAAGTCTAGATTTGCACGAATCAATGGTCATTTATGAACAACACGAATTTCTTCTAGAATACATAGATATATTTGGCAAAAGCGTAATTGTATCGGTCTATAGGTCTCATGACTACCATATCACGGACTCATGAATTCACTGATGGAAGCTTCGTGATTGCCATCCCCCATTCGTCTCCACGATGTCCAATAATCATCTGCAAGAGAAGGACTCAACCACCGATCCTGAGAAGGATTCCGTGTATAGGGATGGTCTCTCTGCGATCATCCCCGGAGACAAGCACGGATGGCTCTCCCACCCGTTAGCAAAGTCTCTTCTCAGCTGGGGCGTAGAGGAGCGAGGTAGGTTTTCCTTCACAGCCAAATACTAATCTGATCTTCGTTTATAGGCACTATTCCAGTTCCTGAAGAGCAGCGGATGGACACTCAATACTATAAAATTTTCTTCCTTTGGTTTTCAATGAACTTCAACATCCTCTCGTGAGTCTTCAGAGTATTTCGATTGTCAGTCATTTTCACAGATAAACTAGCTTCTCTGCCGGAACGATTGGTCCAATCGCTTTTGAACTTGGACTTCGCGATTCTTGTCTCGTTATCTTATTCTTTAATATCCTGGCGTGTGCATTACCTGCGTATTTGTTCGTATACTTTCCCAAACATAGCTACAGAGTCATTACTCGACTTCTCTTCCACAGAAATACTTGGGGCCCTCGAATTGGCATGCGTCAGATGGTTCAATCTAGATATAGCTTTGGGTATGTGTACTTGTTTTTTATATTTGTTACTGCCTGACTTTCTTTCAAGCTACTTTGGCGTCATCATACCCACTATCCTCAATTTGATCTGCATAAGTGGCTTCAATATCCTCAATGGTATTCTCGGTGGACAGGCACTAGCTAGCGTGTCTGGTAATATGAGCTGGGAGTGCGTATGGCGTCCCACAAGCTCGGTTATCTTACCTAACCCGTATCAGTGTCGGCATTGTCATTATCTTCGTCATCGCGCTCCTCGTGCGTTCTCTTATGTGACTTCTGAAATTCTTTGTCTTCACAATGTTCACAACTCCAGATCTCCTTCATGGGCTACAGAGTACTCAACTGGTAAGCGATACCGTCTGTTCATCAAAATTTTGGTTCCACGATTTCCAGGTACGAACGTGTTTCATGGTTCCCAGTTCTTATCGCATTCTTGGTTGTACTCGGCGTGGGTGGCAAGAACTTGTACAACGCTCAACCAGCGGAACCTGCATCCGCTGCTGCCATTCTCAATTTCGCATCTGTTATCGCTGGTTTCGTTATCACCTACTCGCCAATGGCATCCGATTTCACGATGTACTACTCGCCCACCGTTCCCCAGTAAGTTTCATTTAATCCCCTATGGCGTCACACTTAGGCACGTTTTTCTAGGTCCAGGATCTTTTGGTATGCATATATGGGGTACCTCGTACCTAGCGTACGTCAGCTTCTCCATCCGGCACCCCCTGAGCGTCTTCTGATATATCCCCAGGTCCTTCTTCAGTGCCTTGGAGCCGCAGCTGTCCTTGCTGCACCAAACGTTCCTAGCTGGAGTGAGGGTTACGGAACGGAAGGCAATGTCGGCGGCCTTTTAGCGGCGATGCTCAGTCCGGTCGGTAACTTTGGGAAGTTCCTCACCGTTCTTCTCAGCCTGAGCGTCACCAGCAACATCGCTGGCGCGCTTTATTCTATTTGTTTCAATTTCCAAGTGATGATCCCGGCCATGTCAAAAGTCCCAAGATATGTTTTCTCCATCGTTGGCACGGTAATGTCCGTCTTCCCATTTGTACTTCCTGCCACCAGCTAATTTCAAATTTTCCCCCTGGACGCTGACAGCGCATTGCCTTTATCGATCGTGGGGGCCCACAGATTCTATGCGGCGTTGACCGATTTCCTTTCATTGATCAGTTACTGGGCAAGTGCGTACGGCGCCATCCTCCTTGTCGAACACCACTACTTCCGCAAAGGTGACTTCAGCACCTACGACCACGCCATATGGAATGTTCCGGGGCGTCTGCCCTGGGGAGCAGCTGCACTCACAGCTGGAATACTGTCTTTTGCCCTGATTATACCCTGCATGAACCAGGTGTGGTACCAGGGCCCCATTGGCATCACCTCAGGTGATATCGGTTTCGAGATTGCATTCCCTCTTGCAGCCTTACTTTACATCCCCCTTCGAAAGCTAGAGCTCAAATACCAGAATACCAAATAGTAAGTACCGCTCGGTCGAGATAGTTGTAAGTTAGATGTGCGATGTGCTACGGAACGTGTACCGTCTTACTGTGCCTATTTCTAATTTTACTTACCTTCAATCAAAACAACAATCTAGGGTCGTTCCTATCTTTTTCGCATCATCCACTCAGATAATGTATGCTCACGAAGCAATTGCAAATCGATGCCTCCGGAGCCGAGATATATCCCCGATGAAAATCGGACAGTGCGAGAGATCGGAGAGCGCCGCCATCATGCACTGCCAACTGAAACCGTGTAGCACGGACATGCGGGCGAATACGATGCAAAGGTAGTCAGTATCGTGTATCGTCGTGCGAGGATAGTTCGAGTTATTGCAAACGGTTCGTATCATACACAGAACGGTGCATATCTATTGTTTACAGCTACTACTACAAAATCCATGCGATACAAATAACAACGCGAAAGCAGTCTAACGCTCGTGCCTCGGGTCCGGTGTTTATGTATACGTCATATGCGCTATATCAGTCACCCCTACAGCTGATCACCGATCATTAATCATTGATCATCAATCAGGATCCCACAAAATGGCTGAGCCTGAGTTGAATATTCAAATGTTACCGGGGACTTCAGATTATATGAAGAAAAGAAGCAAATGTGAAATAGTTGTGTACCTGTATTAATGACCATCAGCGTGTAAGGGAAATGCACAATGAAGAAACAGCACGAGGCGAGTTCGAAGTGATGGAGGTCGAGGCTACGCGCCGGCTGCGCTTGGCGCGGTAGGACTAGTGGGAGGAGCAAGGGGTGTCGTAGATAAGGAGCAGGCAGCAGGCAGAATCTGCGATGATGACGCCTGGGCCCGGACTTGGCTTGCTGCTGCTGTGCTGAATGTGCATTGGCATCGGCGTGTCGAGGAGATGCGCAGCAGAGAAAAAGCACGACGCGACCCAACATTCGGACGGGTAGTGAATATTTGAATGCGCATATCTTGTATGGTGGTGAAATAGGATTCGTACTTGGAGTTTTCTGGCGGCAGAGCCAACTCTAAGTGCAGAGATGCAGATGGCACAGGAAAAATGGTATGTCGTGCTTTAGTTCAACTTCGACGACCATACATACCTATGCGAAAAGTGCAATCGTGAATAGTCAGCGACTCGGAGAGCATGAGATCGATGACAATGTCACAGTCACTGACCGTCCAACAACATTGTCTGTCTGGCCCAGTGCGTTCATCAGAGTAATCGCAACGGCGCGCTTCGCAGGTTCTCTGAAGAAAGTGCTGCTGATTTCAACTTAAGGGCACCAAGTATCCAGAGATAACTTGAGTCATCAGGAACCTGTACGTTTATGAGTAAAAGAGTGACGACCCACGACCGGCAATACCACTCACAGTGAAATACAGCGCGCAGCCCTGTCTATGGTAAAGATCGACATGATCAATGCAAGGGTGCCGAGTGCATTGGAAATAATAAATTCAAGCATTTGTAACGCCTCTGCTTTGTGTCAGAGCACCTGATCTCCGCGAGATGCGATTTTTTGATAGACAAGATTCACTCACTATGTAGGAGCAAATACTATCATACCCGCGAATACCCATGGAGAAACGCAAAGCAACAGTGTCACGGTGTTGGGAAGTAAGTGAAGAAAGACTACTCTACTGCCTGGAACATTGCCGCGACCGAAAACCACCACATCTTCCAGTCAGACACGGCATCTCGTAGTCCTTCCATGGTCGTCTGCTTCTCAAGCTCGTCAGCCTTACCATAGCCATCTTCTGCAAGGCGAGAGATTATAATTGCTCTTTCCTCTGGGGTGAACCACCTGGTATTTTGCCGGAAACCGGGAAGTATGAACATCGCGCAAACCGCGACCGAGATGGTGATACCGCCTTCAATATAAAACAGCCATCTACAAATCATTCAGTTATAGAAGCGATCGTCACCTGCCTCCATGTAGCTTGACCAAATTTGTCCTGCATGTCGCGGAGTATAGCAGATGCAAACAGGGATCTGAATGCAAAGTTGAGAAAACTTCCACAAGAAAGGAGAGCTAGTCTCGAGACGACCTTGTCTCGCTTGTGCCGTTTAGATACAAGAAACACAATCCTGTGGAAGAAGGGAGCTTCCGCAAAGCCAAGAAAGAAGCCGACGACAATCCCAGTATCATTTGGGTCAAGCTATCAGAGAATGGATCTCAACGGTGCAACAGAAGTAAGTGTGCTTCGTCGTCAATATTGACCATACCACTGATGATCACAAGAGCAAATCAGGACGCTCCACCAGGATCAATCTCTAGTTTACCTAGCGACGCACCGGATCAGCGACTCTGCTGATTGGTTTGGCCAAATAGTTGATCAGAGTGGATGATACAGCGTGAATGACAGAACTTCGCAGCGAGAACACAGCCATCATCCGGCAGAAGCCCCCGGCCAGGGCCAGCGGACATACACATCGGAATGTCACCTATAGGAGTATAAAAATAAAGACACCCTGAAAGTACACGGTAGCCTGCAAGCTTCAAATTTTCTGCCATTCGTAGGTGCAGCGACTACTGGATCATTGTTGACAGCGAGGCCGATAATATTGACGTAGAACGCAGCTGGACCAAGTATCGTTAAAGCAGATCTCTTGAGTGTGCTACGCCGCCACCGCTACCGAATTCAAAAGCTAAGATTTTCGTGTTTTGCTAGTTCGATCTCGTCGGACAGAGACGAGCTCGTCGATAACCTGGTATCTCCTCAGAGGTGAAACTGTTTTTCTGCAAATGTATTCACAGTCACGTCGGATGAATTGGAAGAGGAGCATATTGGGACTAACGTGAAATAGTAAGTTGGAGAAAGGTCTTTTAGAAACGCGTCGATCACGTGATCGTGTTGCTGTTGATGAAAATTACGCGACGCGTTTGACAAGCGTGGACAAATATTGTTCCGGTCTTGATTGATCAAAGCGACGACTTCTTCCAGCCCCTCAAACTTGCCCAATCACTCTGATTCCGCGGAGAATGATGGTCTCTAAACGACCGTTAGACGTGTATGAAAGTCCTTCAGCATCACCCCGTGGTCCAAAACGTCGACAACTATCGCATTCTTTACCGCCGTCGTCGCCGTTTACATCAGCTTCTTCATTGTATACAACACCCAGAACCCCTTGTAGTCTCATAAACTGGAAGGTGCCCTCTGACTCTCCAACCAACCCATTTGGTCGTGCCCGGCGGCTAACAACAAGCACCACACTACCCCGCCCTTCTTCGTATGCGAAGCATTTGCCGCTCCGCTTCCAACTTATCCGCCCGGACGGTGACGGCAGAAGCCACACAAATAAAGATGGGGTCTACAGAGTTGTTCAAGTCCCTCTGACCTATACACTCGGTCACCTGCGGAAGCTTATCAAGTTTGTCTTCCAGCCAGCGAAGGAAAGCGAGATGGGCGGATCATACCGTTTTCGACGTGCCGCACGGCATGCCAGCATCCCACTACATGCAAGACACTCAGTGCCCTCTTCGTCCAAGGGTAAACAACCGGTTCTGTGCTTCGATTTGGAGCCAGGACACTTGTTTGAGGTGCAAAAAGATATAGAGATTTCGCGTTCTGGGGAGATAAAAAGCGGAATGACCACAGTCAAAGCATCTGCTACGAGAGACCCGTACCATTATCCTGGCAATGGCTCAGAGGGCAGCTTGCTTGACGCTGAAGATGGCGAAGATGACATTTGGCGGTGGGAAGCGGAAGAGGACTTCCAGCTTTCGCAGCTCTGGGCCCCCGGCGGGGACATCGAGAAAGGTATCATATATGTACGTCTTTCGTCTTTCTATGCTCTTGGACAGATCTTATGTTCACGAATAGCATCACGACTCTACGACCCAAATTCACATAACATTAAACACGAAGAAGATCCCAGGTCGCAAGGGCGTTGGCAATAAGCCTTTCCTCTTCATGGCGTGGGGTTCCATAGACCTATTTGCACCACCTTCGGCAACGTCTTCCATTATTCTTACTGGTATCGAAGTAACTCGGTGGAATGGCATATTAGCGTTTGAAAGATTCTTGAAGGCTGAGGAAGAGCAGGAGCGCCTAGAACGTGATGTAGGGGAAGAGGTTCTGGATGTTGATGCAGAAGGGGAAGTTGACCCTGATGTCGTATGTTCCTTTCTGTGCCCTGACATGCAAATATACTTACAAATCTCGCAGTCATCGTTGACTCTTCCCATGTGCTCCTCCATCGGTTTTTCGTCGCCCTCATCACTATCTTCATCAATGTTCTCCCTCACCTATTCATCCTCTGCCTCTTCAGCTATTACTCCATTCCCCGCCTCGCCATCAAGGAAGCGTCGTGTTGATTATGCAAACAAACGAATGCTTGAGTTGGCGAAGAAAGTGAAGAAAACTCCGAATGACTGGGACAGCGGGGACGGCAAGAAGGAAGAAGAGGCCGATGAGTTTGAGGACGACGACGACGACGATGATCCTGCAGCGGAAGAAAAGCCAAGTGACTGGGATCCTTTTGGGCCCGACGAAGCTGAAATATGAAGTATTGCTCCCGTCGGTTGATTAGGTTATTCGTTATAGGTACATAGGGACATTATATATAATCTGGCATATCTTCTGCTCGTACTAGTAACATCATAACGATTCTGGCATGTGTCGATATGTACAATGGCATTCTGGATCTGGATCTGGGATACGAGGAACCTACCCTTTTAGCATCACTCTGGAATATCTCATGCTCTCCCTAACCAATTCAGTCAACAGTCCCAAAATTGAGGCTCATGCAGAGGTGGCAAAATATTGATATATGATGAAGGATATAACTGACTGAGACAAGACGATTCCGTGTTATTTGAGCATACACCCAGCTACCTGTCTCAGTTCTCCCGAGACTGGTCCTTGTACTGTTTTGCCCACTACAAAATGGTAAGAAAAACCAGGAGCACACGGGGTGGGGGGGCTTACCATCATGGACGGGATCGGTCGGTCGGGTTGAACGTGTCTAATCTGCTCAAGGAAGACGGAATAAGCACAACTGCAAGAAACGAGAAATCAAGTTCCGCACCTCACGGTCTGCGCTGACAGTCCAGACTCCGTATGCAATGGCAAACATACCAGCAAAAGTTATGACAGTGTTACTCCGCCAATTCGCAGGACGGGCCCACCAACCACCTGGGGCATCATCAGGTTGAGTAGCTCGGAACTAGCCGCTTGGACATACCAGCGGGGGACCACACATGCTTTGGGTATGGATATCTAGCACCACCTCCCTAAATGCATTTCAGTGTAAGGTAACATGCACGTTGGGATAACCTCACCATGTTTTTTGAGTTCTGCGGAAGTTAAGTGTATCGAGTGTCGAACTGAGAGCAGTGAAAGAGTTCAGATTATGTAAGAGCCGGACTGCCGTCCGACGTCGATGTCCGACGGAAGCAGGGCCAGCCAGTTCCTCCTGCCAGCTCCTGCCACCAGATCAGTCATCTCGTCTTTCTATTACGAAAATACAATGATGTTCTCATTATCCTGCTGAGTCAAGCTGGACCTCGATTGTCATCTTGAGTCATGATTACCCTGAATAATCGTGAAGGTGCGTCTCGTGACAATCCACGGACTACGGTGTTCAAGGTCAGTCCTGCGCTCTTCGCCTGAATTCTCTGGTCTACAACTCACGACCTCATTTGCACAGATAGGGTATCAAATTTATCCCAAAGGAAAAGAATATGCTACTAAAGGGAAGTCCGCTAAGGGGATGATTTCATTTACAACAATGAACCACTCACAGCATCTGTCGTCGGATCACAAGTAAATCCATTCATCGTGCAGCATTTGACACGCAAAGCCCTGATGGGCACATACATCTACTCTAAGTATTTTCTATGTCTGTCAATGTCTTGACAGACATTTTTCATGACATGGCGGCACGCGATGCACAAGTTCAGGGTTGGGGAATATACACAGTTCGCCATCTGTGATTCACTGAACGTTCTACCCTATCATCCGGCCGTCCATCGTCCGCCTGTCGACAGTTGTTAGGCAGCCTATATAGGACTCCATCAAAATAAAGCATACATTGTCTGCCCCCACACTACGTTTGTCAACAGTCATCTTCTACGCCCGGCCAGAGGTCTTCATATGATCAATAATACTGCTGGCGTAAGTTAGCTCCTCCCTATACAGATCTCTTACTCAATTTAGACTGGAATTAGTATATCCTATGTGAGTTCATAGCTGATTTACGCCTTGCAACTATTTGAACTAACATATAGTTTAGTGTTGGCACTCACGATCGTGGTCGGTTGACTTTTTCTGTCGTATGTTTGTGATTCCAAAGAATGACTGTTCAGCTCTATGATGTTGTCACCCATCTGGATGAGGAGGTAGGAGAAACACTTTCCCCTGAGCCTCTCAAATCTCAATTTGACAGATCGACTATATCGTGAGGTCAAGGTTCACTTCCGTCAAGACTATCTTTATCTTGTGTCGCTACCTTCCGTTCGTTATTGGAGCTCTGCGAATGTGTAAGACCTTGATATCTTTGTGTGTAACAAAAGGAAAGACAGCTTATCATACCTCACTCTAGATGACGTCGTCGGGGAAGATTATATCGACGCCAATGTATTGAATCGCAACCCAATTTTCTCCTTCGCTGATCGTTGTTTAGTTGTGCTTGGTGTTATGTCGCACAAGCATCTGTACGTCAAATCTGTGACTGGTGGAAGCCATCTCACATGCAGCATAGGGATCTCTTTTCTGCAGATGGCTTGTGTCGAATGTACGCTACTTCATACTGGTTTTTCGATAGGCCACTAAATGCAAGTTTAGTTATTTTCATTTTACGAACCTATGCTCTGTGGGGCTGCAGTAAACGAGTCCTTTTCTATCTCTTGGCTGCCTATCTGGTAAAATCTTGAGCTATTCAGCCTTACCACTGTTGACGGCGCGGCCAGACCACGTGTGTCATAGGTATCAGCTCCCTCCAAATATACGCCGAGGCTCTCCCTGCCGGCAGGTCAAACCTCTCATTTTATCATTTGCTCGCTCACTGTTATACAGATGCATGTTATGGACCAGCCAACCCAGGCGCATCATGGCTCCTTACGAGCTTTGTGGCGTTGATTAGTTTGGAAATAGGTCGGTAGCATTTCCTCGAGCACTGCGTTGAACTAACAGCTTATCTTGCTGTCATGAAATCAAAGGATTGTTCGGGATGAGCATGTATCGTGTTCTAAGCCAATACCGCGCCGCTTCAGGACAGCTACTCAAATCGTTAGTGCGGAACAATATCGTGTATTTCGGAGCCAGCGTGGGTGCGTGCGCGGTATACTCCTTTCCTGATGAAATGAATAACATTCGAAAAGCTCTGAACATCCTCAATATTGTTGGGATCTTGCTCATTCCGATTGCGACATGGCCTACTGGCATCATGGAAATGTGAGGATGATAATCATTGGATCGAGCTTGCACTGACGACTACACAGAGCACAAATTCTCTTCCAGGGGTTGCTTGCAACACGCATGCAACTCGATCTTTGGAAAGCTGACCGCCGTGAAGCGGAATCGACGATGGTCACGATGTCAATGGCAGAATTTGCAGTGGCGAGATCTGAATCCACAGTCTATCAAGATCCCCATCTGGCAACACCCAACTGCTAAAGTAACCAGACTTTCATTGGCTGACTTTATGCACGATTGCTATACGGTATCACCACGGTCCGTCCACAACTTGTCATGTTTTCATGTAATGCAAACCACATTAATAGCACGAACTTCATTTGTCTCTCTGCCCACCTTGAATAATACAGAGTCTCAATCGGAACGGCTGGTTATCCTTGCATTTCTATCAAGATTATGTTTTCTCTACTCTCGTGATGTATCTACACATTGTGTCTTAATGCATCGTGCTACAAACTCAAAGCCCGTACTGATCGTCCTGTTTTGTCTAGTAATTTAAAAGAGTAGTCGGGCTTGCCACTTATCCTGTCTTTTGACTTTTGACTTATTCTCCATCAACAGAATTGCCTTTTGAATCTTGCCGATGCAGGAAGTGTTGCTTACCGTCTGCGCGTACTGCAGGGCCTGGGCAGGCTGGGGAACAACCAAATGAAATGCAAGGCCGCAAAAGCATCTAGTGAACGCTCATCGCTCGTTCCGCTATAGAGACCCCGTTAGTTCGCATCTTGCTATTAAGATGGCTTTTTAGATACAAGGTGGACCCACAGTATGTGGTTGTTGACGTGGCTTGTGATGAGCTGATGTTGGAACTTGGAACAACCCAAAGGCATCTGCGCCTTCGGATGAAACACTTGTTGTGTCTACTGCAGAGTACGTTAAAAGGTGGTTTAGGGTCACCAGTGGGCTGGGTCATAGTGTGTATGTAGAGACTGCTGGAGGTGAGCACTACTTTAATGCGTCTCGTCGAGTTACAATGCTTCCTGCTAATGGATTTACTCAGGCATCCACAGCCCAACGCTTTCTGGAACAACCCAACTAAACACCTACCGCCCTCCCTCTTCCTCCCCACGATACTAATGGGAGACTCCAGACTCGGCGGCATATCACCGACTATCTCATCATTCGAGCCCCTCTTCCGTGGATACATCATAGATGCAATCCTCTTATTCCGGGGCGAATACTACAGGAATTTTAAATGCCCAACACAATATTTTGCAGAACGAGGGATATGTGTCATTGTTCTTGATCCTCCCATGCCTTGACTCCGTAGGGAAGAAACATTGGGAATATAGGGAAATACTGTCCTATTACTCACAAGTTGACATTCCTATTAGACAGAATGTGATCCCAATATTTGATTGTTTGACAGAAAAGGTTCGTTTGGGGCATCTCCTAAGATCCAACATAACATTGTCGATATAATCTACAACGAGATCTAAAGTTGTATTGCGGATCATTGACAAGAGTGATCTCGACAAGCCAGCCTACCGGGATGGGGATGAAACGCACAACAGCCCCCGATACTCCACTTGACTCTGAGCAACTCATATCGTAGCGAGATCCGATTTATAATAATATTCCAATTTCATTCACATCTCATACGTACAAAAACGAACAACAAACAAGCTATACGAAAGACTACTATTTGGACGGGGTAAGTATGAAGCGGTAGTGGTGGGATATGGTCGGAACAAGGCGAGTGACAAGGGAGTGCGATAGGAGAATAGGGAGATGAGAAAAGGGGCAGGGGGGGAGATAAAGACCGTGATCCGACGAGCATCCCCACACAGCAAATATATAAACTGAAACAGACGTAGGGAGACGAACAATTGGTTGGATCATTTAAAGATGAAACAATTCAATTCGTTGGTTGTTGGAAGATTTCGAAACGTTCGGAAATAGCCGTTGAAGCAAAATTCGATAACAGCGGCAGGAAAATGATCATCAGATGATCAAGCCACAGAAGGCGCAGGACGAATGAGCGGAGGCGGAGCGGGGGTTGGATTAGATTATGAAGGACGAGGAAAGTATTTGGATATGATGCTGTTATTGCAAGTCGACGCGAAAGGAAAGGGGAGCAAACCGTTGGCTGGGAGTAAAGCACGGCGGACGATAAAGGAACCAGGAGAGGACATAGAGGAGAGCGAGGACAGAAGCCAGACCTGCCTGCTTCTACTTCTTCGAAATCGTCAAGCTCCTCATACTCTCCTCCAAAATATCGCACACATTCGTCTTGTACGCCGCCGCACACGGACACGGTCCAGTCCCACTCCCACTCGGCTGTGTCTTCTCCGCCATACCCAGAGGTAACGATGGCTTCCTTTCCACCGTGGTCAAAGGCACCATCAAGGAAGAGGGAGAGGGTTTGTTGGGAACGGGCTCATCGAGATCAACGACTCGGACGACTGCCCGACCTTCGAGGACCTTGCGTACTTTTTCTGCATCCCACTCCTTTCTCATCACACTTCCACTTCCACTTCCACTTATACCGGAACCTGCAGC
Organism: Suillus tomentosus; assembly: GCA_016647685.1. Classification (NCBI taxonomy): domain Eukaryota; kingdom Fungi; phylum Basidiomycota; class Agaricomycetes; order Boletales; family Suillaceae; genus Suillus; species Suillus tomentosus. The sequence goes on along the minus strand of JABBWJ010000085.1, from coordinate 73,185 downwards.
AGACCCAGACCCAGAAAATGCATCCCAGAACGCGCTTCCAAGCTTCCCAAGTAGGGTCTGCGATGCAATAGCAGCAAGCGCAGCCTGTTCCCTCGTAGGTACCGGCGCTGATTTGAATACAGGGGACGGAGGCGGCGAAGGATACGCGTTCTTCCCAGCGAGTGCTTGTGGTTGCGATTTCGGTGATGCGAAATACGCAGGTTTGAGGCCCGATGCCAATCCATGCGGTGTATACCCCATCCCATTTGCGTTCCCGTTGGCATGAGCATGCTGCGCAGCCATCTTCCCCCATAATTGCATCCGATATGCATCGAGGGTCTTGAGTGTGAATGGGTTCGTATCCGCAAAGGCATCGAATGCGCCCATGCCCATGCCCATGCCCATACCAAGGCCATTGAGTTGGCTGTTCGTCTTCTCAACGATTGAGCTTGGGCGGTGTAATGCAGGATTGATGTTCTCTTGAAGGACGGCTTTGACCCCGACGGGTGGGATGAGGGTGGTATGTACAGGTGTAACGCCCATACCACCAAATCCACCCCAAAACGGCCTTGCGCCCAGACGTGGAGACGTAGGGAGGTCCTTTTGGGTGTTCGGTGTGATAAGTGGAGTTGTTGATGGGACGGATACAGGTGTGCCGGGTGGGGAGAGGGGTGCGCCTGTTTGGAGTTCTGCTGGGGGTGGGAGGTCGGGAGCATGACGAGATTCGAGGAGGCAGCGCTTAAGAGCTGATATTTCTTGGCGGAGAGCAGTGTTTTCTGAGCGGGAGCTGCCGAGTTCTGAGCGGATTGCGTCGATTAAGCGGTCCCGTTCTGCGATGTCACCTTCAAGAGTTGTGATGTATTCTGTTTGGAGGTGTAAGTAAAAAAGGGAAGGGATATAGAAGGGATACTGACCCTTTCGCCTTACTCGGAAGTTTCGTGCGCTGATCTTGTTTCGGAGCTGGCGTTTCTCTCTGCTGCTCATCTTCTTGTATTCTTCAGGACTTGGGCGCCAGTCTTCGGGTTCAAGGATCTTGAGGGGGGCAGTGTCCTTTGGAGACTTTGATTTTCCCGCGCCCGAGTTCAAGTCCTTCTCAGAAGGAGGATATGACTTCTTTATGCCACCAGAAGCGACAGCACCGCGGCGAGAACGTTTAGGCGGAGCGAGCTCTGGCTCTAGCTCTAGCTCTAGTTCCTGGTCAGAGTTAGAGTCTTGATCTGAATGGTCGTTTGAAGTAGCAGGAGTTCCGACTAGTTGTGGATCTATTGCGAACATGGGAGTGTTTGCATCGATGCTCTCAGGACTTGAGCCACTTGTACTGGCAATAGCTTCAGGTGCGCCAAAAAAGTCATATGAAGGGACTGAGAGTGATGGTAGGGATGGACCCTTTGTTAACTCATCAGTGTCTAAGAATTGGGCGAAGAAATCGTCGTCTGCGCCATTTGTAGCTGAGAAAGTGAAAGGGCTTCGTGGTGATGAAGATGAAGACGAAGCTGTAAAAGCTGAAGGAGCTGAGTTTAGTATGTCGAGGTTGAAAAAGTCGTCTACTGTTGAGAATGAGGGTGTTATCGAATCGGTCAACATATTGGTCGATGTGGTCGAGTGGTGTTATCTCCCTTCGTTGAGGAGGCGTGTTACTAGTACACCACGGAATTACCCGGTGCCGATTCGGCACTGTACTGCGTAAGCTGACTAAATCCGAACTCGTCGCAATTCCACGTCTTTCCATCACTTAGCGCTGCTGTACGCACAGCCCTATTCACAAGGACTGTGCGTTTCACTGATTTAATTCTCATCATCTAACTCGCCTCATTCGCGTACCTCAACTTATCGTAAGGATGACTAACTCAAATGAATGCTCTTCTCCTCAATCGTGTACCCCACAAAATATCGATGATCGATGAGTCCCCCATGGGGCCTTCCTCCCATATCCATGCTTTCGGTTAGTCCGCCATCGCAGCGTCACAAACGATGCAGAATTATCAGCTTCACGTATGTATCAGGATTACACGGTCTTGTTCAATGAGTCCCACGAGGTTCGGAGATATTTCGCCTCCGCGAAACTGTGGGTACTCTCCAAGTGACTCACTATTGTCCATCCTTCAGGCTACGATCAATCCCCGTTATCGTGACTAGGCGCGACAGAAGTGATTAGTCATGTGAAACTTTGTAGTCGTATCAAAGTTTTGCAAAACTAGCCCCAATCGCAGGTATCGCTCAATTGGCAATATTGAACGACGCGCTAACCTCCCACTCGGAAGGATAAAAATAAATCTCGTACCTTTATGCCTGTCCCCCAGCCGCAGTACAAAGTTCAGCACAGTCGAGCTCGCTAAGAAGGTTTAGAACATCAAGATCAAGCTAGATGAACACAACAACCCTGATGCAGCTGTTGCACATTTGATCCTTTTGAAATCACCCAATAGGACGTATCTTTGACCTAGTCCAAAGACGGGATCCTTACTACTCATCCACCCATCGTAATTAATGCCAAAGGACCACGATTGCACTGGCAATTATATGAATTAATTATGCGGCCAATTTCAAAAGACGTCATACATAATATCGGATCTAACCTGAGTAAGGCATCGGCGCGATACTAAGCATTTAGGTGCTGTCTGGACAGCGAACCCTGGTTCAAAAATCTGAGCTTAAACCAGCACGTGATGATGGCACGTGTTGCCAGCCGCCTGTCAACAGCTGACTAACGTAGATACATACCTTGGTCATTGTATTATCATCATCGAAATGTCTGATAGATCCAGCAGCGGATCTTCACACTCCCTACGCTCTCGAGGTACCATTGAAGCAGCAGCAGCATCTGGAACATCCCGTAAGGCGCCTGCAGTGTGGTCAAAGGCAGAGGAGACCGCTTTTCTTGAGTTCCTCTTGAAGGCCCTTCCTTCCTCAGGCGACGGGGGCTTCAAGACGACCACTTTCAATCAGGCAGCTACCCACCTCAAGGAAAAATTCACGCAGCAGAGAGGTGCCGAAAAGACCGGTGTAGTTTGTAAGAATAAATGGACAGCGGTATGTCTAGTGAACTTTTCTGCCACCGCCAATGACATCATATATATATCTTTGTAGTTCAAGAAAGCATATCACAGTGTGATTGAGATCAAGTGCACTTCAGGCTTCACCTGGAGTGATGAGCATGGAGCAGGTATTGCTGATCGAAAGGATGATGTCTGGGCGCGTTTTACCAAGGTAAGTACTGCAATAGATCACATGCTCTCTAATGACATTATCTTCAGTCACATCCTCATGCAAAGCCCTTTATGTCAAAAGGCTTTGATCATTTTGAGATCATGGAGCAGTTAATGCCAAACCAGTCGAAGGGCGCACATGTTTTCCGGCCCACCACAACTGCTGTCTCAACTTCGGTTCCCCCAGCAACAGAGAGCGCAGCACCAAGTGCAGCGCCTCCACCAGCAGGGCCACCATCATCAATTAATCCAGATTCCATCGCGCCACCTGTTCCATCCACCTATCTCGCACCCTCTACTGAGGGTTCCACCACAGACTCAGCGTGGACGAGCATCAGCCGTAGCAAACGTAAGTACAGCGCACTTGCTCCTGGCTCAGCCACAAGCTCCCAGAAACGAAGTCGGCCACCATCTGCCACGTTAATGGCACAACAGGAGGGTACTGAGACGATGAAGAATCTTGTAGAAGTAGTGCGCGAGATGCAGAAGAATTTCACACTAGCTCCTCCACCGCTCCCAATGCCACAGCTAGTGCAGCCTGGAACACACGTTGGGAGCGCCATCGCCCTGCTCAACAAGTACACAAACCTTACCAGCAAAGAGCGCCTCTCCATTGCCAACTTCCTAGCCGAACACGAGAACCAGGCCATCATTTTCTACTCGTTGGATGAGGCAACAAGGCTTGAGTGGTTGGAGGAGAAGCGAGTGCTTTGTGGTGGCGCACCACGCCAGGCATCAGCTGACTCGCAGGAGCATATGATAGTCTGATAGCGTACTATACTATATCTCATTTTGTTTCAACAATTGTCTCAAATATCAAGTGTCGTCTTGCGCTCGTTTTGTCCCAATATGTTCTACATCCTGCGCTCGGTTTGTCTCAGACATCTTCTGCTTGGTTTGTCTTTCAATCTATTCTACATCTTGCGCTCGGTTTGTCTCGGACGTCTTGCATATATTGTGCATATATTGTACATAGATTGTATGATCCCTACTAGTATAGTACTACTAAGGCAATGGGAGCCCCCTTCGCTCACGTTCCTCGATATAGTCGGCCCACATTGCCGCTGCAATTGCCTCCCGACGAGCATCCGCTCGTCTCCTCTCAGCAGGATCTGCTGGTCCTTCAGAGAGCGCCCCATGTCCTACAGCGTCGTCCTCCGCAAGATCATGCTCATGTTCGAGGGCGACGTCAAACAGGTCAGGGTTGTACCTGCGTACGAAGTTGTGAATAGCGCACAGCGCTGCGGGGATGCGGGCCTGGACGTGCATGCTATATTCCGGTGGGATCATCAAAATGCGCCACTGGCGCTTCAACACACCGAAGATCCGTTCGACGATATTGCGAAGTGCTGCGTGTCGAAGATTGAACAATTCTTTGGGATCTTGTGGCCTGGTAGAAAATAATTCAATAGAAATAAAAATACTAAAACGAATGAACTCACATAAGGTTTGCTTGACGCCATTCCTTCAAATGATAGCGTACACCTCGATAAGGTACGAGAAGCGCATCACATGTACCAAAACCTGCGTCAGCGAGAAGATATTTGTGCGCAGGCATGCGCAAATCATGAGACCGTGCGTCGTTCCATAGACTAGCATCGGCAGCCGAGCCATCCCAGCCTGTGAGCGAGTACGTGAAGTAGAAGTCGAAGTCGCATATGAATAGACAATTTTGGGATAAAAATCCCTTTCGGTTGCGCAGGACAGTGTGATGTTCGAGCGGTGCAAAGACCCGAATGTGGGTGCCGTCGATGGCACCAATGCATTGATCGAAGAATCTGAAGCGTGGGTCGTCGCGGATTGCCGCAGAAATGGGAGTGTTTTCAGTTGGGAGCCGGACATTTGTAGTGTAGAAGGGAGGGGACGAGAAGAAAGTGAGCATGCGTTTGAAATATCTGTGAAAATCATCAGCGCACGGTTCATCTTGAGTTATTGACATACTTACCTGGTAATCGTGTCTGGAGAACGCTGAAATCGCTCACCAACATGGCGAGACGACAGTCCTGTAACACACGTATACAGGAAAATACCTAGCTGCTCTTCAATAGTGACGCCGTTGCGTGACTGAGCATATCCATGTTGCTGCAGAACTTGTAAGAGCTCCTCGAAGGTTTGAAAGTCGATGCCGAGATTTAGCTTGATTCGGTCTGGGTGACCGCTGATGAGTTCGTACACCCAGGCTTTTCCTGTGAGAATTGAGGTGTGATATGGGACCTTTTCTGTGCGTGATAAAAATAAGAGGCTATAAAGGTAGGAAATTTGAGCGACTGCAATGGTGATGATGACCATCGTAATTTGGCGTCGTCGATGTATTGCTGTTTGGGCTTCGAGGTCCATGTGGGTGCAATGATTATGCGCAGTTCAAACATATGTATGTTATATATTCCTATTGTACGTGTCAGATCGTTATCGATATCTCTTATCGATGAAATATATCACGTGCCATCATCACGTGCTGGTTTAAGCTCAGATTTTTGAACCAGGGTTCGCTGTCCAGACAGCACCTTAATGGTACAAGGCTAACTTGCGTAATGACTCGTAATAGTATTTTCCTTCTATTCGTGCAAATTCAGAAAGACGATCGGGACATCGTCGGAAATGTGGACACTCACAGGTAACTACTGGTCTTGTCAATTGCAAGAAACCAGCATAAAGTTGTTCTCTCTCCATCTTCTCTTTGAGAATACGAACGGAAAACGTGTCCTCGTTGCGACCTGCAGCACGGATAACTTCCTTGTCTTCCTCTGTCATCTCAGTCCGTAAAAACAACTGATTTTGTTTATCCGCCCGAATATGCGAGTTGATGAACCTGTACACGGTAATCGTAAGGTACTGAAGTGCAATATAAAAACGGAGCACCAACTCTAGGCACGATGCAGCGCTCAAGGGTTTCTTGGTCTGAATGCCCGTAATAGCAGAGACAGACGTGAAGGGGGCGCGTGTCATCGCGCAGAGAAGAGTCATCTTGGGAATGTGCAACTCAGCGGTCATTGAGTTCGTTGAGTCGTCAGTACACCTATGACCAATGAACTCTACGAGTCCAACAGGATCTTCGGCGAAACCCTCTGCATTATCATACCTTGCTCGAGCTTCACGCCATGTGTTGAGTCGTCTTGGTGTAAGCGGAGCTTGCATGCTTGGGCTCGGCCACGGAGTGATAACATTGACTTGTAACTACTAACATCCCTTCAAGCTTTTCCTCTACAGTCGGGTCGTTGACATACAATCCACCAAAATTGAGAGGATCACTCGGCTCGATGGCGATTTCAACGCGCGCCAAGAACGGCGTGTCAAATCCGATCCGGGGATTGTCAAGTAGGCCGCACTCAAAGACGATCCCGCACTTGAGATACCCCATGAGCACTGGATTCACACTGAACATTCGTACGAGTTTGTAGAGCCCAGAGGAGCGCTCATCTGCGCGGCATGTCGGTTTATGGGTGGACCTATCATCGAGTGGAGTGAGATCCCAGTCTGTGTCAATCTGACAATCATAGGCTGCACTTTCACCAATTTCTCTTTTGACACTAGACAAAAAGTCAGTTCTTCGTATTTCTACGTCTCAGTTGCAAGTCATACCTCCTTTGAGCAATACTAGACGCTCTTACACTAAAGGCGATTTGCGACATTCAATGAACGCCTGCAACAGCATAAACCAGATAATCGATCATCACCTTTGCGCATTTCAAAAGTTTCTTCATTTCTGTCCCACATTGCGTACATTGTACGCCAAAATACTTCTTATTCTCTTTGAGGACTTCGCTCGAAACTGCTATAGAACGAAAAAGATTGTCCCGCTCTGGATATATCGCATGGACCACACGGACACCCTTTGAAGCTGCAGAGGAGGCGCCAGAGTCAGTCTCCATGTTCTCGGAAAGGCGGTGAGAGATGGATGTCGTGGCAAGTTGAGCGCTAAGGCTCACGAAGGACTGGTTATGACCGTACCTATTTTCTTAGGAGTCGGCTGTTCACATGATCCACAGGCGACTCCCGTCTTCTTATGAACTCTAACAGTAAGGCCGCGTTGAATCATGTGATAAAGAACATTATACACAAGACCTCGATCAGAGAGTTACAAGATACAAAATTCAACCTGAGTAGTAAGGCCCTGTCAATGTTATGAAGCATAGTCCAAGGGTAACTTGAATCGCAGGCGGAGGAGAGAATGTCTACTGATGACTCGTATCAGTATTTTCCTTCGCTTGGTACAAAATTCAGAAAGAGAAATCGCCGAAAATGGACACTCACATTCATACCAATTCAGCATAAAGACGTTCTCTTCCCATCTTCTCTTTGAGAATATGAGAGGAAAGTGCGTCCTCATTGCGGCCTGCAGCACGAATAGCTTCCTTGTCTTGTTCTGTCATCTCAGAACGCAAACGCAACTGATTCTCCTTATCAGCTCGAATATGCAAGTTGACACGCCTATTTAAAGTGATCGTAAGCAGATCCATTGCTTAGAGTAACGGAACAGAGAGCCTACTCTAGACATGCTACAGCGCTCAGGGGTTGCTCGATTAGAGTGCCCGTGATAGCAGAGATGTATTCAAAGGGTTTACGAATCCTTGCGACGGCAAGCATGATAGCGGGGATGTGGAACTCAGCGGTGATTGAGTTCCCTGTGTCTGCAGGACTACATCCGAAAAACTCTATAAGGCCAACAGGATCTTTGGCGAAACCCTCTGCATTAAGCCTTGCGCGAGCTTCATGCCACATGCTGAGTCGCTTTGGCGTAAGTGGAGTTTGCATACTGTGGTTCCACGTAGTAATTGCATTAAGTTGTACCATTCCTTGAAGCTTCTCGCCAGTAGTTCTGTCGTTAAAATACAATCCAGCAAAGTCAAGAATGTCACTTGGCTCGATAGCAATTTCAACACGTGCCATGAACGGCATATCGAACCCGATTCGGGGATCGTCGAGCAGGCCACAGGCAAAGATGACACCGAGTTTGAGGTACCCCAAAATCACTGGATTTGTGATGATCATTTGTACAAGTTTGAGTAGCCCAGAGGAGCGTTCATCTTCATGGCATGTTGGTTTGTGCTTGGACCTATCACCGAGTCCATGTGGAGTGAGGTCCCATGGGTCTGTGTTAATCGGACAGCGCTCTCACCAATTTTTCTTTTGGCACTACGCGAGAAGTCATGCGACGTCAGCCTTTCATATTTTTCTTTCATCCACAAGTACTACCTCTTTCGAGCAATACCAGACACTCTTGCACTAAAGGTGGTTTGTGAGATTCAATGAACGTCTGCGACAGTATGAATAATGTATCACCTTTGCGCATTTCAAAGGTTTGTCCAATCTCATTCGGCACTGCGTACATTCTACGCCGACATACTTCTGGTTCGCTTTGAGGAATTTGCTCGAAACTGCTTCAGCATGGAAAAAAGTGTCCCGGTCTGGATGTGTCACATGTACCACACGGACAATGTTTGGTGTTGCAGAGGGGTCGCCTGAGCCAGTACTCATGTTGTGGTGAAAAGCGGTGAGTCAAACATTGATGGTCACGGTGCACCCTCATGGCGGACGCGTGTTTCAGGTCTGGTGGGAGAATATCAGAAATTCCGACATCAGTGCCACATGGACCGCCATAAGGGCACTGCCCTGTTCGTAATAGCAAGCTCTTATCCACATCATGATGATAGGCTATAGCCCAGGCCGCCCATATTGGTTCTAGGTGTCTTTCCGTCATAGTCTTGCTCGTGGTATCGATCACCAAGCAAAGTTTCCTGCCAGTTATAAAGTCAACCCGAGTTCAGCATCAGAATAATTGCCGCAGACCAAATCATGCACTAGAAATGCGCAAAGATCTGGCAAGTTCAACTTGACGTTTTGAAGACAGTAACTTTAGTGTGACATGATTACATAATGTCCATTCTTAAAGTAGGCATAATCAGCCAATTAAAATCGTTTATCGATCTCCTGCCAAACTATTACGCAGTAAGTAGCGGTGAACAACACTGTTCGTGACTCTCTACCTTAACTCACTCATTAGTGTACCGGGTGTAAATCGGCGTGAGAATGCATGAGATAAATGCCATCCTCGACGGAGGCTGTATAAGCTCCAAAGGTAAAATCGACGATGGCTAAGTCACTGTCAGGCAAAGCGATGTAACCATCATATTTCTAATGATGTTTGCTTTCATGTTGATACCTCGACGTATTTTGAACACCGACTCAACCATGGAATGTGCAGGTGGTAGCCATGTACGACTGATACTAGATGACGTGGAAATAAAATGGAAGAGCAGCTTGCAGGTGATAGCTCGTGGATGGCACAATTGATGCTGAGCCGCCAGCTGTTCGTGCTTATATGTGTTAGTAGATGCTCCCAATATATGGAAATGAGAGACCAGACAAGAGTTTGGCACATTGATCTGATAATTTGATAGGTCAATATTGAGCCAGATGAGCTGATCTTGGTGGTGACCTTCTTTCGTTGTTACATGACCCGGCTTTACAAAGCATTTGACGTTCGACCTGAAGATGGGAATATTCATACTGTGGTAGCATGGCACGACGAAGTCTGAAATATGTCCGCTGCGAAACACGTAACCGGCCAGCGTCAGAGTAGTTGCCTGTAAAATTGCGGTTTTGCCATCAAAGGACTTCATGGCGCACTCACCCTTGGTCACAACACGTGGCGTGCAAGAATCCCCAAGAGTCGGATATCACTATCTATAGACCGGGTGCCACAGAAACCTGGTATACACCGGTTGCAATACAACCCTTACAACAAACAGCCAACTCGAGGAGAAGTTTGTTATCATCTCTATTTTGTTCGTTCACTTGCTTTATGTAAAGGGGGTATGATGTGGCTGTAACCTCTTGCAAATCGAGTGATGTGGATGATTGAACGTGGAAGTAGTGTCGCATGAATATCATGAACTTCAAAGATAAAACCTTGCACGATACAGGTGAGAAACATATACGCAGATGGCAAGGAAAATCATACCAGGACGTAAAGCAGGACAATAAACGGCAAGACACATGCTCCTTCCGATATCTGCCTGACTGCACGCCTGTTCGCTCAAGCTGTGGCGCACAAGCTAGAATTGGCAACAAGACAATTCAACATGCCAAAGTGCGATCCCAACGATGCTCCGATGATAAGCAACGGTCCGATCATTAACCACAGTGCCGGGAGCCCGAAGATGATCACCTTGGCGGAGATGAATGAAACCTCCATCTTCATTGCGATAAGGCCTGTAGGAAATATGTGTGAATGCAGAACTGACCAATTAGAAGCTCAAAAACATACCAAATATTAGTGTCAGCGCCTCTGCGCTAGGAAGCAACCACGAAAAGACAACAAAGAAACGGAGGATACCAGGAAGCACGCTCATATGCCAACCGATGAGGAATCCCCTGGCAGCGAAGAGGAATTCCAGTGCAACAGCAATAGCCGTCGTCACATAGAGAGCGTGAAGAGGTGCCCACGGGGAGAATGCTCCAAGAGCTGCAATGGACCACATCCCGCGGTTGATAGTGAGTGCGGCAAGTTGTTGCTGCAGTTGAACGCCATAAGCTTCCTCTCTGAGACGTGCATCATCTGCCCAAATGATCGAGACTGTCACGATACCGTAGAGAGAGCCGGTAATTTGAATGAGGAATGACAGGTATGCAAGGTAGCCTGCATTGCAGACAGAGTGATAGAGGTCAAAAAGTTGCGTGCTGAGTCCAGGGTCCATCGACATCACACCGACGGCCTTTTTGGGAGTAGCAGTGGAACGGTCTGCAAGCCATGCAGCAAGTACCGTACGCTTTGCTAGACCTGAGTCCAATATGGTACCATCAGCTTGAACGCCTCGAACCGGAACTCCATAGATGCAACCACTTACCCGTATACCTTTGCTCTGCAACATAATTACAAGTGGACGTTTCCGAGTGACCTGGGTCTTCTCTGGCTTCGCTATAGTATCTCACGAAGGAACTCTGCAGTCGTGACTCTTCAATGGCCTCAACAACCTCGTTCGATTTTCCCATGGAGAGAAAAATAGAAGCGATAACCCAGGTCTGACACCATCCAATTGCCGCAATGATAGGTGTTGATAGCCAGGAATAATTGAGGATGAAGTCTCGAACACTGTTCAACCACATGCTGCGAGTCTTGAAGCTTAAAGCTGAAAATCGTGCACTGAAGAAGTCAGGCCCTGAGGCCTGAGGCTTGAGTGTCGTTTAGCGCTCGAGAATTGATCGTGCCATCATTCGGGTCAAAGGAAGCTCCGTGAGCAGCAAGAATAAACCTTACTATTGCTAACCGTTCTGTGTTAACGAAGCTTTCACAAGTGCATGACTTGCAACGCGGAGTTACGGGACTCATCATACATTATTACAGTAAAAGAGTGCTCGCCGTTCGAGATAAATGAAACCTTTTCAACGGTGTCATAATTGAATCGTGTGAATTTGCTGCAGACACTTGGTCTCAGAATTCCCGCACCTGAGCGCTACGCTCGACAGATCCAAAATGGTTATAGCTGGTCTGACATTATGATCTGGGACCTGATGCCACCGGTGCGCCAAGCTCCAAGTAGGATGCTCGTGATACGTCGTCACTTTGCGCCGGTGAACTCACTGCTATTAGCGCTTAACACCCACCCATCGCATTCGCGAGAACATGAGTGCTAACACGAACAACCTCTCCTCGACTCCACGGACCGTCTATATCGAACACGCGATTCATCCAGAGAGGGATGATTATTTCCGCGCCCTAGCAGCTTCCACTAAATCTCTCAAAGCAAACCAGAAGAACTCCAGTGTACAATGTACGCAATGTCAAACGAAATTAGAGAAACCGTTGAAATGCGCAAAGGTGGTGGTCAAATATCTGAATACTGTTGCAGCCGTTAATCGAGTGTTGTAATCTGCTTTTAGTGTAAGAGCGTCTGGTATTGCTCAAAAGAGGTATGATTTCCGACTGAGATGAAACTGAAGTTTGAAGGGCTGACGTACGTCGTGTGCCTTCTTGTGTACAGTGCCAAAAGAAAAATTGGTAAGAGTTCTACCTATGATTAAATATATTGGGTCCTCACTCTACACGGGCTCGATGATAGGTCCACCCACAAACCGGCATGCCACGAAGTTGAACGCTCCTCGGGGGTACTCAAATTCATACAAATGTTCAGTGTAAACCCTTTGCTCATGGGGTTCCTCAAAGTCGGTATCGTCTTTGACTGTGGCCTGTTCGAGAATTCCCAGATTGGATTTGATGTGCCATTCATGGCACGTGTTGACATTGCAATGGAACCTAGTGACGTTCTTGACTTTGCTGGTTTGTATTTCAACGACAAGGTTGTCGGAGAGAAGCTTCAAGGGATGTTGCAAGTCAATGCCATTACTCCATGGAACTCGGGCACGCAAGGTCCCCTTACGCCGAAACGGCTACAGATATGGCGTGAGGCTCGAGCAAAGTATAACGCACAAGGTTTCGCCAAAGATCCCGTAGGACTCGTAGAGTTCATTAGCTGTAGCTGTGCAGAGGACTCGGGGAACTCGGTGACTGCTGAGTTGCACATCCCCGCTGGTGTCCTCAATATTGCAAGGAAACGCGAGCCCTTCACAGGTGTCTCTGCTGTCACAGGCGCGCAGTTCAACAAACCCATGAGCACTGTGACATGTCTAGAGTATGTTCTTCGTCCTCATCCTCAGCGAGCGGAGCTTCTTACATTTGCGTTGCACAGGTATATCAATTTGCATATTCGAGCTGATAAGCAGAATCAGCTACGTTTGCGGGCTGAGATGACAGAACAAGACAAGGAAGCCATTCGCGCTGCAGGTCGTAATGAGGATACACTTCCGGCTCGTATCCTCAAAGAGAAGATGAAAAGAGAACACCTCTATGCTGGTGTCATGGAAATGACACGTGAAACAGTCCAATGTGAGTGTGAGCTTTTTCACCTTATCGTTCTGTACTAAAACAAGGAAGGATCCTCGTGTCTTTCTGATCGGAGCCTCTTGTACGACACCTCTTGAATGGGCTGCCATTGACATGTGCGAGCGATAATCAGTCGACAGCACAATCTTATTCAATGCCTGTGTACTATTAGTGGAAAAAAGTTGACTTGATATCAGCTGCCGCGAAATAGTAATCAAATGATGCCACATACTCGCCAACGGTCAATATTTTCATTCTTCCTATATTTCAATCTCAATTGTGACTCTGAACTCAACGGGCGTCGAATCGGCATTGCGAAGCACCTATTTGACATGATCAAACACTCGATAGACTCAAATATCGCTGCAGAAGGACCTCAAACTCAACACGTGGAAATCGATCCCGTCATAAAGGTAGGTGTTCGACGAGGCTCGATGTCAGTAGCGGAGCTAAGTGTGTGTTTAGCGCGCTCACATTCTACACGTAGACGCCAAAGAGCACAAGGTCAGAAGTACAAGCGCCCACTCATGCCAAGAATTTAGAGACGGTGGGAAATAACTTTCGGTTACTGCCAAGCACCAAGGTACACATATTTGACGCTTGACTCGCACCTTAGCAACAGCCATCCAACTTGCAAGAAGTAGTCATGTCAGTATTCGAAACTCCTATGTGCGGATTTTCTTGTGAATTGTAGCTTTCATCTTGCTGAATCTGTGCTTTAGTTGCATCCCCGATCTCACTGATCAAATAATGAAAGACTCAGACACACCGGCTGCAGTGGGCAGCTATGCGACAATCTTCAAGTGCAGCTGGAATTCGCCTTCTGAATCTTCTCCAGTAGGTTTCCCCTAGTTGACAATCGACGTCAGCTGATAATTCTAAACACTACCAGGTTGCGGTTCAGGTCGTCAAGGTTCGGCATGACTCCGACCTTGCCTCACTCAGCATTAAAAGCGAGGAATGGAGACAAGAAATCAAAGTATGGGGGCGACTTCAAAGCGAACATATTTTGCCTTTACTCGGGCTCATTTACGGATATGGCCCTTTACCTGGCCTTGTATCACCTTGGATCGGCAATGGAAACTTGATCCAATTATTAACTAGACATCACAATATCCTGACGCGCCATGAGCGATTTCGCCTGGTGGGTGGTTTAGCTTACGATTTCACCATATCTAAAACCAAAGTTGGTTAGTTGCAAGATATTGCATCAGCGCTACAGTATTGTATATCTGCTTGCCTACGATAGTGAGCATTCTCACAGGTTTTTTGCTAGTGCATTCGTGCGCAGTGGTTCATGGAAATCTAAGCGGTGTAAGTTCTCATCGAAAATTTAACAGGCGAGCACTGATCTCCAATGTGCCAACATCAGCATAACATATTGGTAGACTCGAATGGTCGTGCCTTTGTAAAGGGTAGCGGGCTTTCCACGATGCTCGATGAGATCGCGGAATCAGGATCTGACGAGACCCGTCTGGGTGATGTTCCCTGGACAGCCCCCGAGTTAATGATCAACAGTTCCAACGGACTTCCGACGTCCCAAAGTGATGTGTGGTCTTTCGGTTGCAACATGATACATGTACTGATATCCTTCATCGACGATGGCATCACTGTATTTAATACCTTTTTTAGGTTCTTTCTGGACAGGAGCCCTGGCAGAAAGCTCCAGATAACACTGTAAAGGCTCGTTTGCGTGACAACCAAGTGCCGCCATTCCCTGAAGGAATCAGTGACAAAGATCTATCTTTCCTCCGGCGATGCTTCGAGCTTCGGCCTGCGGATCGCCCTTCTGCAGATCAGGTCCTAGCCGTTGTGCACGAAGAGTTCCCGCCGCGTTGCATACCCGGAATACTGCAGACCGCGGAAGCTACAGTCTCGGAGGTAAGTTCGTTTATCGAATCTATGTTCGTGCACAAGTTGACTTGGATATCAGCATAGTTCTCCCTGTGGCATTCCTGATGTAATGAACGAATTCAGACGACGTGTTTTTGATCAGGTTCCGTCACATCTGATTTACATCCCAAAGATGAAATTGGTCTCGCGGGAAGAACTTCTCACGATACTGGAACCAGAGAAGATCACAGAGGACGACATATCTAAGCATAAAGGATGGTCAAGAAAATCCGCTATAGAGTCGAGGTTGGTCCCCGACATGCTCAAATATGCCATCCTATCACACAGATGGGGAAAGTCGGAGCCAACATTTCAAGACTTGAAGTTGGAAAGGTGTGAAGGGGCAGGCTACGAGAAGTTGCACGAATTTTGCACAAAAGCGAAGGAGCTCTATGGTTGCCGTCTCGCATGGTCTGACACATGCTGCATCAATAAGGAAAGCAGCTCGGAGCTCGATGAAGCCATACGTTCGATGTACAGATGGTACCGCGATGCGTATATATGCATCGTCCATCTGGCTCAATCGGATTCATTAGAGACGCTAGGGATTGACGAATGGTTTTTTCGTGGTTGGACATTGCAGGAGCTCCTTGCACCCCTCAGGATGAAGTTTTACGGTCCTAGATGGACATCCCTGACGGATAATGAAAACGACAAGGACGACGCGGTGGTTATCTCTGCTCTTTCTCGGGTTACCAAAATCCCTCTGAATGACCTGTGCAACTTTCGCCCCGGACCAAACCGTGCCTGGGAGAAGATGACCTGGGCTGCGAGCAGGAAGACGACCCGCATCGAGGATGTTGCCTACTCCCTCATTGGTATTTTTAACATCAGCATGACAATCGCATATGGAGAAGGAGATAGAGCGTTCCAAAGATTCATGGTTGAACTAATTCAGAACTGCAAGGAATGGCAAATTCTTGTGTGGGCTGGCGGGCTTTCCGGTTGTCCAACGGAGCCTAGCTGTTACCGCACGACGAACGACACGGCACTGGATATGCTCAAGAATCGCCAGATCTCGTGGTGGGGAGAGGGTTGTGGCGATTCCGACTTCTCAATCACGAAGCGTGGCGTGCAAGTCAGACTGCTCATGCTTCCTGCCTCTGTTGGCCAGAGCCAATGGCAGTCGACGTTCCTTTCCCGACCCGCAGGTCGCCGCTGGGTATCACCACTCAAGAAGCTGGTCGTACAATCACATTCCTTCCCACCGGCATCCACGACAGAATGGGTGATCGGGATTGTTAACTACCATGATCATGATGACGCCGACAAAGGAATATTGAAACGGGGAGAAAGCTATATATGCTTCCTCTTGAAGCGGTTTCGTCGCCCTGGAATGGACACTGTGCGCAACCACTGGAGGAGGCAGATCACGGAGGAGATTTTAACTGTTTCTTGTGCAAATGACTTTGAGAGAATTCTAGAGTGTGTCTGGTTATAGCTAGGTGATGGAATCCCGGATATCTTCAATCTGAATTAGTGACAAACTTCGTACTTATCCCAAGACTGAATCATGTGAATTTGCTGCAGACAGTTAGACCTGAGCAGTGCACGCGGCACATCCAAATATTGTGACACAGGGTGTTCGGACTGAGATAACTCAAATGAACCAAGTAAGAAGTCCGATCTATAACATGATACTATGAACTCACCAGTCGTGTTCACTACCTCCTGCTTTACCAACATGACTTCAGAGGAGAACTTGTTGCCGGAAGGGTGGGAAATTGAATTATGGACATTTGGCATCACGTGAGACCAACACGTCGAGGGTTTCATTGTCAACGTTTTACGTCTTGCAGGATTTCGTCAAAAGCATATCTGGACCTGGCTAGACCATCCCAGACCAGGCCTAGAGCGTTCCAGAGCATTCTGGTTACCTTTCACTGGCGGCAAAGGTGGTAAAATGTCAATTTCCCCGCTGTGCACGTGTGAGTGATGTAAATGCGGCCAAATTTAAATTTCATTCATTCATTCTGAATCATTCACCCCTTCGCCGCATGGCGAAGCCATTAAACTTTGAACCCTCCCATAGTATTGTGAAATATGGTTCAAACACCGCACGAGTCAGCCACAGCCCTAGACGCCCCAGACTAACCATTTCCTGGACGTCCTCCCAATTAATTCTAGGATGCCCTCAAAATTTAAAAAGGTGGGATTTCCGACTGGGATGAAACACAAGTCTGACGTGCGTTGCGTGTACAGTCTCGAAAGAAAAACAGGTAAAAGTATTGACCATGATTGACATATATTAGGTCCTCACTCTACACGGGCTCGATGATAGATCCAACCACAAACCGGCATGCCACCAAGTTGAACACTCCTCGGCAGTTGAAGACTCCTCGGCGGTACTCAAATCCATACGAATGTTCAGTGCAAACCCGTTGCTCATGGAATTCCTTGGAATTGAAATCGCCTCCCACTATGACCTGTTTGACGATCCTCAGATCGGATCCGACGTGCCATTCGTGGCACGTGTCGACATCGCAATGGAACCCAGCAATATCTTTCATTTCATTGGATTGTATTTCAACCACATGGCTGTTGGAGAGCACCTTCCAGGAATGTTGCAAGTCAATGCCGTCACTCCGTGGCACTCAAGCTTGCGAGGCCGCCTCACACCAGAGCAGCTACATATGTGGCGTGAGGCTCGAGCACGGTATAACGCAAGAGGTTTCGCCAAAGATCCTGTGGGACTCGTAGAGTTCATTAGCTATAACTGTACAGAGGGGTTAGGGAACTCAGTGACCACTGAGTTGCTCATCCCCGCTGTTGTGCTGGACGATGCAAGAAATCGCAAGCCCTTGTTCATACATATTATCGCTGTCGCAGGCACGTTGTTTTATGCACCCAGTAATATGACATGTCTAGAGTGGGTTCTCTGTCCTTATCCTTGGATTGTAGCAAACGGAGCTTACATTTACGTTGCATAGGTATCTCAATTTGTATATTCGGGCGGATGTGCAGAATCAGTTGTATTTGCGGGCTAAAATGACAAAACAGGATAGGGAAGCCATTTGCGCTTCAGGTTGCAACGAGGATGCACTTCCGGTTCGTATCCTCAGAAAGAAGATGGAAAGAGAACATCTCTATGCAAATATTCTCATGCAAAATGGGCAAGTGTGAGTGAACTTTCTCAATTTCTCATTCTGTACTGATTTATCACGATCCTCCAGGCAACCCAAGACCCGTTATCCCTTTTACTTTTCCCTTGTCTTTGTTCTTGGCTGTTTGTTCTGGGTTTTCGCTACATAATTTTCTCCCATTTGCTGCTTATGATGTTCAAGCGATTTTTTCTGTCTTCTCAGTACATTTGCTATATATGTCAGTAGAACAAGGGCCAAACAACGGTTTATATGCATTATGATGAGTAATCTGGGACGCGCGAGCTCGAGAAACCTTAGGCCGAGGTTTCCGAGAACGCTCCATGGATAATGTTAATGATGGATTGACAGTGGAAGCCTCTCGTACCTGTAATATTGAAAGTTAGCCAGGGAACTAACCTGGAGCTGTCGCAGCGAGTCAGACACATGAATCTTGTAAATCCTTGGAGTCAGCATGGCTCGACCATACAAATCAAAAGCATACTAGTACGTGCATGGCGACGTGCTCGGGCAAAAAGTCATTGCGAAGTAAATGCAACCGTACCTTTTGGACATCTGCATCAACGAGGACCAATGGATAAGTTGGAACATTCTGAGCACGACATATACACGGGCCGAATTTCAATGAGAGTCCAGGCTCATCTACTAATGTGAAAATGTCGCCGGTGCCTCTTTAAAAACAGGAACACAATATTAATAAGATTATTGACACATTCAGTATCACATGCATGCGCTCGTAGCATGTCTACTAGTCCTTCCAATCAGTTGTCTGGCCGCGAATGGAATGTGCACGAGCGACAGTGGCACAATTGTCACAGTATCCAACTGGATACTGATCGTGAACTGCTCGTCGGACTAGAGAGACCTCAAGAACTTGCGTAAAACATAGGAAGACCCATCATCAGAGAATGATCCCTGATCCGACACCCTGCTGCAGGAGGCACGAGGACGATGACAAAGCAAAATACGACGAAGCAGACATAATGGCGGCCCGCCACCCGAAGTCCAACTGATAACAGGGTACGTACTATGAACTCACAGGTTTCGCTTATATCTCCACACCTGCGCTAATTCACGTTCACTATCCCCTGCCTTACCAACATGGCTTCAGAGGACCGTTATGCAATTCCCGCTGACTGGCTAAAAAGCTTAGAGGTTGCGTCGTCTGCCGGAGATTCTACGTCATTTGTGAGCCATTTCCTTTCGGACGGGTGGTTCAGAGGTCGGTGCTTGTCCAAACGACTGAGGCGTTCTCACGAGTGTTCTCTCTCTTAGATCTTCTATGTTTCTCTTGGGATTTTAGGACGCTATCAGGTCTGGAAAAAATACACGGATTCCTCTCGGAGGTTGTTGATGGAAAGACGCGACTTGAACATTCTGGTCTTCGTGACTTCAAGCTAGATGATCACACCGTCAATGCGCCTTCACCATTCAAACTGCCAGGTCCACAAGGCATTCAAGGAGTACAAGGTGCTTTCACATTTACCATTACGAAACCGGCTGCACTCGGTCGAGGATTCTTCCGTCTGACGCAAGATACCGATGGGAAGTGGAAAGCTTTAACTCTTTTCACAAACATGCAGGACCTCGTTGGGCACGAGGAGTCTTCCGCAGATCAATACGGCCCACACAAGGATCGAAAAATGACCTGGGAGGAAGATGTCGACGCAAGGTTCCGTGCTATAGAGGCAGACCCCACTGTTTTGATCGGTGCAGTGCAGTTTCTCTCATTAACCGTGGTGACTTGATGATTGTAAAAGTTGGTGGTGGACAAGCTGGCCTCATGTCTGCAGCACGGCTGGGTAGGTTGGGCATCCGTGCGCTCGTGATCGAGAAAAATGCGCGTGTCGGAGACTCCTGGCGACACCGGTATAAAACACAGTGATAGTGTGTTGTTCTTTCTTATATATGCGAACCACAGGTACCCAAATCTTACGCTACATACTCCTGCATACCAAAGCTCCAGTGTGTCTTATCATCTTTTTATAAGAGGCTTTGAGCTAATCTTACACAGTGCTTTACAGTCCATATCCGTTTGTGCTTTTCGTCGTTCAAAGGTATATATCTCAGTAATGTTAGGACAACCTTCCCCAACTATATTCCTAAGGGGCAACTTGCTAATTTCCTCGATTCATATGCTGTGCACCAGGAATTGTGTATCTGGCTCTCGAGTAGCATAGCCTCAACTCCAGTGTACAACCCATCATCCGCAAGATGGACTGTAGAAGTCCAGCACAGAGACCGGAAAGTATTCGTTAACCCGAAGTACCTGGTACTTGCCACAGGAAGTGGGAGCCCTCGCATTCCTACTTGGAATGGGATGGATGAATTTCAAGGAGCCTTGTATCATTCCGACTTTCATAAAGATGCAGAGCAATTCCGAGGCAAACGCGTTGTCGTTGTGGGCGCCGTAAGTCGCATGTCTCCATTATACACTTGCGTGCACACTTACGAGAGCGTTAGGGCAATGCTAGTGCAGACATATGTCAAGATTTCGTAGCGCATGGTGCTACTGAGGTGTGTATGGATTAAACAATATCAAAGTCGTGATTTCATCTGGAAGGAAAGGTAACAATGGTCCAAAGAAGCGCTACATGCGTTATGTCTTCGACTACCGCAGAGAAAACCTACCTCAAGTTCCCTTTCCCTCACAGTACCCCTATAGAGGAACTAGATTTCCGCAATAATTCGATGCCCAAGGCCTTTTTCCTGCAACTGAAAATTTCAGGTGGGACACAGCACGCGAAGATGCTCGATAAGGAACTCCACGACGGTTTGCGCAAGGTTGGATTCAACTTGACTTGGGAACTTTCGCCCGGTAGTGGCGAGATTGGGCTGGAAGGATTTGTATTCAGCCGCCAGGCTTCAGGAACTAGTGCGTTCGGATTTGTTCTTGAGATGAGTGATATTTTAAACACCCTACAGTGCTTGACATAGGCTGTGGTAAGCTAATCATCGAAGGCAGAGTCAAGGCAGGACTTGTATGCATTGTCTAAGAGCTGTGTCTGATCGATGCGACATACGTCCAGATAAAACAAGGTCGAGATATCAGTTACTTTGACAAAGATGGGATCACGTTTGAAGACGGTTCCAAGCTTTCAGCAGACGTTATCGTCCTAGCGTATGGTCCGACTGGTAGTTTCTCGTCGATCTTTCTCATGCACGTTCCAGTACAGGAAATGAACCCATCATGAAGACCGCGAGAGCTCTTCTGAGCAATGATATTACCGATCTTCTTTCGCCTGAGGTGTGGGGTCTTGACTCAGAGGGAGAGCTTAATCAGACATATCGACCCTCTGGACATCCGGCACTTTGGTTTGCTTCTGGTCCATTTGGGATCTCGCGTTTCTTCAGTAAACACCTGGTGGGCTACCTTCCTCTGTCTTGTCTATATATCTCTTGATGAATGTAATGATATAGGGTCTCCAGATCTTGGCAAAAGAGCTCGGTATAGCATGACAAAAGGGGTATTGCTGTGACACATGATGTGTCTGTATTCTACCGACGTTATGACTACCATCGAACATAAATGAGAGAAGACCAGCCATGCAAAATAAGAGCTCTCTGTGTGCCAATCTAACACGTTGTTTTCATTCCAGCGACTGATACAAAGACATTTTGATGAGGAATACACACGACATCTATCTCACTGGTACCACACGTCGACAGTCGAAATGAATCTGGGTCATGAATCATGATTGCTGACAGCTGGCGGGTCTCCAGCCAAAAGTAGAAATAGTCGAAGTCAAGGACACGTATTCAGAGTTCACTCTGTGTGAGGAACGATTATCTTCATGCTACGTATCAGAATTTCTCTGATCCCGGCATGCGACGTCAGATACCAGATTGCTGTAACCACGTCAAAAGGATCTTCAACTCATACGGTTGCACACAGAGATTTTTCCAGTCATGGTAGTTTTAGTACCGAGTCAACGGCCGGTTGAAAACGCGAATGTTCAGCAGTTCCACACCTTTCCACACCTACCAATAGACTTGCTGGCATTGTAGATATGTATCCGTTTGAAGGCACATCCAAACGACAGAAATCCAAAAAAAAAATATAAAAGCCCGCCGTCTCGCTACAATTGCCCTCAGAATTACCTCAGGCTGATCCCATATCACACGAATCACAAACAATGCGTTTTACCTCTGCCTTTGTCCTCGCCGTCATGACTGCTTTAGCATCATCAGTCTCTGCCATGCCTGCTACCAGTGACACGGATAGCGCCGATCATTGTGCCAAGTTTTGCCTTTCTGACAAATGGTGCGGTAGCCAGCAGTGCACTTATAATCAATGCGTGAGTATCAGCATTTTCCTGGACTTGATAATATGACTTACCTCCATGGTAGACCTATTTTGTCTGCACAGTGAGTCGTGTTTCTGCTTTCACATTGGTGAAGTATGGCCGTTGGCACTGACGCGCGGGTTACCAGTGATTTGTAGAGTTGGAACGCGCATGAAGAAAACTTACAGATTTTTGCATATTGGAGTTGGCGTAAGATTTTGGTGAAATATAGGGGTATCGGGCTAATATAAGATGTGCTAGGATACAAGAAGAATACTACCATTAGGGGGCATGCAGATCAGTCCATAGCGCAGCCTCACACTGTTGGTGTAGCTCGAAGATCAAATATAAGTATGGTATGCACACGATAGACCTGATAAAAACACACCTGGGTCCTGCATACCGTACAGCTCCCTACTCCACTTTCAACAACGCCCGACAAAATCTAGGTAGGCATACAATATCTGAACCCTGCAGTATGTTACTTGTCGCTCAGTCAACTAATCATCTTTGTCACTGTCCGATACCATTGCTTTGCGATCGTGTGTACAAACTGACTCTGGAAATGGTCAATCGAAAAGTAGTGCTGCTCAATGACTGTTTTCCTATTAGGTCACTTCCCTACCAGATTGCGAGCAGTCAGCTTTCTTGCGAAATCTTGCGTGAATCCGCACATTGTCACAGGCTGGAATTCCTGACAATTGATAAATTATAGCCAAGGGAGTATGAGGGCCACAACTCAAACGTACCACAAGCCAGAAGTTCGAAGATCGCTGCTCCAGTTACGTACGTTTATGTGGGATGAGTGATGAAGGATTCAATTTTTGACTCATCAGAGGCTCACCGTATTGAAACGCTATTGACCTGTAATCTCTGTCGACACGGCATTCATCATCATCACAAAGTGGCGGCAGCACCAACGCTTCATGCACGATGCCCTGCATCCTTAGTCAGGAATATCTATCTTCCAAGTGCCAGGCTTGTCCCAAGACTTCGGTCAATACCTCCATTCAACTGATAAGAAACATTTCGCTACAACTTGGCGCTTGGAGACTCTGGGAAGGACATTAAATTAAAGTTCTGGTGAAAGAATAAGAAGTGGATATTACGAGGACCTGGATACCTGGCTCCAGGGAGCTGTAGTTATCGAAGGGATACGTGTTAACTTCCTAAAATGAGGCTGAAAGGATAGTGCTGGACGCTCGTGCTGCCAGCAGTACCGGTTCTCCCTGGTTTATGGGGCAGGATCATTTCTTGGTAAACAGTGGATGGGGATCGTGGTGAAAAATATGACTTTTTGCTGGCACCATCGCCGAGTGCGTTCTTTATCGCCCATGTGCATGAGGGCTATCTGAGGGCATAACTCTTCCATCGTTATCCCATCCAGTGGGACCTGGACCTGCACAACTGAATGTTCCGAGGCACAACATGCGGAGCCCTTGTACCTCGCGCTACTTGGCAAAACGCTTTTTATCGGCATTCAAAGAGTCTGCATATAATCTGCAATGGGAGGAGCTAGTCCGATTGGTTACCTGTAATTACAATTGGGATATAACCACGTCAGCGTGCGCATATGATCATTATGATCAGTCTACAGGCTACTGGGTAACACGAACATCGAAAGAGCATAACATGGAGCCTATTCGACGTTCGTGCATTGTAGAGTTCCTTGTTATCCACGCGGCGTACAACTCTAATGCTGACCGGTGTAGGGGGGCCTGACTTGTAGCAAACACCCTACTCGGTGATCGACTCGTACCGGAAAGACGAGGAGGGAAACAAAGTAGAACGAAGTCCGATTATAATGTGAATGGGTAACTAGTTGTAGAAATTCCTGATCCGGGACTCCACTTCTTCAGGAGACAGCTTGATATCTAAAGGACGAGTTGTCAAAGGAAGTAGATTAGCGCAAAAATAAAGGATGACTTACACTTTTGAGGATCTGGTGAAATGTTAGTTCATTGCACACGACAAGGGCAAGAAGCTCACTCTTGCTGAACTCTCTCTCTTTCTGCTTTTGCATGAACCGTTGCAGCGATGGAACAACCAGCTTTACTACCTCCTCCCCAACGGCGCTCCTCTCCTCTGGATCCTCATCCAACACTTTTGCCATCCGATGTCGTTCTCCAACCTCTTCAAGCAGGTCATAAAAGCGCGTAAACTTCTCCTTCGCTGCCGCCTTCCAACCACTGCCGCTTGTCTTATCTCGTGTGTCGTCGGCGAGCGTTTGCATGAGGGGTGAGAAGTTAGCATCAAAGTAACCTGCCTTTGCAGTACGCCATGACGAGGTGAGGAAGTCTATCGTGGGCTTAGACAGCAGGGAAGGTGTGTTGGGGTTTGTAGGGCGCAAGACGAGGTGAGACACAAGATGCGAAATGTTGTTGAGGAGGAACACAGAACCGAAGGGAGGTCGGCGTTGTGTGCGTGACAAAGTTGTGAGGCTCCCGATCAGAGTATTCATTACATCGTCTGCAGATTAAATGAATTATATTCGGACAATCGATCGAAAAAACAACCCACAAACAAAGTGCTGAATCAAGACTTTTTCCTTCACCTCTACAGAGTTGGACTTTGCAGTTTTCCCTACTTGCTTTCCGTCACCCATTCTCCAATTTCCATCCCCGAGCGCAGACAACGCAGACCCAACAGCGTCCTGGACATCAGGTATGCGATTCAGATACTGTACGGTCTACATTTGTTCAGTGCGGGTGAATACAAGGCAAAGGACTGTCTTAACATACCGATATAGTGATGTCCGCTAAGCTGACACTCAGGTCACTGCCCTTGCCGATAGCGGCAAGCTTCAAATCAGCCAATAATTCGGGAAAGCTCCTGAGGCATACTCCGCGGATCGCATTGAGCCCATCTCGCAACTCATTCCCCTCCCGTCCACGTTTTGCCAACACAGATTCCCAGCGACTCTGAGACATCGACAGAGCAGAAAATGCAGAAAGCGCGTGGAACGTGTATTTGTGTAGTGAGCGCTTGATGAGGGATGTCAGAGATGACAAGGTATCCGTGAAGAGGGTTAGGAGAGGAGTAAGAAGGGTATCATAAGTCGATGCAATGAGGGTGTTGCCAGACAGCGGGGCGAGTTCGGTAAGGAGAGTGTATTCGGTCTGTATATCCGCGCTCTGTTGAGAATTTGCAAAATAGGAATGATAACTAGAAAAAACACCTCGGTGACTCTGAGCAAACTATCTATCCAGACGCTGAACTCCTTCCCAGCAGCCACGCCATCTAAAGTCTCGGCTCGGTCTACAACCCGTCGTGAATGCATTTCGAGCGCTTTGCGACTCCAATTCCCGCGCATGTCCGCATACCCTCGCTGCGCATCTTTGAGCGTATTTAAGATAGCTGAAGCAGCGGGGTGAGAAGGATGCGTCGATGGAAGGGGCAGAGTACGGAGGAAGGCGACCAGAGGTGTAAGGGAGGACATCAAGGAAGGGGGGAACTCAGTGAGCATGAATGCAAGACCTGAAACGGGTGGAGATCCTGAAGAGCCTTCTGCGACAAGCTTGGTATACAACTGTGAAAGCTTCTTCGCACCAGTCTCGATCAGTCGCGCCTTGGAAAGATGATTAGAGGCATGTAAAATGGCAACAGATGAATCTCAATCGTACCATATCCCTTGAATCTGCATCAGAAGATTTGAATGCAATGGCAGCATTGAGGCGTTCAAGAATATCGATGTAGGCATCAAGCTGACCAAGTTGTGGCCTGTTCGTGATTCAGTTATGTACCAAGCCTTGATCGAACTGTAACACACCCCCGTAAAACCAGGCCTTCTTCTACGGCAATGCCATCTTGACTACTAGCAACCTCGTCGATCTTTAGCAGAGCGCGATCAATATCTGTGTATCACCAGATGAGTTTTGGTTCATGACGCGACGTGGACTACCCACTATGAGCCCGTTGTTTAAGCTTTTGTGTCGAGTTGTATAGCGGTAGGATAGACTTCTCAAGTTTCACGAGACGAGTGTCAAAGTTCGTCAGGATAGCTGTCATTGTATATCATGAAGTGTAGTCAACAGTCAACTAGTCACGGTTGGACATGGCTGGAAATCACGCACAAGTCATCCGCTGTGAGATCTGGTGCGTTTTGTTGAGGTTCTGCTCTAGCTGCATCATAACAGAACGGTCAACACTTCGCGAATCCGCCTGGAAGAAGAACATACGAGCTCGATCTCAGCACTATCATCATCCATAACGATACTAAATTATGTGTCAAGCACGTAGCATGGGCAAGGATTCGCCAGCTTCAAGGTTGGGGTCGATGTTGGCCGAAAGCACATTGGTTATTATGTAATTTATTGCAACGTGTCAACGGTGTCAACTTTCTTAAACGTTAACCACCAACCCAAAAAGTGGTCCACCGTGGCTGAACAACGCTGTGGCACTTACAACTATGTTTGAGTATGATGTCAAGTGACTTAGCATGCTCTGGGACAGTCGAAAGTTTGCCTGCCCGAGCTTTCTCAAGACTCAAGCGTCCAGCTAGATTTTCAACATTAGGACCTACCTTCCGCTTTGATGTAACTTCCCATCTGCCTTTTCAAATTCTCAGATGACATCGGTCCCGGTCAGTACTGTCCTGCATTGCTTGGAGTGATGTTCCACTAGATATTTATAGGATCAGATTCTCAGATGGATTCCGATAACGACTGAGGCGTCTCAGTGGAACAGTGGGCGTCTTACTTCGTACCAGGCGGGCAGCGATTCCCGGAGCCACTCGACGTTCTACTCGAGAATAATTCAGGCACCTACATAGATCACTTTCCTCATCAAAGCTCCACTCAAGTGGAAATCATTCCAGCTAACGCATTGTATTATTGTGAATGGAGTACCTCTCTTGAGGTTGTTGTTGGTCTTGTACTCATTTCAGACGGTGGCAGAACAGCCGCGATGCGAAATGTATGTCACGATTCCTACCAAAATAGCTAGAGAACGGTTGAAGATTGATCAGTGATCAGTGCTACTTCTTTCAAGGATGATATGTGGATCCTTATTGGACCCTGATGCTGTTTGTATCACATACAATACAAGTACCGGTGTGGGCATCTTGTTGCCATCGCGCACAGCCCACCATGCCTCGTGTACGACCTATCGCCGCACTTTTAAGCCGATTATCTTCTGAATGAATCTTCATTTGATCTTCAACAGCAGCCTTTTAATGTGCGATTCGGAGCTTTCTGCACATTTGGTTACAATTGCCATAACCTTGTTACCAAATAACACATCTGAATGGAATAGGGAAGGTATGCTGCGGCCATCGCACTAGATAAAAGTGGGGTCCGAGGAGAAGTTCCGACACATCATCGACATCGTTATCAATCAGTTTTAACTATCAAAAATATGGGCATGTCACGAATAACACGCCATCCCAAGTATTACTTGCATGACGGTAGCGTATCAATTCATGCACGTTTTCCTTTTGTTCAGTCGTGATGACGGTCCTAATACCTGCCGTCAAACAGGTCGCGGGCACCGTCTTTCGCGTACACAAGTACTTTTTTGAAAGAGAATCCGAATATTTCCGGGAGGGATTCAGAGCAGCTGGGCCACAGGAAGATGGTCAGTCCGACCAGGCAGCGTTTCGACTCGATGATGTCAAGATCAGTGAGTTCGAACGACTGCTGTGGGTATTCTACAACCCGTGAGTTCTTTTTCCAGCTCAAGTTCATCAGAAGACTGAGCATTTGGAATTGAAGGCAATATATGTACGATGAGCAACCCATAGACCACTGGATCACCATCCTTGACCTGGCTACACGATGGAAATTTCCAAGTGTGCGAGACCTGGCAGTCCGGCAGCTGCAAAAGCTCGACATGAAACCTGTCGAGCGAATTATCACCTATGATAAGTACAACCTCGACAAATCGCTCCTCTTGCCCGCCTACATTCTTCTGTGTAAACAACCGAGTCGCTCTGTTGACGATGGAAAGCGGCTCGGCATGCCCACCGTCCTCAAGATAAACGAGGCTCGTGAGTATGCACAGAGGTTTGCAGCCGAGCAAGGCTGCCTTAGTCCTACAAGCGCTGATGCTGAAGATCAAGAGCTTGTCGAGATTTTGAAGGACGTATTCGATCTGAGCTAATCACAGGCTGTTCAGATGTAGGATTAGGGGCTATTGGGGGACGCTGAAGTAAAATAGAACTGCAACTATCCGGGGTCCATCACCGATGATAAGCGGTCTTGCACAACGTGTAGGTCATTAGAACAGCGCTCAGTGATCTACGTTACGCTAAGGTTCGGCACGTGTTAGCACCGCTCATCCAGAAATTAGTCGAATGTCGTTGTAGGCTCTCACGCTTGCGCTTGACTCTTTCTCTCTTGCCACCATGAACATCGCTGGTCCCTCACGACCACGTCCGGTCCCTGGTACAAGAGATAGAGACAACTATGAGGAGGATCTTACCCGTATGATCGCGCAACTGGAACTCTCTGATGTAGAGAGACTGCAGACCTTATATGATAACAGAGTGCACCGAGGAGAGGGACTCACTGACCGCGAAGTTGCCTTCGCATTGTTGATGCAGAATGCTCGAGAACTTGCAGAGTTCAATGCTGATCGGGAACTTGCCCAGCGACTCGCTGTTGAAGAGCCTGATCCTGCACCTACTAGGTAAGGCTATATATCACGGGACTCTCAAAGCTAACACTGATAAGCAGGCCAGCAACAGTAACACCCGCCTTGGCTAGCTTGAGAAAGTACGCTTACAAGTGTAACGTCCCTCTGGAGTATCTGATGAGAATTACAGCGCGACGCTACAAAAGCAAACATGGGGCCAATGGTTTGCCTCCTTGTTTTCGGCGCCTGTGTCGGATGGTCAGACACCAACACTGGCAAACCCAGGTCAAGCGCCCACCACTGCGCCTAGGCCGGCTCCTCGGTGAGACGTGTTACTACCTATTATGCTAATACACTGTTACTGAATCCCTCATAACTAGGGCTACTGGCCACGATTGCGTGATCTGTCAGGACCCCATCTTCGGAGTGGAAATTCGGGCACCATGCGGCCACTTTTATGATATCGGCTGCGTCACCGACCTATTCCAATCAGCAACTCGCGATGAGAGTTTGTACCCTCCTAGATGTTGTCGCCAGAACATTCCACTCCCACAAGTTCGGTCTCACTTGGCACAGACAGTCCTCGCTGAATTTACCCTCAAAGCTGAAGAATTTGGGACCATGAAGCGCGTTTATTGTGTTTCACCAACATGCAGCCGCTTCCTCGGGCCATTGCATGAGGGGTTTTTCAGCAAGGTCTTTCAATGCACATCCCCTACGTGTACGATGTCGACATGTGGAAAATGTCGTGGTAGATACGAAGGGTTCACCCATCTCTGCACTCCCGATGCAGAGATTGAGCAAGTTCTCACACTCAGCCGCGCCTCGGGATGGGCACGCTGTCCAGGCTGTGCTCAGATGATCGAGCTTAACATGGGGTGTTTCCACATGACCTGCAGATGCAGGACAGAGTTCTGCTATCTGTGCAAAGCACTCTGGAAGAGCTGCAGGTGCCCGCAGTGGGACGAGGCCAGGCTATTGGCTGCTGCAGAGCGTCGCGTGGATGCTCAACTACCGCATGAGCGTCATGCCCAGCCTGCTAATCCTCTCCACCAGGCACCTGCAGCACGCCAACCAGTGCCAGCTGCTGGCGCTGCTAGGAATCGGCCTATTAATCTACCTAGACCGGGACCTGCGGTACCGCCCAGACAAGTGCCAGTCGTCAATATTCCCCCGGTTCCTCCTCGACAAGTTCCTGTAGCAGCGCCCAGACCAGCACCAGTTGCCAATATCTTGCACACGACTCGTCGTCCTCAGGCACCTACCCCAGCACCTCCTCCTGTCTTACCCCGTACCACGACTCTTAATCGCCAGGAACAAGCACCAGCACTTCTTGCAGCACCCCCTTCCCAGGCTCAGAGGACTCGTCGTGCTGAAACACGAGCATTCCTTTCAGCATGGTCCACACGAGTGCCACAGGCCACACCAACTGCAACAACGCCGGAGTCGGATAGAAACACTGTCAGACAGCGTATGATCAGGGAGACCATGGATCGTCTCAGAGTGGACCACGACTGTGACCATAGAAGCTGGAAATTCCGGCGCGGTGGTGGACGTTGCGAGAGCTGCGAGGTGCATCTCCCACTATACCTCTTCGTAAGTCATTTGCGTCGCCTTGCTTACTCTGACACACCTAATATGACATCATTAGCGTTGTGCAGGGTGTCAGATGAACGCTTGTAACAGGTGTCGCCGAAACCGTCTGTGAAAATGATTAGACCCAAATTCTTGATGCTTTGCTGATAAGTCACAAGTGACTTTGTGACTTCGATCTTGGACCAGATTGTTTTCAGGCACTACAATGCGTTGTATACTTGGACTAGTCTGTCTTAGTTTGTGCTCTAAAGGAGATCTTGTACAATCAAATATTGGCTGGTAGCCAACCTTAAATATCAACGTTACATGAGCTGTGCAAGCTGGACTTTGATCAAAAATATCAGGAGTGGCAGAGCACCGCGTTGGTACTAGTCGGTACAATAATGATAGTCGCAAATGTAGTACTTAACTGTATTTCATAACAAAACAGCTAGTCTCTCTGACCACGCCCTCAGCTGAGAAAAGGTGTTCGATGTACCGAGAAACAAGCCCGATACCAGAAGCTTATGCTATGATGGGTGAGCTCTAGCCAACCTTCAGTAATATCGTTCTAATCATCCTTGAATAAGTATCGCTGGCGACAGTGCTGCAGGAGCAGTTCAAGAAAGTATGACGATTGATGATGTATATGTGAGGACCACGTCGTTCTGAATGTGCTTTCCTGCTCAAGCAAACATCTGAGGCGAGTTACGGAAAATTTTGGGTGAAGAACTGTCCTTACACAAATCTTTCTTGATCGTCGCCGTTGCACGAAGTTTGAACTGAATATTGGACAAGTCACTCTCCAGTTCTACACTGTGCCGATGGATTAGATGGAAGGCAAGAAGCTGTCAACAGGTGCACCACTCAGCGGGAAAGCCAGGGACTCTGACTTTGGCACAGCACTGGGAGAAGAACGAGAGAAAGTTGCACAGATGGCTAGAGGAGACAGGGTTGCTGAGCGAAGGTGATTCCCTGAGAGATTTTGTATTGTGTATACAGGCCACACACATTTTGTGCAACATTTGTACCAGGCGTCCAGCAAGCTCCTGCAGGTTAGGGTGTGTCAGGAAGAGCAGTCAGAGCCGTAACCAATACATCGAGTGAGGGCTGGGGTATGGCAGGGATAGCAAATGAGGATGCCTGATCAAGCGGAGGGCCGTAGGTCTTAATGGTACTTGTACACCAGTGAAACATCAGACCTTCATTGCGTTTTTCAGATGGAGACGGGGAAACAGGGGGACTGAAAATGGGAATCTGCTGAAGGGCGGCTTGCAAAATGAGGCCTGGGAGTCGATGAGATTGATAATACTCCTCTCGAAGATGTTTACCAGGCACTGAAGCCGGCAAGATTGAACGAGAATCTGAAATCATAGAGCATCCGCACACGCATCGATGGTCTTATAGGCAATCGACTTCAGCGACTAAATTGGAGACTGTCAGTGCAAGGAAGAAAGCATAGAATGAATTCCACGTGTAACAACCGGACCGATGATCACCGGCACCCGTGACGCGTGACGCGTGACGCGTGACCCCTTATCGCTTCCCATGTCTTGATTCAAAGCCCCAACATCAACCCTCTTGTAACCAACTACCCTCGATGATCAGGCATGGTAAAACCTCCTGAAGGACTTCCTTGCCTCTGGTTTTACCAACGGAACACTAGGCGACTTATGAGTGTTAATCTCTCTCAGAACACATAGATGGTGACGGAAATGACAATCATATGGCTTTGGGGAAAATTGCAATATTCAATTCGGTCAAGGATTGACCATTACAATTTTCCCCCAGACAGTAGAGCATAGTCTCTCGTGCTACATTCTACCTGACTATCGGATACTGTTCGGATGATGTCGACGATGATGGTGTGAGTATACACGATACCTCATGATCATCGATATCATCCAAAACTCTTACATGTACAGAAAACATGATTTACTGTCCAGTCGCTGGCACAACCAAATCATGTTTCACAGAGAAATTCAAAACATTCAAAGACATTCATTCACTGTCATTTCAAAGTCAATCCACACGGCCTTCCGCACTGCACGTCGCGGTCTTGTTGTTGCAGGTGATTCGATTATCACCTCCTCGCTGCTCACCGTCATCAGTTCAGGCATACTGTTTGTCCCTGCAGCTTGTGGAACAAGGCCACCCGACCAGCAACATGAAATCGACGAACACGATCGCCAGATCGCGAAGGTATGCATTTTCAGCAGCGTTGTCGACTTTGATTAATGATAGTGCTTCCCGAACTTCAGATGCAAGCCGATCTCCATTTATCGAAGGTGTAAATTGCAGCCTCAAAGGACACGACAGGGTCACCATCGCCGTCATTCTAACCTTGTCCGCGCAACACCTCCATCTTCAATGCATCTCCCACGTTTCTGTCTCTTCGCGAAGTGTTTTGAAATCACGCCTGGAATACCGACCATGGGAAGTATCATCGGATTCTTTTGGGTGATGGGTTGACTTGATGGCATGCCTGTATACTGCACGTATCACAGATACGGGTACTTATGGTACTGGGCTTGTAATCACCATCTCCTGACGTATACGATATAGAAGTTCTGGCCAAATTCGCTCCTCATTTCTAGTTTCATTACACTACCGAGCAGAGTATAATTTGTGATGTATACAATATACAACTGTCATGAACTTATGTTTCTGGTACATTATAGTGAAACATGAGAGGAGCTAACGTCGGGATTGTCACATCTCCGTAGGCCTGAATGTCGGATAATACATGCAGCTCTTGGTGCGAGACGAAGACTGCCCCTGGAGGGGTTGAATAACCATCTTTATCGATGATATCAGTACTTGCTCGCACGGGTAGGTCAGAGCAGCCACATATTACTGACAGAATCGTCTGAAGTGAGATCGGGTGCTGGGTTAAATTCTGGTTGACATTATGCCACACAAACGCGTTCAAATTGTGTGATAAGTATTAGAGGCGATTTCCCGTCTCTTGACCATTGAATATACCCCATCTTCTATAGAGCGCCGATAAAAGTAAACTGTAGTATTGTCCCGTTCTTCTTTATAGGCGAGTCTGTTCTGCAACAGAATAGCGGACATTAACAACACAATGGATGTGATAGCCATACGCGCCAATCATCCGACGCAAGGCCAAACGCTTATCTTGATTTCTCTATTCTCAGTGTCGTCCACTCGTGCGACATCATCGTCCCGCCATACAATCCCACAACTCGGAAGACCCAGCAGCTCCGGAAGCATAACGCGAGTCTGTTACAAGCCGCATAATCATGGTCAGCTAAGCATCGAATATTGCGACAAGGGGCTACCACGCAAGGTCAAGGGCATTTGCAAGCGAAACAGGAATAGATACGCACCTCTTTGATGAGCTTGCGAATTTTGGGATACCGCGCCTTCACCTCTCCAGTATCAAATGTGACCACTTGCTCGTCCACTCCACCCACTAATGTCAAATCATCAGAGTCGGCAAGTGGTAGAGGAGATACGCGACCGCTCTCTTGTAGTGGCTGAACAGCTGGCGCGGACCCAGAGGGGAGCGCGTTGTTATCGGGGACGTAGTGTTCTTCGATTTGGAGCGAATTTTCAATTTGTGCTACGGTGCGCTGTGGTAGTGGTGGTGGGAGGTACGTGATAACACGTCTCTTTATCTGAGTGCCAAGCTTCTTCTCTGTCCGCGTCACGCCTGTACTCCGGCCCTTCGAATTTCCGACAGCAATACCAGGAAGACGGAGACTGAACGGTCCTAATGACGATATGTGACCGGGCTTATAATTCTTACTCTTTTTCTTCACTGGTTTCGTGACCGTGCTCCAGTTAGCGTCAGGATCGTCATCGAACGTGTACACAGAAGTTTGGCGATCACCGAGTGAAACTGACGAGGTCCCAATTTTACGTTTCGGCGTAGACTTTTTGGCACGTTGTGGCGGTGGAGATGGCGTTGGTGATTGGTATGGACGCTTCATGGACTCTGGAGACATAAGATCGTTATGGTTTTGCTCCGGGCGTGAAATTCTTTCGATAAATCCTGCTTGAACTAGTGGGGGGTTGAGGGAGCTGTGAATGGTGGAGGCCAGCCACTGCGGCATTGACGGAGGCTCTACTTCAACCATCGCAGGTGGCAATGCGCGGCAGGACCCCACCGCTGGAACCTGGGGAACAGGCAATGCAGACAACGCTTGAAAACGCTCTGCGGAGTTGCAGAAAACGTCCATCATATATTACGCAAGCGCACCGAGGTACTCACGATTACCAGTAAGATGTATGCCACGTCGAAATTGTGAGGAGGATTGGTTGCACGGAAGTACTCTCGGAGAAGTATTGACATTTCTATGGAAAGGTCTTGGCGGGGAAGATTGATAACCTCCTGGTCGAAAGTGTGAAACATTCACTGGATAGTCACGGCTGGTGAGCGGAGATGACATAGACATGAATCGCGCGTCATATCGTGATTGTGGCAACAGACTCATATCGGAGGTGGATATATGCGCTTCGCTTCGTTGCAAGAGTGCCTCGTGACTCATTTGAATGTTGCCGCGCTCGCTATCTGTAGTGCAGGGTAGAATTGGGACACCCGGATGAGGTTGGACTCGCTGATCGTGGAAGTCCCCCTGGGGAGCGTTGGACAACAAGGTAGCGGGTATGTCCGAAGGTCTGGTTTGGAACCCACTGACGAGAAACGATGCATTATCGTGCTGCGAGTAGTCCCCTGGTTCAGGGCTACTCATTCTCCGGATTTGTGAACAAGCTTGGTGCTCCCGAGAGACCTGAGGCATATTCGATTTGGGCTTTGTAACCTTGGGTGCCTTTGAAGGAGGGGGTACACGACGCGGCTTGCGCTCTGCCTGAACTTTGAATGCATCCACAATTCGACCCCGTGGTGCCCGTGGCTGTGATTTTTGTCGTATGTCCTCTGAGATCGCCTGCTTGGAGGGTTCCTTATTCGGGAGACGACTAACAGCATTGATACGCGCAATACTCCATGGGTTGGGTTTGTACTCCACGGTCTCGTGCCGCAAAGAGATATCGAGCTCTTGAATGAGTCTAGTGTCGTCGGAAGGAATATTGACTTGAGAGTTAATTTCGGCCTCGGATTCAGAGTCAGATCCAGAGTCGAATGCATAATGAGCTCGAGTACGGTGGTTGAATGACCACGGATCCTGTTTGTTCTTTGATTCTGATGGATTCATGTGAGCAATAATCGGAGGTCCATAAGTTATAATGTCGGAGCACTGGTAGCTAGTGGTCTGGGCGAAAGCACGAAATTAGTGTAGGTGGTTGTTTGGCAACACCCTCTGACCCAAACAACGTTTACTACCCGAAATGTCATGCCCTGAACCACTGATCCAGTCAATCTGCGCGCTCGAGCCAGTCACATAATGGTCTGCTCCCTCTTCCTTCCTTCCATTTCGCTGACCAACCTGCATATAGGCAGTACAAGGCATAACAGCGACGACGAGCACAAATATCACAGGTGCTACTCACAATTCTACGCCTAGTATCATGCCGCCAGAGCTCGAGCAGACGCTCGCTCTTCTATCATCACACCGTTCTGTCCTCGGATACCTTTTGCTCTCGCGTGGAGACCATGTTAGTATCATACGTCATTCAGGCGTCATTTTTGAGGGAGAACAAGGGAAGAAGTACGCGAGCGTCATAGGCAAGATGGTTGAGAGCGTGCAAGCAGGCTTGGAGGAAGTGAGTATGTCGGAAAATGATGGAGTGCGTAGCAACTATGTTCATGGCTTATGCTTTGCTCACGCGTTGTTATAGGACCAGATTCGCTTCATGAGAATACGGACCAAACGCCATGAAATCATGATTTCGCCTGGTCGGTGGGTATCTGCTTTTGACGGATAACTATATTAATTATTCATTTACAGATGAAAGATATCTCCTCGCGGTGTTGCATGACCCCGCTTCGTGAATTTACCCTCACCTATCATATTCTCTTATATCTTTGTGTTTATCTTACTACTGTATCGGTAGGATCTTTTGGTAATGCAGGCTTGTGAAACCGATACAATCGTTCTCCACTCAGTGCATTGTGGTGATGGTGGTAACACAAAGCGCTACGGATTTTGGCTGACATCTCTCCTTTGACGCTGTAGGTTGGCTGTGATCAGGATCTGCAAGAGTTCGATGTATGGGGTGTCGATACGAGCGAGGGACGCGTCGACATCGTTGAAAATTCCAGCGCGAGACAGGCCAAATTGGTTGACGTACTCGGGCAGCTTGTTTAGACCGGGCATAAGGTACGTGTGGATGGAAGGATCATTTGCGACAAGGCCATTGCACTTGGTGACCCTTGCACATAGCATGTGCTGAGTTTGGGCTGAGCATACACGGGACCAGTCAGTTTTCAAAATCTCTGGGTTATCATAAGCTAACCCTCCAAATGCTAGCATTCGGGCTACAATATGAGAGGCCCCCCAAGTATCCACAGGTGTCACCTAGCAACTCTGAGGGGACGTTCTACGAGCCATTTAACGTTCAGGTTCAAGATGAGCGGAGCTTGCCTTGCGAAGTCTGTTCGATGGCCTGCACAGTAAGTTCCCCCCGATCGCATTTTTAGATACATGAGGTAGCATTAATCTCAGAAGGCAGCTACGACTTATCTATCAAAGTGATTTCAAGTCGAAAGCATTTGCGGTCATTAATTCTTTCGCAAAAGACATACTGCTACTATACAGGTTGAAATTCGAACACAAAGTACCCACAAGCCGTTCATGATGGAACGGGCACGGACTGCGAGGGAATAAGGCCAAACCTCTATAGGGAGGCTACAGCTCTATCCATCGAGGACCGACCACGAGACACGACCCCTGGCGCTCCCGCCACCCTGGTACAATGACTGAGCGACTGAGACAAGCAGCAAAAGAAAAAATGCAGGTCGCGTCAACATCGAGCGTCCACATACTGAATCTGTGCTACGCCAATCTGATACTCCGACAACGGATTGTCTGGTCTAGCGGGGTTGTATGTACGGCCCTTTCTATCGTTTCGACACTGGAAAACGGGAGAAGGCATCTGGATCATCACGGCAACTATTGCAGCTTTGGGGAGATTCTGAATAGGTGAAGAAGACTTGAAATCATGAAGAGATGGCCGTGTGAAGGTATCAGCAGATACCGCGGATTCAGATTTGCCAACTGCAAGGGCGGATTTACATGCAACCTGAGAGCTGACAGGCGAAGATGCAGACACAGGCTATGATCGAATATTATCATACAAGTGACAGCACCTGAATTCAACACACACCTGAATACTTGACCATTCAGACTGATCCACACTCCCGTCTTCCTCAGTTCGGGGAGGTCTCATCCAAGTCCCACAAAAGACTAGAGGGATCAACATTCCACCATGTACCCCGTCATCCTCCGTAGATTCTAGCTGCACATTTAGAGCTCTACCGAAGAGCGTACTGTGTCCAGCGCGAAGTA
This sequence comes from Suillus tomentosus, assembly GCA_016647685.1. Taxonomy (NCBI): domain Eukaryota; kingdom Fungi; phylum Basidiomycota; class Agaricomycetes; order Boletales; family Suillaceae; genus Suillus; species Suillus tomentosus. The sequence continues at coordinate 35,256 of JABBWJ010000085.1, read as the reverse complement.
CACCCCACACACATGAAACAACACAGTAGAGTATACTGCGTATAGCGCGAAGTGCACTCCACACACATGAAACAAGACAGGAGAGCATACACCACAAAATTGGTACATAGCACGGGGAAAATGCGATCATGATAAATACCGATGCAACCGAGGGTCCAGGTTGGACAGGAGCCTAAGGGATCATCGTCTGTGGGAGTGGGAGTGGGGGTGGGGGTGGGGGTGAAGAATGACATTGGGATGACTACTCCTAAAACAAACTGCTATCTTGAAAAAGGTAACCTTCACTTGATCCGTGCGTAGACACCCAAATTTCAAAGAGGGGCTTCAGACACATTGAAATAGTACTTCCGATCAACCGATCCAAGTATATGTCGATACGTCAACGTTTCAACTCAAACGGCACACCAATGAATCAAAGTTCAGTTCCATGACCTGAGCAGGACCTGAATCATCGAAGCCCCGGAAGTCCTTGCCTCATTCGACGTTCAGGTAGCAGTCAGTGAACTTTAAATAAGAATTGTTGTTCGTAACTTTATCACCAAGGTTTACTAGCAGTTTCAACTTTCTCTCTACTCACCTCCTACGTTCGCTTAATTTGTTCCTGTAAAGTGTTCGAACGAATCAACGAGGGTCACGGTATACTCAAGGGTACAATTGTCTTACGCTGTGCCCATACTCTCCAAATCCGTCAGCATAGAACTCTAGTGCTCCTGAAACCGATATGATCATTCTCACTCAGTGCATTGCGTTTAAGTCGATGGTGGTACTAATATAAAGTGCTACAGGTATCTGTCCTTGGGCGTTGTAGGCTGTAACCACCTAAATGTGGCCACGAGTGGCCTTGGGCTCATACCTGCAAAGGTGATCGTCAGTCTCGAGTTGAATCACCAAGCGAGCAGAATACGCACGGCTCCTCCAGGTACTTTATCTCCTCCGGGGTGAGCTCGATTCCTTCTATGATACTCTCCTGCAGCCTCTGTACAGAGCTGATACCCACGATAGGGCTCGACACCTTTGATGCAACCCAGGCCAGCGCAATCTGGCTCATCTTGTAATTTTTCTTTTTTGAAAGCTCTTCGACACGGTCAATGATAGTCGCATCTGCACTGGACACCTTTTTCTCCCAAGCGGTTCCCTTGACAGAATTCAGACGCGTCGTCTCTGTGCCAACGGGACGTGCGAGGAGACCAGCAGATAGAGGAGCCCAGGGTATGACACCGATTCCGTTGAATTTGCAATAAGCGAGCATTTCGCGTTCCTGAATCCGATGTCAAACTGAAGAGCAAACTTTGTAATTTCTAGGAACACACCTCCTCGCGGTAGAGCAGTGAGTACTCATCCTGCATGCTGACAAACGTCGTCCAACCATTACGAGCGGCCACGTCGTTCAACATGGCAAACTGCCAGCAGCGCATGGAACTAGCACCAATGTATCGGACTTTACCGCTCTGCACGAGGTCGTGAAGTGCTTTCATGGTTTCCTGAGGGGTGACTGAAGGGTCAAAGCGGTGGATCTGCAAGAGATCGATGTATGGGGTATCGAGACGAGCGAGAGACGCATCGACAGCGTTAAAGATTGCAGCGCGAGACAGGCCGGACTGATTAACGTATTCGGGTAGCTCGACGAGATCGGGTCTGGCGAACCCATGTACTGAAGGATCGTTGACGACAAGGCCATTGCACTTGGTTGCGATTATGATCTGGGGGCGAGGAATGTTGTACTATGCAGTCCATACATCAATGAATGTCGATTTAGGACATCGGTAAGGCACACCTTTTTGATGAACTTGGCGATGACGCGCTCTGACTCGCCGTTTGAGTAAATGTTGGCAGTGTCGATTGTATTGATACCAAGGTCCCAAGCAGCCTTCAATATTTCGATAGAGGGCTCCTCGTCAAGGACCCAGGGCTGTAAGAAGTTGAGGATCTGGTGAATGGAACAGGGGACAATCACATACAGCCCATTTCGAAGTACCAAAGCTCATTGCACCAAGCTATGAAGAATATTAATGAGTGGCGAGTGCTGTGGGTTATCAATAAGCGTTTTATAACTCACAATTGGGACAGAGACTTTGAGACCAGACTTTCCAAGGGAGCGGTACTGAACTTGAGACATTGCGTTGATGATGGAGATGGGTTTGCTAGAAGTTCAAGCTCTGTATTTAACACTATTGCTGGCATAGGTTAACGTTGATGCATGACTCAGCTTATATATGCTGACGGGTGCTCGATGACATGGATATATAATACATCATCTAATTTACAGTAACATATATAAGCATTCTAACAAATATAAGCACGAGTTGCCGTCGGCTCGGTGTCAATTGTGTTCACTCCGTCATGCTGTGCAGCACTGACGCACGCTCTCAGGTTTGCTTTTCATCCTTTTCTTCCAGCACTATGGCGACCGGCTGTACTTTTCACGGATTGGTGGGCATTCAAAATGCTTTTGGATATCAATACGACAATAAAAATACAACGGCTACGTTGCTCTCCCTGACAGTGACTTAGCGGTTGCCATTTTTACTCTTGGAGCTACTAATACAGCATAAAACTCAACGACCGAAGGTCATCGCTTTCAGGTAATACTCTCTGATGCTTACGCCAGATATGCAGATCATGTTGCGTTATACAACTCCCTAATATGGACTCGCTGAGTCCCTTAGTCCGTAATCCGGACAATATGCAGTACATTATCTGGGACTGAGGTCTGATTACATTGGCCAGTTTTTCCAGTACGTACACCAATTGACTGGGAATCTATTCATCCTCGCCGGATCCTATGATGTTACAGTATCATACCTTGGGCGAATCCAGAGACAAATTAAGCTAATCTGCCTGGACAGCAACACGGTTCTGTTATCTAGGACTGACCTCATTTTCTGCTTGCCTACGTATATACTAACATGCGCCTTGGTCTGATTACTCTGTCTGGGTACATTAATATGCAGTATATTATCTGATCTCACCTAAGACAGCGTTCCATATTCCATATTTACTACCTGAGAGTTCCAAAACAAGGGCGTCCACACTTTTAAGAGGCCGCAGGAAATTCAATACAAAGTACTCAATTCCCGCTACAGCAGTATTGTGGTGATGAGGTGACAGGTTGAGACGGGACTCCTAAACACGGCCAACGGTTCTTGATGGTGCGTAGGCTATTTTGACGCGGTTCTGCCGCGCCTGCCGAGGCCGTGACGCGCATGTGACGCGGCACTGACGCGGCATGGAGGAGGTTTGACGCGGCATTGATGCGGCACAACTTGTTTGACGCGGCACTGACGCGCATGTGACGCGGCAACTGACGCGGTATGTGCTATATTTGACGCGGCACTGTAGTAGGCCTTGACGCGGCATAGAGTGTGGATGTTGATATTAGTACAGAGACTGCGAAGATATTTGGGAGAACTTGTCGTGGTGTGAGTGGTGCTTGACGCAGCCTAGTAAACGAGGCTTTTGACATGCCATGGTTGGGGCTTGACGTGGTGGTGCAGGGTATCGAGAGTGGATCGAACTTGGCAGGGTGAGGTCGAGGCTTGACGCAGTGAGACAGCATTTGACACTGCGTCTGAAAACCAACATAGATGAACGAATCAAAGGGTAATGCAACGATATAGGACTGACGCGCAAGATGCATACTAGTAGTATGAACGCAGAGGACAAGCACTGTAAATTTGGTGAGAGGTGAATGAAGCCTGTACGCAGGTAGACACTCATATGCTGATCATTAACGATGATTCAAAATGTTTGGAATGCGATATGAAGTTGCGTGAACATGATCTGTACATAGGAATTTGTTACACTGTGTGCCGCGTCACATATGCCGCGTCAATTTCACCTGGCCCGTTCTTGATGTTTTGTTCTCACGGTCCTTTGTCTCTGCATATGATATTCGTCCACTATGGGAGCGCCGGGTCTATTCTTATGTGGGAGTCACACATCTGCAAAACGACTGAAATGAACGCTTAACTTACGCGCGTTACGGACACTTACGAACGCTTACGACTTCAGTAGCGAACTCATGCGATTGGTGGAGATCTATTTTACTGTTATTATTTTATTTCGTCGTTATAAAATTACAAAAGATGGACAACCGAATATTTTGATCAATGATAATATTTTGCATCTCGTGCGATTTCAAAGATAAGATAGATAAAAACAGACGTGTTGGACCGCAAGCTGAAACTACGACAAAAATGTAACTAGTGCAAGTCTGAGCGCAATGCATGATATATCTCTTTGTCCGAGAAATTGTTCAGGTAAAAGTGCTGGTATATCTCCATACTCGTCGCTGCACTCACCGTACGGTCAGCGCCTTCGCCATACACAGGGATAAGCTCTACCGCCTGCGCGACATCTGTGAGAGGAATGACTGCACCCAATCTCTGCTGGCCTGTGGGCCCTTCACGATATTTTCGGGCTACCGTATACATACTGACGGCAGGCTGATTGCCTGGATGATTGACGATCTCGTAGTACTGGACATAGAGGAGCGGGTGGTCCACGAGATAGTGGGGAAGTGTGACGTGGGGAGGCGCAATGGGTTGGAAGACTGCCCGCACTTGAGCAACAATATTCACTGTAAAGAAAAATTAGTAGCGTGCAACCGAAATAAAGTAAATACTATTTACCTGTCTGGTCGCCGTGCATCGACTGCGCAATCACAGCATCACAATTTCCCAGAGGAAACTTGTCTGACGGTGGGGCAGCCTGCACAACTTGACTAGGCATAATTATTCGTGAGCGGAAAACAGAATGCAGCTGCAATCGAAATTTATTCCACATCTTGAGGCGACCACGATTGCAGCTCCACGTTGTGGTGAATTGACCGTCAGAAACCTTTGTAACGTAATCAGAAAGTGCTTGTCCAAAATCTGGCAGTGCATAAAGCTGTTGGACTTCGTTGACGGACATCTTGGCTCGATCAGGAGCGACGGTGACGTGAAAGGCAGCTGTAGCGGTGGAAGATAGAATGCCCTTCAAAAAATGGTTTCGAACTGGGCGCGGCCCAATAAAACACCGTTGATTTGGATCATGAGGTGCGACACGGGCAATCCACGCAAGAGCAGGGTCAGTTTCAGTGACCTCTTGCTCTTCCGTGACTATGGCGTTGGTAAGGGGAGTATCGTGCATCCGTAGGAAAAGGTACAACTGAAACCGTTGCATGGACTCCTCACGGTTGAGAATATCTACGATTTGCTCTGTAAAGGTGCGTGACTGGCGGGATGTCCTCTCAAACGGAAGTTTGCAATGAGTGATGAGCAGGCGCTCAGTGACGTCAGCAGTCCATTGAATGAGGGCCCCTATATCCTTGGTGAATGCAGCAAAACTTTGTAAAAGCTCGAGCTTTGGAATAAGGAAGTTGTCGATCGTTCCTTTGGTGCCTCGTCTAGCTCCAGCATCCAAGATCGCTTGCTTATAATCATGAAACTCTTTGAGGGACGCAACCATGGAATCGATGGAGGTATCTGTATAAACGGGGCTTTGGGCCTGGTAAATGAAGTCGATCAGAGCGCGAATTGCGTGGACAAACTGGGGAGGCACAACCCCAGCAATAGAAGGCACCAAAGTGCATTGCAAGTCCCTGTGTTCCCGGCCGGTCATTTGTTTCATCTGACACACTCCAGATGAAAAATGGCGCGTTCCTACTCGCTTGTGGTGGCTCTTGAATCGGGCATCGAGCTCGTCCTTACCCACCAGTTCTTTGGACCACTTAAACGGGTGATCAAAAAAGAATTTATGGCAGGTATGAAGAACTTCCCCTGCTAAGAAGCGAGCAGGGTCTGCAAACCGCCAATTCCGCCAAAACGGTTGGTGAACACCGCTTAGTGAACGAGCCTTGGCTTCCTCCTGGAATTCTCGCAACCCCCATGGATCAATGCGTTGACAGATGTCGTATATCACTGAAAGGGTGTGTTCCTTCGTGCGTGGTGCATGGCGATAGCTGTCACCAAAGGAATGGGATGTGGCCAATGTAACAGGAGAAGCGACCTTTGAGACACATGCTATGGCTTGCTGTTCTGGCAAATCTGCAGTGTAAGCAGCCAAAGGTGTGAAGCAGTGTCGTACATGGCCACATGGATCGGGTATGAACTTCCCCGACATGGCTGCGACCTTGGCGTCTGCGAAGATGATATCCATGCACTTGTGAAATAGCCGTTGACTTAGAATAGTTTGGTAGTCGGCATGAACATCGACAAATTTTGGAATTGGCATGAAGCCGACACATCGCCAAGCATGACTTGTAGCTCTCATCCGCACGTCAGACTGAATGTTAGCGATTGAGACAAAGATAGGGTGCATTTCAAGCCCTCCAGTGTGCCGCGTCACGGGCGTCTTGTCAGATGCAATGATTATCGGAACTATGGTGGCACCTTTGGGAAGTTGGTCCTATACCAAGATGTCCATCAACCACCGTAAGCAAATACGTAGAATTTTACCTGAATCTCGGATGCTTGTCGTGCTGTAAAATATTCGCTATACTCGCGTTCATTACCATCAACCACAACATGCGGGTCGTATGTCATGTTATTCGCGAAAATCGGATTGGCAAAGAGATCTTCTACTACACTTAATCCATCACGCCAGATGAGCTGTATTGGTTGGATGGTTGGGTATCCGGTTATTTCGAGTGTAGTTGAACGCCATTTTGGTCCGGTGGGAAGAGAGGCCATCCATGCAAGTAGCCGGTCTTTTGAACCAAATGATGGTTTAGCTCGACGGACCTGTGTGCTAGAAGTTAGTCCTGTATGTGCATAGAGGAAGTTCACACCAAACAGACCCATTCGAGCTTGAGAAATCTGTCAATATCACTTTGCATGAAGCGTTCGCAGAGGAATTTACCAAGTTCAAACTCTGCTTGGTCTTGAAAGGGGTAAAATGGAGTGTTGTGTCGTCGATAAGCAAATTGGTCACTTTCCATGGCCTCGAGGATGTTTGGAGCCTTTCCGAATATATAGCCGGAAGATGGGTGGTATTGTCCCAAGATGTGGTCTTTCCCTGTTTCCGAGGTAGATCGAAGGAATGCGGGTGGGACAGGGATACGACAATCTTGTATTTGAGGCCAGCAATCATTTCCTTGCTGTAGGTGTTCTAATACTGCCTCATTGGAGGGTAGATCGGTTAGACACTGGGGACATTTTGCAGAAGATGATCTACCGGTCAATTCAGAGGTCATTAAAGTGAGTACAGTACGTTCAAGAAACAAAACTCACAAGTTGGTATCAATAACAAATTGCCCGGATTGTCCTTGCTGGGGATTGGACGATACAGCAGGATGACTGGCCTGCATCCCAGCGGCATATGGTGTTGACATGAATGGACTGCACAGGAAAAAATCACAAGTCCTTGAAACTCCGCACTCTGTTGTCAACTTACTCCCATCGTAACCCCCCCTCAGATTAGCTAGAAATCTGTGGTATGTGTCGAGATGTGTCGCCTATCTATAAGCTAGGATATTAACTAACTTACTAGTATCAGTATGGACGTCTACTCTGAGAGGTCCACGCCTCCTCTGTCCGACTCTGAGACTACAAGCTCAACTCGAGTTGACTTGTCCCCATCTTTCTTCGCTCGGTCCGGTTCCAAGTTGGTGTCCCCTCCTAGATCTGCGACATCATTGAGTATCACCTCTGCCTTGGACTCTGAACCCTCTAGTCGTTCCCATGCTGGGAAGAGACCAGCTCAACGCAGCCGCAGCCGCAGCCGCAGCCGCGCCCTCCCTGTGGTAGGGCCTATTGCGAAGCCAGACCGCCTTTCTTGCTTTCGTGAACAATTACGTGCTAAGTACAGGCCGCGCCTCGTTTATCAGGCCCCACTCTACGAGCTCCAATTCGCAAAGAAGCATACTCTTGACGGCTCACAGAAAGGCTTCAACCTCCAAGACTTACATGAGGTAGGAGCTTTTGCTTGTAATTTAATGTGTTCTGATTAATCAAATATATAGGGCAAAGAACTTCTACAGAGAGGTTTATCTCATCTCTCTGATGACTCCTTCCACAAGGCAGTCCGAGTCAAACAGGCCGTCAAGGAAGATCTCCGCCACCAGCTCATGCATACCACCTGGCGACTCGAACGTAATAGAAGGGAAAAATCTTTCCTGAAATCCCTCCAGCGAGAGCAGGAGGGTGATTTCAAGATGGCGGAGACCGAAATGGAAATATTCAGGGGTTTCATTACTGCTCGGGGGCTCCCGGCTTTGGAAGACGATAAAGACTACCTTGAGGCAGTCTTTTCAGAGGAACTGGATCATTATGAAGTCGCCAGTGAGCAGTACGACCAATTTTTGACTCATACGGGAAAGCGCACCGCCCCCTTCCCAAACAGCAGTGATACCGAAGCTTCAGGCTCCCACAGTGATGCGGAGTCTGATGATAGCCTAATCTACCAACCGGATGAGTGAGATGTTGAGGCGCGCAGCCTTATCGACGAATGAGAAGAGTGCGAGACCCTATTTCAATTTACCTCGTGTTTTGTTTTATTAACGACACATGTACAGTGCAGCCTTCGTTTTTACATCCTTCAATTCAATTCCTGATCACATTATCGCCCCTATGACCTGTCATTGATCTCGTTTGTACATTTTATGTATATCATTTCCGATTTATACACTTGTTGCGCCCTTCGTTTACGCATGAGTTCAAACCGGCAAGTCAATTTATTGCACACAGATAGCAGGATGCGGCTATCCACGACTCATGCCCCCACGAAAGCAGTCCCAACAAGCAAGACGAACGTCGAAGAAAAAGGCAAGTATTTGAATTGTATCAAACGCACACGCTCACGCAGACATTTAGGAACCACCGCGGCCGAAAAAAAATTCTAATATCAACGCATCAGGTCGCGACATCACGACCCAACTTGGCCTTCCTGAGGATCGACCAGAAACTCCCGGTGGCCTCTGCCATTCGTCTGCCGCATCAATGGCTACAGGCGCTCTCCCAACCCACTACTTCCCTCAGCAACACGACGATTATGCTCCCCAGCCCAACGACTACGCTCCCCAGCCCGACGATTACGCTCCCCAACACGATATCTACGCTCATCAACACGATCCCAACCCTCCCCAACACAATCCCTACCCTTACGCTCCCCAACACGATCCATACGCTCCCCAACACGATCCATACACTCCCCAACACGATCCATACACTCCCCAACACGATCTAAACCCTCCCCAACACGATCACTACGCTCCCCAACACGATCACTACGCTCCCCAACACGATCCCAACCCTCCCCAAGACGATCCCAACCCTCCCCAAGACGATCCTTACCATTCCCAAGACGATCCCAACCCTCCCCAAGACGATCCTTACCATCCCCAAGACGATCCCAACCCTCCCCAACACGATCCTTACCCTCCCCAACACGATCCTTACCATCCCCACCCCGATCCTTACCCCTACCAACCCCACTTCGACGACGAACCTCGCCACCACGAATTGTTTCCGTATGGTGGCTCCGGGGTCCCCCGTCATATGCGGTGGGACCTCGGAAGCGCTTCCCCACCGGCACCAGCGCCAACACCAGCGCCAGCACCAGCACCGGCACCAGCAACAGCAACAGCGCCGGCACCAGCACCAGTGCCGGTGGTGGTCAGTGTAATTGTGCCTCGCGAGCGGGAGACAGAACGCGGTGAATTCAACCGTGGCGTGATACACGTGAGTGTTTTTTCACTAATACTTAATACTTAACTAAATATTCTACTAGACACTACAGACAGAGCGCTCAGTGGGGCGATCGCGTGCCATCGAACGACATCTGCCTCCTACGCCAATGCTCGGACCAGCGCCTGGACCAGCGCCTGGACCAGCGCCTGGACCAGCGCCAGAACAGGCAACACCACCCGCCGCTCCTACAGCCGCTCCCCCGCTCAAACTCAAGAAGAAGGATATACGGGCCATCAAGACCAAGGCGAAGACACTCCTCCGTCGCATCATGCTGCGCACGGAGGGTGTTTCGCCAACGCGGAAACAGCGAAACAGGCACATCTCAAACACCTTGCGGGACGCGAGGATCGACCTGTTCGGAGATGGTGAGTCGCGATCGTATCGATCGCATAATAAACATACTAACATCTTTGCAGTTCCGTACGAAACGTTCGAGACTGCGAAAATCCAGGAGGAGATGGTCACGTCCATGTCGGCCACGCGAAGACTCTTTAAAATGTACGCGTCTCATAACATCCAAACTGCCCTCAATCTGCGTGTCCCGCCCGCTGAAAGGTCCAACATCGTCAAAGGCTACCTATCCGGACTCCATTTTCTACATAAAACGGAAACTGTAAGTGTTTTTTTCGTTGTCCTTGCTTCGAGTAACTTATGTCGCGCCGATAGGTTGATGGCGTCGAATTCACGCGTCTTTTGGAGGCCAACTACTTCGTTGACATGATCGTCGACGTCATTTGGAAGGAGGGCCTCTACGACGATATCGACGAGGAGAACCTTGATTGCGTCTTCGGCCTGGCAGGGGCTGCGGTCCATAACGCTCTCAAAGCTTATCGCGAGGGCACGTACGAAAATGTTGATGCATCGGCCGAGCAATTTTATGACACGTACAGCGCGATCATGGCGTTGATTAACGACTTAAAGCTGGATGATGCGTTGAGGGAAAGGTATGAATCTTTGTGCAAACTCATTATCAGGCGCGGAGGAGCGGACATTGGGCTGTAGATTACGCGCATTCGTCTGTAGTACATCTGTATCGTATCTAATCTATTATCTCTGGCATTTGTAGCTTTGCAATCAAATATTTAGAGGTTTTTTCAACTATCTTTTTCGTGTTTGAACGAGCCGAGTCTACGTTAGCGCAATAACGACTTAAAAGGCGCGCGAGCCGACGCTAGCCATATTTGGCTCCCAGAAGGCGCCTCAAACGCTCGTTTCTGGATTTTGAGTTTTCAGATGCAGTATCATGCCTTGGGCAAATTAAGCCAATCTGCCGGGACAGGCGCCCACTAGTGTCGTACTCTCTGATCATCACCACTACGCATCACAATGACAGGTTCTAAGAAGTACAAGGGAAGGGGCAAGGGGAGTGGCAGGAAGAAGACACCCAATGTCACATCCAGCCAGTCAAAGGATATAGCAATCCTATGTTCAACCTTGGAGGAGGACGAAACGACGTGTTGCGACCAGCCACCGACAGAAGGCTTCGAGCGTTGTGAGGTCCACCAGGCCCAGTATCGTACAATGTATAAGAAGCACAAGGATGCTTCCAAGGTTGTTGACGATATCAAATCTGGAACAATGGAGCTCCCGACGAAGGAGCAAATTCAATGTTACACTGATTTGCACTTGACACTCAACAAGGCCCGTTTGGTGCGCAAATATCTCGAAAGCATCCGAGTGGAGAGGACTGGCAGGGGTATGCACCAAAGACGCTTCTTCTTGAAAAGTGAGCCCGTTAAATTCCCCCACTATATTCACCAACACGACTGTGTGCCTACAGTCGATGATGGACACAAGGATCGTTTGAAATTTCTCGAGAAAAAAATGAGGAAAGCAGTTGATGTCCTCAGCAATCTTCAAGCCCGGGCGTTGAATCTCCACATTGTCAATAAGCCTGGTTCCGAGTGGATAAAACCGGTTCAATCACCAAACGACTTCGATGATGAACCAATCTCCACGGAGAGAATCATTGAAGCAGCTCAACGAACCCTTCCCAAAGATCGAAAGAACTCTACATGTCCGCTTTCCGCTAGTAAAAAGTCTATGGGATCCTCTGCGTTAGCGGATGAGGACTTAATTGATCTTGAGCACCGAGCGTAAGTCTCGCCAGATTCAGGCCATGGGCTTTAATATGATGCCATTGATGATGACTCTCAATCCTTTTTTTTCAGACAAAAAACTCAGATACTGCATACCATACTGGAAATGATCACGGACCCTGATCTTTTCACACGCGACCTGACCTCTTCCAGGTAGTAACACGTTCTGAGACGGACCCCGGGCGCGACGTCGAAGTTTTCCCCACAGACGCTTTACCAATGATGCGATCTCGGGAATTTGAAGCTCCCCCAGCGCTCTCTGAAAATTGGCCAACAGGCTCTGGCAAGTGGACGGTCTCAAGATCTGCGGTCGATATACTGTATGGCACTCATTGTGAAATGCCAGGCGTACGAAATTACCTATTCCTCGGATATCTTCAAATATTGAACAGCGGAAAAATATAGGCTGGTTCTTCCGCTCCAAGAACTTCCCAGTGAAGTACATCGTGATCCTGGATACCGTTTCGAATCGGCATCATTCAGTCTTGGCTACGAATGTCGCATGGGCAGCACTTCGTGCGCAGGGGTATGGTGATGGCGAATATGAGTTATCGAAATATGCAAGAGCTTTCGACAAGCTTTTTCAGAAGCGAGCAGAAGAGCTTCTCGCATGGACGCCAAATAACTGGCGCTGGCAGGTTAATAAGATTGTGGATGATGTTGGCGATAGTACAGATAGACCACAAGTGATAGAAGAAGGTGAAGGGGCAGGAGCACAAGCATTTTGCCGTGGTATTGTATTGAGATGTGCCGATGGAGAGTTATACAGGGTATTTCCAATCGTCATCATGTACTCAGCCGATTATCCTGAACGGTGCGTTCTATATTTAAAGATGGGTGATTTACTTAACGAGTTTCAAGGTTCCAATAATTACCGCCACCAAGAACATGGGGAGTGGGAAAGGCGAAGGAACGGGCGATCAAGGTGGAGGTGAAGGATCGGAAGATGATGAAGGTGAAAGTGAAAGTGAGAGTGAGAGTGAGAGTGAGGGAGCAGCAGGGGGTGATGAAACTGAAGATGAAGGAACGAGAGGGGATGGTCAAGGTATAGGTGTAGGAGGTGGAGGGAATGTAAATGAAACGAAGCGAGGTGAAGAAGGAGAGGGGAAAGAATCGGAAAGTACACAAGAAGGAAAACAAAGTGAAAAGGGATGGGCATGCATCGTGAGCTGACTTCGGTTGACCTGCTGCCATGTTCTGTTGTCGTGTCACTGCGCTGCCTATACCACGCACAATAAGTACTGGTATGATGTATTCTATCTTATACATGCACGAATGTTGTACACCAGTTGAACATCAATCATTGCCTGGTTTTGTCGTATCGTTCTATTCTCTGTTGCCTGGGTCTGTTGTAGCATTACAATGATTGTTGACTCTTCGGAATTTGTCTAATGCAGCTGGGATGTCGCCAGCTTCGACAGCTCTGATTGGGATTGATGAACAGTGAGTTGCCGCCAAAACACAAGGGGAATTCACCCATCAATTGCATGCAGCATGTGGGCGCGGTTTTTCAACATGAGCAATAGTGAGCTCCGGAATTAGTACACCTGAACAGTGAATTGTCAGTGGTGCAAAATATTCACCACACGAGCTGGAACTCGAATGTTGAACGTACTAACTTGAAGTCTGAGGGGTTCTAGTCCGTGCACCAACTTCCCTGCATTGTGTGCAGTGTTCTCCTTAATGAGATCCGCAACAGCCTTGCCTTCACTGATTCTATATGTTGCTACCACGGGGATCTGGGGGAGTTCAAACGTTCATGTTCCCTGAATTCCCCCAGATTCCAGCAGAGCGAGGATCGATGGTTGCAACCATTTCAAATGGACAAAAGGCGTGCGATTACACAAACCTGTGAAGTCAAAAAGGGACAGAGTGCGCAGGTGCTCTTTAAAAAGTCGTTCTAACACCGGGGACATTTGCATGCATGTTTATTGGGCTGTCCGGGAAAAATCAGCTGCGCAAAATGTATAAAGTACATATTGCTCCGGGCCCTACGCTCCTTGTTCTTGAAAGCGGCACATGTTCGTTCTTAATGTCGACATCCGCAGGCTGCAACTTACATGAATCATTGTAGCAGGATGTCACAGCCCATTTAGGCTACGCACAACAGTCGAAGTTCGTAGTACGAAGAGGTATACATGCACTTCGGGTATTAATCGATGCATCAACGGGTTACATCAAGCAAGTTCTACAAATCCTACCTTCGTGTTTGCGTGATCAAACATCGAACATACGTTCTGAAGAAAAACGTCGTCGACAATTAGTGCGTAAGTATGAGCAACATCATCATAGCAAAGATACCATGGGCTGTACGTGCCCATTTCTAAAGATGCAGAGATCCCAGTTAAGCAGTCACTGGAAAGACTGTCTAGCCCGGGGTTACACATCTGCGCAGATAAAAACGTTGATGAAATTGAAGATCGAACACTCGTAGAATAAATAACAAACTTGTCCAGTATGTATCCGCGCCCTCCGTGTGGACCGTAGCTCCAGATATGTTCGCGCAGTAACTTTATGCAATTGAATAGGATGTGATCACCAGTATCAATGACAACAGGAGCGGCTTGCGACTCAATGACCTCCTGTGCCGACCTCGAAATGGCATTTCTACCTGCCAATAGCCTGAATCCGTCACAGGGACATGAGTGAATGGTGTCGGAGCGGTTGATATTGTTTGTTCCTCCGATGGTCATTTCGCTATCTCCTGAAGTAGTAGGCAGCTTGACCCCAATGACGCTTTGCGGCAGCTTGCCACTTTCGTCTAGTGTTTGAAAGAGTGGACTTCCTTCTAACTCCTATATTTCGCAGAATGCCAGACCGGAAAGACCGTCAGGGAGGAGAGACCTGTCCCTACTGAAATCTAGCGAATATGCCCAGGCGGCGCCGATGATCGGATCCCAAACCTGATAAACCAGATTAGTAGAGAGAAAATGAGAATGTAGGACAACCAACTTCGCAACCTGCGACAAAAACTTCATCGACGTACTCATCGCCCGCTGTCTCCCCAGCGCCGTATATGAGCACGAGCGACTGGCCAGAATCTTTTGCATACGAGGATTCAACAGGGTCGTGTTGTGCATACCCAACACAGTTGACAAGACATTCGAAGTTCACTGTCAGCGCGGAGATGAAAGAATATACTTCTGAGAAAACTCAGAGGCCTGAGCTACCAGTTATCAAACACCACCTCAGAATGTCAGATTAGACTGTATCATGAGGTGAATTAATCAAACGAACCTGTAAACGTTTGAGGGCACTAGTACACGTCAGGCTAATGAATCTGGTGAATAAGAGAATCTCAAACATACCAATGATACAAAAACTAGCTGTTCCCACAGTCCTCCGATTAAATACTTTGGAGCTGTTGGCGGCGACTTATGTTAAAACGAGCACCTGGCGAAGGAGTGGGTGACCCGACATCTACTAGTACTACTACGAAAAATGTACAGCCTGAGTTGGCGGTAAACATTATCTCGGAGGTGTGTTACGTTGGTGGTCTGATGTAAGAGAGGAGAGGTAACAATCAGGTCAGGTTTAAATGTGCGTCGAGAAAACCGCCGTCATTGCGTCTGATCAAAAGTTCAAGTCGGTTTCTGTGTCCATGACTCTGATAGATTTGCTTTGTCATCACACAAGCTTCACTCAGGCGGCAAGCTGTGCATTGTGTACAGTGCGTATACATATAGGGTAGAGCACGGGTACGGGTAAACCCGCGGTTTTTCGCTGACGGGTGTGGCGGGTACGGGTACGGTGTGGATTATGGAGACCCGCACGTACACCGCGCATACCCGTCGCGGTTTACGGTGTTTGACGGGTGTGGATCTCTGACTTGTCCGAGGGTGCGAGGGTCAAAATTTAATTACTCATAAATAACCTCCTGAGCTGTCACCATGTGAACTTCGACCGCAGGTACATTAAGTAGCAATGTCGAATCAGAGTGATGATCGACGGCACCAGCTATGCTGATTTGCCAGTGAAATGATATTCCATGCGCTCGGACAGAAGCAATAGTTTGTGGTGCCCAGGTCCTGTACGAGTTCAAAGGCCAATGGGTTGTGAAGAAATACAGAATACTATTCACCTTCCTCTCATGCGCCGCCACTCGAAGGAGGCCGATGAGTCTTCCGTCCAATTATGCTCGTCAAAATCGTCTTCGATAGCATCGTCTCTGAAGTCTGTCAGCCAGGCAGCTAAGAAAAGTGTGGATGTGCTTACCCGTCCTTTGAAGAGAGTGAAAACTGTCTTGCTCCGAGGGGCCCGGCAACAAAGTCTGACGATGAAGAGGACCTAGATGCGGAACTTCGTAAGCCTTCTACTTAAGTTACTTGTCATGTATACCTCAAAATACTATATGACCCGCGGGTCTGTGAAAAAACCGCGGTATACCGTGAACACCGTGCATACCCGCAGAATTGGCGGGTCGGTGTACACCCGCACCGTGGCGGGTGCGGTGTTTGCGGGTACGGGTGCGGTGTGGCCTCAGCGACCCGCGGGTTCACCCGTGCTCAACCCTATATACATAGGACGTTTGAAATTTGAAATTTGAGGTGGGGTTTGCATCGTAATGCAGACACAGAGGAACTGACATTTTCCATTGACAGGTGAAGGAGCTCCGACACATTGGCGCACCGTGAGTGTACTGATACCCAAGTACCATTTTATACCCTGCCTCGCCGGTCCGAGGCAAGTCAGGATTTGGCCCAAATGAAAATGTTTGAAGTCTCACCTGATGATTTGTAGTTTGTTGAGTTTGAGCTCAAGAACCTTTGCAACGCCCCTTCATCGTGCAGAGTCCAGACGGAGCGCCGGCGGAACGATTCTTGATACCCATAAAGCAGGTCGGTTCTCTCTCCATCATTTTGTCGCGCAAATCTATCATGATTTGTGTCTAGCAGTGTAGGATCTACCATGAATCAGGAGGAGAGCAATCTCGACAAATTCGAGCGATATGTGATGAACAATATCCCGATCCGACTCATATGTCTATCAGACATGAAGTTTGTTGTGCGCAGTGATGTCAAGAAGCACTTCAGGAGTTCTGTACCACTGGAGGACAGTGTGTATCACCCCTCCGAAAGCGTACGATACGCCATTCTATCTCATCGATGGCTAGATGAAGGAGAGCCAGCCTACGATGATATGAAGGCGAACATAGCGGAAAGCCTGGCGGGATACACGAAGCTGATGAACTTCTGCGAAAAAGCCAGAGAGTACGGGATGGAATTTGTGTGGTCAGACACCTGCTGTATCGACAAAAACAACAGTACCGAGCTAGACGAGTCGATTCGTTCCATGTTTCGATGGTATCGCAATTCAGCCATTTGTATCGTGCACCTGGCGCAAAGCGAGACCATTGCAGATGTAGAGCATGATGAGTGGTTTACAAGGGGATGGACATTACAAGAACTCCTTGCGCCCGAGAAGATCAAATTCTTTTACAAGTGCTGGACGCCCATGACAGATGATGAAGATGACAAAAACATGGAACCGACTGAAGTAATGGAGACTCTGGAAAGAGCGACTGGTATCTCTTTTAATGACCTCTTCTTTACACCAGGTCCTATCAGGGTGGATAAACGAATGACATGGGCAGCGAGACGCAAGACAACAAGGGCCGAAGATGTGGCTTATTCTTTAATGGGAATGTTTGACGTCAGCCTGCAGGTCGCTTACGGAGAGGGAGGAGACCGCGCCTTCTGCAGGCTCATTGAGGCAATAATGCAGGCCGGTGATCCTTCTGTCTTCAACTGGAAGGGCCAATTTGCAGAACATTGCACTTCACGCGCTATTCCTCAATCGCCCCAGAGCTACGTGGACTGTCAAGATTTGGAATTCGATGATGAGCGACTCGAGATGACGATGACCAGCCTCGGCTTACGAGTGCCTCTAGCGATACTCCCACTCAATGTTTCTTGGAGACGATTTGATGGCTCGAGTACCCAACTCAAACTCAAGTGTCCGCTGTGTCCGACCATCGAAATTGACTTCACTTCATATGACCATACTAATTTGTTTCCAGAAGACATTGGTGAGTCCAATATATAATCGAGAAGGAATGGTATCTTAACTCGTATATGGTCCATCTAGGAAAAGCTATGTCTGACGAATACTCGTGGGTTTATGCACTCGGAGTTGTCAACTACTCAAATATCGAAGGATCACGCGAAGTCCTTGGGATCCGGCGCAAATCAGCTGGCTTCATTCTAGCGCGGAAACCCAAGTCAACTTTCCCACCAGGATTTCAACCAAGTGACATTCTTGGGATCACAATTGTGTGTCGCCCAGAAAAGAAATTCACGAAGTGGTCATTGATAAACAGCGGGGGTTTGATTGCGGTCGAGTTTCCGAATATACCGGAGGAATCGGTTGTCTACATCGATCCTGACTACTTACAATCCGTGTATTTATAGGTTGTCATGCCCCACAGTATACCACCTGTCGTGGTTTCGTACTAAATGGGCCAACTATTCTGCAAGGTGTGATACCTCAAGTCAAGCATTTATCATGCGCATTTTTATTTTATTTTAGACTAACGCTTTGGTCGTCCTTGCCTGGGCAGGGTGACTTGCCGGTCTTTTTTAAGAAACCGGAGTGACATTTTCAACAGGAACGATGACAAAAGCACGGCCGCCTGGCGAAATGGCATCGCGTCTGACTACGATAACGAAGGAATCAGGAGATTGCAGGTTCGACCCCTGCGGTGGTCATTTTTGTCCAACTCCTCTCGGACAAGAATCTTCGCCTTTCTCTCGCACAGAGCAGACCTCATTCGTCGTTCGGACTGATCAAACGGCCACGAAACTCCTGACTCCTCGACCATCACATATTGGGGCATGGGCACGCTTGTAGGTTCCCAGGTCAGGAACTTCAGGTACGAAGTCGGCCGGACTGGAGAATCTTGTCAGGGTGAGCATGACCGATCTGAGAGAATTCCATCGACACTGAGTGACTAGTTGTTCCTGTGGGCCATGCTTGTCAAACTTAAACTTTCTTGGTGGTCATCATCTCGCGTTAATTTCATCCATATTCGCCACCATCTAAGCAAGTCCCTTGACCAGGACTCTCGCGAGTATGCGCTGCCTTGCGTATGCATGTGTATTGTCATCGACAATCCAGAACTGTCGGCCCAATACAGGTTGAGCTGTTTCCTATATCTTCAAAGTTTATCTGCTCACTCGCCATCGTTTTGGGGCATGATGAACGCGGCCGGCATGTCTTAACGACTATCAAATTCGTGTATGCTATGCACACGCACGTTTCGGTCATTCGAACTGTCGCTGTGCTGATCTAGGCCAATTGTAGGTTGAATACCTTTCATCATTGTGAACTTGGGCTTGTTGGAAGTAAATTGTACAAGGACGGTTTGGTACTCTTGACGTCGTGCAATCGCTCTGGTACCATCATTGACTGAACTCAGATGAAAGTCGATCAATCACAAGTAGCACCGCTGCCTGTCACACTGGGAGCTTCAAAGACAATTTGTTCATGAAGTAGCGTGAATCAAATTGCAAAAGTTGTGCGAGGATGATCAACTGTGGACACGAACGCCATAAAACGTGTGCTACATCCGATGCTGAAATATAAAGAATTTCTGGTGGTATGAGTAAAGATTATCGTAAGCGTTTCAAAGAGACTCGACAAAAAGTTCATAAGCGGCCCTGTTATCCAGCCCTCCTGTGATGTGCAGAGTGACACGTAATTTGCGTCGTTCAAATGCAGACTGATTCCAAACGGTAATGAGTGTCTGCACCTCATCCCTAGGGCTTCTCGTGAACTGAGAATCATATGTGACCCCAGTTGCTCTTGTGCCAAATATACCACGGACTGGGTGTGGTGTTATGGGGACACGAGAACCCACTGCACTAAGTCCCTGACCCGCCAGACGAGCAGAGACTCCAAGATCCTCTAGAAAGCGAGTCCAGTCTGTCTGTTGAATCCCATGTTTCTCAAGTAGATCTGAGGGATAAAGAATGCGAAAACCATCTGCGAGGTTGTTTCCAGCGCAGGGGATTCTGAATGGAGGGAAATCGTTAGATTTCACTCTTGGAGGTGACGGAGTGGAGAAGCAGTCAGGTGGAGGATCCAAGGGCTTGCGAAGAATAAGAGGGGAATGTTGGGTTAGATCTATAAAGTGAGGTTCCCAGATGGGTGGTGCTGTAGTAGCTGGGGTGTATGGTGGTGGAAGGTCTTCTGACATGACCGCTGTGGTTCAAGACACGTGCCCATGATTAGCGTGGTCCGGGTAAGGCTTGTTACGCGCGCTTTGCCCATGCAAAGACTCTCTTGCTTGCAATGCGACCTTTAATTCTTCATGTATCTGCTCTCAACGATCTAGAATACAACCTATTTACTTCATCTCTCAATGATCTTGCAGTCTCACCTGACACTGTCCACGACGATGCCCACTTTGAAGCCATGTCCGTTGGCGTCCGCGAAGTCAGAGCATGGCTACGAGGCAGGTATCCCAATCTACCAACTGCAGATATCGACAAGGTTCGGCCATTCATACGCCTTCTTCATGTCCTAACTGTACGCGTTCCGCCTAGATCCTGAAACTCTTCTACCCAAACTTGCTCCACACAGATTGTCTCACCGGTGGCCAGTTTTTTGCTGCACTCAGGCTTGTCCTTCACGCTGTGTCAGGTAAACGCGTTGATAGAACTCTTGCGTTTGTCCAAGGTGTGTGTATTACCTCCTCATCCTTCGGTCAGCACTGACCCGAATACCTTCCAGCCCACCCTACCCCAGAAGTTCTTGAACGCTCGAGATCAACTTCTCCCTCAAAGCGTCAAGTGCACGCTCCGCCTGTTCATCCAGACCGACCCAAACAAAATGCTACATCCTCAAACTCTTCCTCTCCAGATACAAATCCCTTTCGCAAATCACTCGAGTCCGATACGCAGCAGTCATTGTCATCTGTTCAAGATCATTCTGACACCCCTCCCGTCATACCCTCCCGTATGTCACAGAAGATCAGCCATAATCCGTTCTTGATGCGCGACAAAGCAAATTGGACAGACGCCGCTCAGAAATCGCCCGAGCGCAATGATGCCAACATCCCACCACTTCCTCCTCGAAAACCAGCACCCTTGGTTGCCCAAGCACGTCGCGCATCGTTAGCCCAGTCCCGAAATGCACCTGTTCTGGCTCCATTTGATACTCCTCGCAGTATTAAACCAAGTCATATCACGACTCCCCTGATGAAGCAGTCGCTGGAGGCTAGCAAGCACGGTCAGAATTTGAAGCGTGTTGAAGAACAGCTGGATCGTGCGCGTGTTCTACAGGTGCTCAAGACGACGTCATCCGGTTCCTCTGCGAGCAGCAGGCCGCGCAGCCTAAGTCCCACAAAGCAATTCCGCAAAGGACTCGACAGTCGTTCGTCTGGATCTGAAGACACATGTCCTGCACCTCCGCTCCCCCGTCGACGAACGCCCAGCTCTACATCATCAACCTCGAGTTCCCTGCCATCCATCGACCAAGTGGCGAGTGCTAGCTTAAACACCCAATCCTCGTATACGCCCACCCCTTTCCGCCCACCACTTCCCACCAGAGAACCAACCCTTCCCGGAAACTCCTTAATTATGACACCAGATGTCTCATCCCATCTACCTGCACCACCAACCCACCCGGATCGCAGACCTACAAACGATACAGCAGAGTCCATTACGTCTTCCTCCACGCGTCCCACGCGGTCAAAGTCACTGCGCCACACGGCAACACCCCCAGTTCCCCCTCGCCGCAAGCGTCCCGAGAGCATCCAGATCACCGCAGCGTCAAGTACAACGGAACTCCCCTCATCCACATCCGCATTTCCCTCACACACACGAACATCCTCATTCCAAGGCCTCTCTCGCCACATCTCCTTCACGAGAGATCGTGACACCACCGACGCCTCACCAATGTCCCACATCCAGAAAACTATCTCAAATCTTCAACTCAAAGCCCAACCCAAACTGGATGCGGCGCGGTACAAAGCTGAGGCAGGTCTCAGTCGGCGGGGGTTTGTTCACCATTCGCATGCGCCAGCGAGGTGGATGGAGGAGGGCGAGCAGGGGCTGATGACGGATACCCATCGCGAGGACGACGATGGTGCTCATGTTGACCGTGATCCAAATACAGAGTCTCCTACCGACGATGAGCCAAGCTCAGGGGAAGACCTAGAGCGGATGAAGAACTCTGGCGTACATCGTGACTTTCTGAAGGAAAAAGACAACCTCAAATGGCCAGCAGGCGAGGGATGGAGACCGCTATAGTCAAGTTAAGCGTGTGATCATGTGAGAAGTCCATACTGATTGTATTATACCCTGGGTCCCTATAGATACCTACGATATGGTAGATCCGGCAAGCAAGGGGGTAATCGTGTACTAATTACACTTGTCGTATGATGTATCTATATCGTCAACTGTCGTATCTTCATCAGGTTTCGCCAAGGTTTCGCATGTGATCTGTTATTACAAATGTTACTGTCACTTCGCGCTCAGAACAAATCCGCCCGCTTTAGGTGTTCGCGCAATATCCCATCCCGCACTGTCAAGTTGTTCCTTCATTGAACAGGTTGTTTAAACCACAAGAGAATACAGAAGCACGTACCAGATATCAGTGTCGCAGACATACTCTTCGTATCCTATCAAGCAGATGAAGATTAACAGGACTTTCAGCCTGGGAAAAAGGGAAGAACCAACAATGACGGACGTCGGGTATATATGACATACCCGCGGCTCCGGAGAACAGTACCTCACCGTGTCTTTAAACTTTTGTCGAAGGTCTAGAGGCAAGTCGTTTAATCACACTGAAAGATCGCAACGCAGGAAATATATACATTTGACAACATCATTCGTCACATTTGGCCGGTCGCCGTAGCTGGGGAGAAAGCGCTTCACCATTACGCCGTGTCTGATTTTCTCCTCGAGAATGTCCATCTTGTTTAGGAAAAGGACGAGGATCGTCCGCGAGAGAAGCTTGGAGGAGCATATCGCTTTCCAGAGTATGAAGGAATCCTCCAGACGGTTGACACGGGGGTCTTCGACAAGTCGCTCGTCAAAACACGAAATTGGTGCGAGAAATATGACCGCATTGACTTGATCAAAATACGGTAGCCAAGCGTGACGCTAGCAGACATCATCGGCGATGAGCATGAATTGGAAAATCGGCGAAACACGGACTTGTGTGCGCGAGCCGCCAACGTCGAAAATCTTCCATTTCGGAGCATCGGTCTCTGAGGCAAAAATGGATTCAGAAAACAAAGGCGAAAAATCTCACGCTTGACTCACCGTCATCAACTATTAGTTCGTGTTCCTGGATGTCAAGCGTGCGTAATCGAGCACGAAGGACATCGTCATCTGTTGGCTCATAATCTCGTACCGATAATCGGTCGATTGAGTCCAAAAAGCTGCGGGCAGATGCAATTCAGAGAGAGAAGGCGAGAAAGGAATATGAATAGGCTGACAAGCCGGCAGAATCCTCGAGCCGGGTCTTCCGTCTCCATAGCATGGCTTGTATGCGACTATCCTCCCATAGGGCCTTGATGTCATCTTTGCCATTTGCGATCACATCTGTGCTGTCGAGTAAAGTGGGAAGATCCTGCTGGAAGGAATGTCGCGAAAACTCGGGACCTCGGGTTGCTTGAAGAAAGTTACGCCAAGTCCGAGAACGAACAAAGAATTCCGGCGACCCGCTAGGTGCGATTGTTGATGGAGAGATCTGTTTTCGTGGTTGGATATCTTCGGTGGCACCGAGCAAGCATTTCAAATTATTCTCGACAGCCTGCAGTGGATTCAGGCGAACTTTATATTGACGATAGTAATCGTCGAACTTGAATGCATCATCGAGTTCGTCTGGGTCAGCATCATCCATCTCCTGTGACAGCGCATCAAGGATGGTGTTTGCAGAACGAACGAGATTTAACAGTATGACCGCTCGCCATGACGCTCGTTCCTCTATCCATCTATCTCGGGCAAACCGCATGCGGAAATCTACGATGCTCATTCAATGATGACGGAATAAGAAGACAACGTAACCTACTCTTCAAGGTTGTCGATTTGCCTGTTGTAAAGCTTGAGATGCCAGGGGAATTGTTAGAGTTGAATGGACGCACCACTTTCACTCTGACCCAACAGTAGGATCTTGACTGTATTCTCTTCTTTCTTTCTTACCGCTCGTTCAGCGCGTATTTCGTCGTCAATGAGATCACTTATTCTTTGAGCCTCATTCTCCCGTTCTTCCCTGGCGGCTCGGTCGTGTGAAGATTCGTTCGGGGGTGGTGCGCTGATAACCGCTAGCGGATCGGTAGTATCGTGATGGAAGACCACGCTGAAAGCCATGTGAGTCAATGCCCGGGGGCACCGGTAGAGGACGATTATGGGTATGGACAGCGATGAAGAATTTATGCGATAACAACCCGCGCTTTATGACCAATCTGTGGGTGACCGAATACTTTCGTAAAAGGTGATCAGGGACGAGTCGTGATGAGCTTTTAGGCAAAAATCTACCCAGTGAATTCCTAGCGGGAAAATCGATCAAGTGTGTGCAAGTCCGAGGCATTGAATGATCATGAAGCCCATTAAGTAAGATTACTGATAATCTTGTTGTGTTGATGGTAAATTGTAATAATATAGGATATCCGCAGAGCTGAAGGACCTCTGCAGTGGTGAGAGTCTTTGAAAGGGCCTGAAAGGCTGAAAGAGTACAGCGTTACCCAGCGGCGTATTGTCGTATGTGATCGAAATTGATCGCATCCTGAGAATGTCGTCAAAGAAACGCCAGGTGTCAGCATGGTTAATAGACACAACCGTATGCTCCCCAGCCTGCCAATTCCTGTTGAGAATTTAAACCCTTACAAAGCCAAGCGCGTCGCTGTCAAGTCCACGCCAAGTAACCTAACCTTACAGATAACGGTCCAGGTGAAAAAGTGAGTGTATAAATATCAATCATCAGGTATATATGGACAAGTACGAACAAAGCGCAGCGAGCGCCAAAAAAATATTATGCATTCATTCCTCACAACAGCGAGTCTAATTTTGAAAGAACTTCAAGAACTCCTGCAATTAAGTGAAACGAAGGGTCATCCTCCCCGTTCATCTCCCGCTTCACCTCTTGCACAAGACCCAACACACTCTCCCGCCCACTAGGAGCACTGTTTCCCATCCCAATATTCGCAGCTTCTCTCCTTTTGCCACCCCCATTTCCTGTCGCCGAGGTTGACCCGAATGGCCAACAAGCAAACTCCGCCAGTATCTCGTCACATCTCTGAAAGGCAGCTTCCCTGTCTTCATATGTCAATCTGCCAAATGCGTTGTCCAAGACACTGGCTGCATATGCCGCGCACACTAAGCAAACAGTACGCGTGACCCTGCATTGAGTTCCTTCCTTGTCCAAAGCGCTCGGTGGTACTGCAGAAGTGGTCGCGGTAAGCAGCGATACCGCCCGTGTGACAATGCTTTCCTTCGTCCGTACGTCGGCAACTGGGTGTGTGGCCATATCGAACAGCAAGAAATTACGCTTCTCAGTACGTAGGACACCCTTGTCCACCAGTCCTTTTGCTAGACGTTCACGAACTTGCTTAAGTTGATATCCAATTTTCATGACATTCCACGTCTCTCCTATGGAGAAAGTCAGCTTAGCAATGAGATGAACATCAATGCGGGAATGATAACATAGAATGCTTATAAAATTCTAAACGCACCACTCAAAAGATCAACCCAGCCATTTATTGACATTCTGTCCGTCTCCTGGCCCTTCATCATCTTCAATGCTTCATCAAGGATAGTTTCACCAGTCGGTTTGTCGTCAATAACCTCAACCAGCCTGTCTGCGAGCGGACTCCGCCGTTGATTTGGATCCTTGACTAGAGCTATGCGGCGGCGAAGGGCGAGCTCGATGAGAATACACCCTCTAAGTGCATAGGATATGCTGTCATTCCAAAAGGAGAGATAACCCTGCAAAGAGCTGAGGTCAGGGCGTGGCAAATGAAGACACATGTGCATGAATATCGTCCGGCTCAAGCAGGTAATGTAAGAGGCATGCTATGCTGCTGAGGCAGGGTAGCCTGAGAAAGCGCAGATAGCACCCAAAAGAACAGCGCACAGAAAATAAAGAGTAGAAGGTGTATAAAAGAGGGTCCGGACATACATGCTTGTCTTTGAGACCAAGAAGGAGCACCTCTTCCATGATTGTCAGCCGAGGCATTCTGCCACCATAGCGACTGTCTTCCTGGACTTGATCGAGGTCGCGAGGATCACAGGCCACTTTGCTCCCGCCTTCAAAAGCCGAGCCTGCGTGTGTTACAACTGTTCCATTGGGGTTGGGACCGTTTGGTGTCCAGCTAGGACTTGGGGCGTCATCCGAAGCTGAGGACGATGAAGCTCCAGCCACCCGCCTGCGAGAAAGTCCACCTGCCGAGCTCATCGCATACCACGTTCAGTTTAAAAGATATGGGGTTCCTAGCTATAGTTTTAAGGGAGAGATGACGGGGTGGATAGTGGTTTGGATGTCCGTTCAGACCAGACTGTGACAAGTTTGACGTTGAAGGCTGTGTCGCATTCCCCCGTTCGGAAATACTCCCGGGAGTACACTAAGGATCCGAATGTTTCATGTTCCTTAAACTACTTAATCTCCAGCTTCAAGGACCAAACGCTGAATTTCCAGAGTTCGCCGATGCACCCTCGAGTGAGGCAGCTACAACCTCACCATATGACGCTGCAATGACTATTTTTCTGCAGAAACGCTGCATCTCCTGAACCGTCTTTAGCTGACTCTTTATGGTTTGTTCTCAGAACACGGCTGATACAGACAGGGTCATAGACTCTTTTACGCTCAATATCGCTGCGACAGCGTGACAGTATCGCCGCTTTCCCTCAATCACGAATTCCAACATCTCGAGAGGCCAGAGAATGACGTTCCTGCTATGTTCAACTTTCCGCTGCCTAATCTCTCGTCTCCTTGTCCTTGACAACGCCTTCTAGTTCACACGACAACGTCTTTGCGATACCCTCATCGGTTCACCTTTATTGGTTTTCTATCGTCATGATTGTCAACACTCAGCCCCAAAGCCACATAAAATGGTTATCCGAAACTTTTTTCCAATTTCAAATGCTACGTTCTCCTTCACATTATGGTAGTGTGATGACTATGCGTACTATATGCAGTTGCAAAGGGTAGTTGAGAAGCACTCAAGCCGATGCGGCGGGGACCCACCCTTCAATGTCCGAGAATTGTTGCAAGAGGTGACTCCGACTCTGACAATCGCCGAGATTTCTGAGATCTGAAGGTTCGACCCGCATGATATCTGGCATAGATGTGACCGTAGACTTTACATCCAGTTTGAGGGAACGTCTGTCTTCCTTCTAATAGTCTGACTGGGGGAAGCTAACCTTCAGCTAGTGAATACATTATTTTACCTAATCTACGCGATGCAAAATACTTCGGCCCACGTGATTCAGGTCCGCGCACAATGACCTGATTTTTTTCCGTCGGTTCATAATTATGTAAATGCTTCATCCCTAGTGGACCACATCATGATCAAGGAACCAATTCTTCGTCTATAAATGAAAGGGTCTGCCTACTAGGGGACACCTAATTCGAGTACTGAAATCACGGAGGCTGCAAGGTCGGCTCGTCCCCTCATCATTTCACTCTAGCCCAGTGAGTTTTACTTCAGCATCCCTCTTATCCTATTTCTTGTTGTCGTGGTGGTTCAATTCGTTACTTACGCTGTTTTGTTTTGCAGACACATGGTTTCCACTCAGTACGTCGACGGACGTCAAGAAAAACGCGTCGAGAACTATACCAAGTTCTGGCAAAAGGATCTTGGTAAGGAGGGTGAAGTGGACAATCGAAACCGCGTTGAGAGCTACACCGACGTTGTAAATGGTATTACCTCATTTTTTTGAATGGTTCTTTAGTGACAGAGGACGCAGGTTATTACGATGGAGCGACGGAGCTGTATGAGTATGGATGGGCGCAGTCTTTCCACTTCTCGCGATTCTACAAAGGAGAGGCTTTTGCAGCATCCTTAGCCCGTCACGAGCACTACCTTGCAGCTCAAATGTCGCTTCGCCCTGGTATGCGCGTGCTGGATGTTGGGTGCGGCATCGGTGGTCCCGCACGGGAGATAGCTCGGTTTGCCGACGTCAACATCGTTGGATTGAACAACAACGATTTCCAGATTCAGCGTGCTCGGAAGTACACTAAGAAGGCTGGTCTTGAGGACCAGGTAAGTTTTGCCAAGGGTGATTTTATGAAGCTGTCAGAACAGTTCGGCGAAAACTCATTCGATGCTGGTGGGTGTTTGTGCAATTTTTCGAGGGATTGTTGAATTCGAGCACATCGCGATCAGTGTATGCCATTGAAGCCACTGTCCATGCACCCACGTGGGAAGGAGTGTACGGGGAAATAATGAAGGTTCTGAAGCCTGGAGGAGTGGTATGTCAGTCATTGCCTTCAAAGTTCGATATATTGAGCATTAGTTCACAGTTCGGCGTCTACGAGTGGTGCATGACTGATACATGGAATCCATCGATCCCTGCGCACAAGGAACTTGCCCATGCCATTGAGTTTGGCAATGGTATCCCAGAGATGCGTCACTTGAAGAAAGCCCGCGAAGCCATGGTCAACGTTGGCTTCACGATTGAGCATGAAGAGG
The DNA here is from genome assembly GCA_016647685.1 of Suillus tomentosus. Taxonomy (NCBI): domain Eukaryota; kingdom Fungi; phylum Basidiomycota; class Agaricomycetes; order Boletales; family Suillaceae; genus Suillus; species Suillus tomentosus. The sequence continues at coordinate 6,847 of JABBWJ010000085.1, read as the reverse complement.
ATTTGGCTGAACGTCCTGACGAAGTTCCATGGTACTACCCACTTGAAGGCGATATCTGGAAAGCCCAGACTACCTGGGATTACTTTACCGTTTGGCGAATGAGTTGGAGCGGCAAGCTCGTTTCACACACTGCAATCAAATTCATGGAGATGCTTAATCTTTTGCCCAAAGGCACTTATGATGTTGGCGAATCCCTGAAGGTTGCTGCCGATGCGCTTGTGAAAGGTGGCCAGACAAAGGTTTGTTGGAGCGCCTTTCTGTATATCTAAACGGAGGCTCATGATCTTTTTGAAGCTCTTCACGCCCATGTATCTCGCAATCTGCCGCAAGCCCACGCTCTCCGAATGTTAGACTACACACCTACATATATATTACGTATATAACCCCTGCTAACACTTACTTACTCTAGAACCATTGCACGATGATATGGCACTCTTTGACCTTGAGCTTGAACCTAAGGTAATCCGAAACCACAAATGATTCAAAGAGTCCGCCCAAGTTCCGCGCGGTGATAAGCATAGGCCCATTGGGAACGATCCTTCGGGTATTACCGAAGAAGGATGTGAATTGAGAGCGAACCTTGTGTCAGCTTCACGATACTATGGCCAGCGATCCCAGGGTGAGCAAACCCAGGTTGCCCAAGGCTTATACCGACGAACAGCTCATCTTTCTGCGAAGTCACATAAGCGGCTTCGAGACACGTACTCGCGGACATGTGAGAGGCGACGCCAAGAAGTTCGCGTTAGACCGCGCCAATGAGTTCCTTGTCCGTTTTGGCATGCCCGAAGACCTCCAGGGCATTGACGAGGCAGAGCCAAGATTCCGGGAGGTGAGGGCAGCTACAGCCGATTTTTAATTGAGGAAGCGAAAATGTATTGATGGAGTTATTGACCCTAGCAAATATACAATTGGTACAAGAATACCGTGGGCCGAGCGAGACGAAAGCTTGAGGGAAGAACGAGATCCAAGAAGCCAGCTGAGAAAGGTTTGGATCTCAAATCAGTACACTCTCCTGATCCTTAGATCTCCATTATAGTTTCTGGGTCCCCTGGTCACAATAGCTTAACATGGAGCCCGAATCTTGAGACTCCAACCACTGTGTCGTATGCCCAAAACGACATAGTAGCCCAAACTGCCAGCTCGTCATCGCAACAGCAGCAGCAATCTCAACAACATGTACCTCCTCCTCCGCCTACTGGTCATATACAATTCAGTTTCCAGGCTAACGTATCAGTGCCTTCTGCAGCCACACTTGCTCTAAAAGCTAGCCCCAATGCTTTGAGAGAAGCGTTCTTTACGCGAGGAATAGACGTTACGACACTCTCATCGCTCATTCAGAGTTATGTCTTGTCACACCCCTCGCCCACTCCATTAAATCCTATAATCGACGCTCTCTTTGCGGCTGTCACTACATCTCTCAACGCCCCGACAGCCTCACGGACTGCTTCAAACCACGACACGATCATAACCATTCTCCGTCGTTTCACCGAAGCATGTGGGTATTTTCCGGCGACGCTCGTGCATGCAGGTGTCTCCGGTCCAGTTGCCGGCCCTCGCGCATTGCAGATGGCGATTCGTAAATCGTCCGTATGGTACCCGGTCCTTACCCCGGCAAGCGGGACCACGATGAGCGATGAAATGGAGCGCATCGCCGCAGACCGCCAAAAGCGGAAAGACTATATCCAATGGGCGCAAATTCATGGCGCAGCGCTGGAACTTGGTTTGTTGAGTTTCCGTGGCGACTACGCCGGCACGGCCGAATCACTGTCGGAGTTGATGGCACGCGATGCAGTTTGGGAGGCAGACGAAGTGGAATGGGTTGCAGGCATATTCGTTCTGCAATCTCTCATCAGGACTGGGTCATTGGCTCGGAAACATGAGTATGAGCAACTACTGTCGACCTATGAGGGGAGGTGGAAGGAGATCAAGGACGAAGCGCGACAAGCGCTTGTAACGGTAAGTGATGTTTTAGCAATGCACGAGGTTGACTGATGGAACTCCTAGGAAGTGTTGTTGAGCGCTCAGCAGGACCTGGCTCACATGGACGAGGGGCGCGTCCAGTGAGCTCATTACAACGTTGAGATAGTATCTAGTTTGGAGGGATTTAATACCGAGGTCCTTGTGCTGCATGCAACGTCCTTGACTGCCGTTACCAGACGCGACCCTTTGTCGCTGTCTCACCATTACTATAATATGCCTACTATCATACAAGAATTGAAACAATGGCTATCTTGGCCTGCTTACAACTTTCGAGCGAGATTGCTTGAAGTACTAGTCTCCTGAACGTGTGAATGACTACTTTCCCCGGATTAACGTTAACCTTAACGATCGATGTCATGATCATGAGAAAGCGAACTTGAATTTTCGGTCGATCGTTTAGTTATAGAATTTAGAAATCGCTTATAAGCGTGCCTTTTCATGTTCGGCTCTCTCTTACAGCTCCTTACTCATGTACGTTCTACTCGTTTTTTTTTCTCTCAAGCTCAAGGACTCGTGAATCCCTTCGAAATGACTTCGCTTAACTGTCCTGTCACTGACTCACCGTTCTAACCGCACACCATGAAATGTGCACTCGCTGCGCAAGCCTGTTAGAGTCTCCCTCAAACACGTTCTTTGAGGCGCTATCCCGGTTTCACTGGAGGAATCGCAGCGTGTTTTATCCCTTCAATCCTCCCATCGGTCCCGGCGACTTCCCGCGTCGGCGGCCCGATTCCTACTAGCTAGGCAACTGAAAACTCAAATTACATTCGTATACAGCGCGGTGATCCGAAGCTTATACGATTTTTGAATGCCACGTTTTCCCGGCAGCATGTAACCTCACACGCGCTAATGAGATATTCAGAAGTTTCCCTGTGAAAGGATGACTTCTAGTCGCCGATCATAACAAAGAAGCCCGAATTCACTTGTTCCATCCGACAAAAGCACGCCCTCCAATGTCCGCGAATTGCAGGGCACTCTGAGTCGCTGTGAAGTTTCCGAATGCTCATATGATCTACACGAGTCTGTAATGCGGACTGCCGGTACGGACATTGACTCGCTTTTTACCCGCATTACCTGACCTTTATTACTCTTCTTGAGTTCAGGAAGGGTTCAGGGGGGGTTGTTATATGGGCAATCAGAGGTTTGCGAATCCTTTCTTGAAGACTAACTTGGAAGGGTTAGCCAAGTCAATCCCTCTAGAAACTGACACTATGACCCGAACTGAACTGTGATTACAAGAAAGGGCAGGTATCCTTCTATGGAAGGTGATACAGCCTTCGTTTACGTGGAGCCGAAAATGGGGTCAATGTTCGGATGAGTCGAAGGGGCCTCGACAACTTGCACGTTTTAATATTCTCACAGAGTGAGGGAAGTAACCAGGTATGTAAGTCTTCTATTGATGCACGGGGCAAAGAGGGCGTCAAGATTACTTTCAGTCGATCATCTATAAAATACAGTGCATTCCTCACCTCCGCTCTCACTTTTATTCCTTCCTCTGGGCCATCGGATCCACGCGTGTGCAGGCATACAACAATTTAGCCATCGACCTCAGGTGCGTCCGCGTTGTGCCTGAAAGCATGGTGAGCGACTGACTCTCTTGCTACCACACCCCATAGACTAGACTCTCTTGCGACAACTCCTTTCGTTCTAACTCACTCTTTAACACTGCCATAGAAGTTTTACTAGCAGTCTAGATGGACAACGGTCTCATGCAAAGCAGTTCCACTTCAGGTGTTCCGAACAAGGTAGGATCGAACAATCCCTCTATGTCCGCCTACAGTCGGTCTCACTTTCCTCGTTGTCTGGACCGTAGTTATCTATCTCGCTTGACTTTGGTAGCACCAGCACCTCTGTGGACACCAGTGGCATCCGATGGTCGCCTGTCGGCTCACCAAAGTCAGCATTGACCTTTGCAGCGGTATGGGACCCAGATGACGGCATGGTGACATTTTCCGGAACACACCTACTCGATTCAAGCGACGAATACGACAATTCCTCAGGAGCTATTACTTCTCCTGACGTTTCGGACGATGATTTTTCTCAAACTGTTGCAGCCGACCACGACGGATATACTACATCAGAAGAGAATACTGCAGCTACTATTGGAACCATCCAAGATTCGTTCAAAGCTTTCCTCCATCGTGTTCCGCGGAGTTCAAAGTTTTGCAAGCGACATAAACACTCCAATACGGCGACATCCTCGACGTTGGACGGACTAGACGTATACTCGCGAGACCCTATTGTACGGCCATCACGCCGGTACCCATCTTTTGATAAGCTCAACACAGAACTCTCGTGCAAGGCGCAGGCTGACCACTCATTGGAGTCAGATCTTGTGTCAGATGAGGGTTTCTTCGAAAATATACCAGTCATTACAAAACAGACAGAATTGGTATGTCTGTTGTCGTACCACGCTGCTTCACATCTCACCACTGATACAGAAATCACACTGGTCCGTCACGACTACCTCGACGTCTGCCTATGTCGATGTCCCACGTGTGGAACAAAAGACTCCTGAGAGTCGTGTACCACATCCGCTATGGATAGCGGACACATACCAGCCAACTTTTAACCTCGCCACTCCCCCAAATAGTCCGCGCCGACGCCTGAAAAAACGCCGCCCTAGTGAATGTCCAACTCCAGTTTCTCCGATTTCATATAGCAGCAGTTCAGGTTCGACAAGTCCAATTTCCACTAGTACTTCCTCCGCCCCGACATCGCCTTCACGTAGCCTCAAGTCCAAAAAATCTCGTCGTTTTACAAAAGCGTCAACCGACGACAGCTGGGTCTCTATTGAAATAACTCCATTCATTACCCAACGGGTCGTCGAGGAGATGTGAGGGTCTTTGGTGCCCTTCTTGGCGCTTCTCTGGCCCGGGTTCGACGTATTGTATACACTATTTTGTGGTTTACCCTCCTTTTTAAAGTATTTTCCTTCCTTCTAAGTATTAATATGCGCTGCAGGCAGTTACTACACACTCACTGTGAACGTTCCTTTCACTGTAATTAAATTTGCTGACACATGTTTACACTATTGAGAGACGGCGTCTCGCATAGGTGCTGGCTCACCGTGACTGCGTTTAGATATGTATGATCTGTACACACCGTCGACGGTATATATCACGATGATATTACAGCACAACAATATTTGGGTATGTACCCCACAGAAATACAATTGGTCCAAGTACCAGCGAACCACTGGGAAGCCTCTTTTTAACCAGAACCTGTCCCCCAAGCGCCTCACGACCAGCCCCAGCGCTAACTCCGTGTAGAAGTTGGTGACCATACATAAGCAGAATGCAAGGAGAGGCGAATAAGCGTGTAAACCGAGGAGTAACATGTATCGCGTGTATATAAGAGGAGGAAAAATCACAAACATAACAACATAATCATGATGGGTAGTAGAGATTGTCATCCCAGTCCTCTGAAACGTGCATGAGCAGTGTTGAAATAGATAGGACAGATGACGTTACCTTCTGTGATTCCTCGCCATGCAAAGTAGAGAGTGACTACGCATGCGGTCTCCAGTATTGTGGCGATGAACGAGCCGTCAACTTTCATTGATGAGCCCTGCAGGTACCGACCGATCAGCAGTGTTGGACGTATTATCCTTCATGCATTACGTACTCGACATATAATTTTGCTCAGTAAGAAGTAGTCGAGCTGGCTAAGCACGAAGAGGATGCCTGCGATGACATAGTACCACACAGGTCGGATTTCGTTCAGAATCCCGAGGACAATGTACATCATAAGTCCGAAATAGATTAAAGCAGCGCTATAAAGATGACCCGGAAGAATGAGCATAAAGAAGCTGCAATGAGGTCACGCGACTTACACTCCTGGCCAGATACTAGTGAGGACAAAAAGTGGTATACTGTTGATAGATTGGGGTGGATTTGATGTTCCAAGCACATGTGTAAAGGTCAATCCAACGTCCAAGGATATATATGTTGTTGCGACGAAGAATGCGACGGAAAGTACGGAGAAGGGCTGGGGTGGGGGTGAGTTGGCTGTACGTCGGAAAATGGAATCAAGACGCACTACTATTGAGCTCAGGGTGCCATCTTCCACGATCTGCGTTGCTACAATGGCATTGGCGAGCAACGCCCAGAATAATGTAGCGACGAGACCAGCCTGGATGGCAGTAAGCGCAACCAAGGCAGTCGAGCCCTGGGTAAGCAAGGAACCGGATGTAATCAACTGGAATGGAAGAGTTAAGAGGTACAAGACGAAGAATATCCGCAGTTCTATACGGCCTGTAATATAAAAAGATTAGTTTACAGGGGCGGGAAGGATGTGGGGAAGGATATGACATGTGGTTGAAGACGAAAAAAAAGTGGGTTTGGTAGAAGTAAGAAGACTAACCGACTGCTGCTTTGCGCCTTCCAGTGAAGTAGATCAAAGCGCCGATAACGAAGAAACTGAGACCGCAAGCGATGATATTGGCGATGTTGCCCAGAGAGCCGTTGGTATTCACTTTTGGTATCCCACACTCTGGATTGACACCGACCGGGGCGGAGGCGGCGGATTGAGATAGACCAGTCAAGACGGTTGGATCATTTGTTTGTAACTAATGGGGGAATGAGGTGAGCGAATGGGTAAGGAATATGGGGTTATGCAGACCTGGCGATAAAAGAGATTGCACCAGGTGTATGACGGGACCTGGGAGCAAAGTGTTTGGAAATCGCCAAATCGAGTCATCACAGTCGAAGTGAAAAACAGCGATGATTATACAGACGAGTGGCAGAAGGAGTTAGGGATATATACACGGGTTCTGGGTAAAACTGAATCGTGCAGGACGTGCAGAGTTCTATAGAGTCGTCAAGCAAGCAAGGAATTGAACGCTCGTAAACAGGTCAATACAACA
>JABBWJ010000084.1:0-216045 GCA_016647685.1 Suillus tomentosus | reverse complement strand
CAACTGGATCACATCGAGGGGCTTGCGCGGAAGTTGTGTCTGCCCGAGGAAGATCCGCCTCAGGTTGTGAAGGGGCAGTCGTCCCCCGGCTCCGGTCCCTAGGTGACGCAATTATCGTATTGATTGTCTTTGCAATGCTGATCGTAATCATAAGGCAGAACGTATGCCTTGCATGGGTCACATCCTGTCGATTATTGTAAATATATTACGAATTGGATGCGCCCTAACGAACCCCCCCCCCCCCCCCCACACACACACACACCAGCGCCATCATGCAACGAATAACTATTTGACTGACTTGTATGATATGGAATATGGACTATGTTATAAATGATCCGATTGTTGTTGTGACGCCGAGTGATGGTTGTTATCCGCATCAGTAGACCAACTTTTGAAGTTGTAGCGTTATGTGATAGTAAAATTGATGATGACAGCCACGGCGAGTCACCAGCTTCTCATCCTCTTCTTCTGCTAATTATCTCTCCCTTTCCTCTTCCGGTTCCTCCACCGCAATCAGCAGCAGAACATAGTGTACTAGGCTAGGATGGCTCTCAGTCAACGACGAGTTATACGACGACACAACGACGCACCGCTTAATGTGAAACCGGAATATCTTGATTCCATAATAATCATCCCCATCCACCGTTTCCTTGTGAGCGTTGAACTTCTTGCCCTTGTAAATGTACTATTCTCTGCATGTATTTCCATCGCCCGTGTCCATAGTGAGATACAGATTGAATTACACAAAATTGGATGCTTACAGGGAGAATGAGGCCATAGTAAGACGAACGACCCACTGTGAGTTCTTTGGACCCTCCTTCGAGGAACCACTGAGGACAAGTCACAAAAATCAGCTCATCACTTGACTTTCGGAGGCCAGTGATTTCTTTACCCTTGAGTACGTTCTCTGAGACATGACCGATTAGGTCTCTACTTACTAAGCTTGCCATGGTCCCTGTCGGCCTGGATTAGCGCGCGCTCTCGAGTCAAGCTTGTTCACTCACGACGGTGACCTGCAGCGGCGTCCGCCAGTCCATTCCGTCAATCGCCGGTCGCGACCGGAGTCCATGTAGGTCCAGTTAAATAAACAGCTAATCAGTTTCTCGTCTAAGAATGTCTACGACAGTGTAGACTTCGTTACAGGTTTCTCTCCACCTTCAAGTTGAGCGACTCCTCCTCTAGTAGTCGAGATACTCATGCAAGCAAAATCGAAAGGAACCGCCTAGTAGTGCACTGCCCAAATTCGCAGAGGCTTTCACATCTTTCAAACGCTTCGGGAGTTTGGCCACGGTGAAGGAGGCGTGCACGGGGAAGTCAATGACAAAGTGGGAACAGGGCGTCTCAAAAGCTGACAATAGGTCGATATGGCCCCTGCGTTGTTTGCGTTTATTGTTGTCCAGGATGAAGAAGAAATGGTGTGTTCACGCGTTAGTACATCTTGGGGTCGACGGTCTTCTAATGGCCCGGGAGTGCAGAATTGACGGCGGCTAATACCACTTCCACCTTTCTCGTTCACCACATCGTGTTAGAACTGGTGATGATATTGGACAAGCCAAGATAACTTATGAACAATTTGCCACTCAAATAGAGGCGCGACGTGAAGGTGTGGAGTCAAGGGTGGGTCCTCGACGATGTGCCATCAGCTGTCCTTCCAGACTCATTGGTCTCATTCCGCCTTGCAGGAACAATAATCTATTGCAGCTTACTGCTGTCGATGCTGAGCGAGATGCAGAGGGAAATCAAGAATGGTGTCAGTGCACGTGAAGTGTATCAACGGGCAATGGACGTCGTGTGATGCAAATCCAGAGCTTAGGAAGAACTTTGTCAAGAATGTCGCGTTTAAAGTAAGTGATTCTCTATCAAAAAAGTGCCCACAAGTCTCAAACTCGTTCAGATCGGCGTGGAGTTCCGTATCTGCTTTCTTCTAAAAAAACCCTGAAGTCGGATATAGTTTCAAATCTGTCTTGGTTTCTCTGACTTGCTTGATGGCACCAGCAAGAAGTATGGGTCACTCCTCTGGACTACGGAAGTTCTGTTCATCCTTGCATTTCAGATATACCCTCCACATAGTCAACACTATTTGGGTTGGCGTTGATAAACCCTTTTGACTGTAGGTGTCAAATCCATCGAAATCACGTTTTCCCCCAACCCACGAAACGAAATTGAGGTGGAAGAAGATCATAGGCCGTCCCAAACCCAGTAAGAGGGCTCCCGGCCAGTGAAACCTAATTTTACCTACGATCAGTCAAATTCACCGGCGCCGGACGAGCCTGAGTCTACCTGCCAGAGGTTGGTTCCCACTGTAGTGATTGAGAAGCTAGTACGCGTCGTGTTGTCGATGTTGGGAATGTGATTAGGAAGGAAGGAAGGATTAGCGACAAGACCTGTGCGCTTGTATCTATGAACGTGCGTCAGAAATGGCTCGTTCGTTGAGGAACTCGACTCGCTTACTATGTCTCGCAGGTGCTCGTAAACTCAAGCCACCAGGGTCGTTCTGAGGCGCCAGTATCCTTCTCTCCCATCAGCTCCCTTTTACCAGCGAAACGAGGCGCTCGCCAAGCAATCCACTTTCCCGAGTCATCCTTGGCGTGCTCGCCCACATCTCTTGAGGCTCGCGAAAATAATTGGCAGTGGACTCGGAAGGGCTGGACTGGAGACGAGGAAAGTGCCAAAAATCAGATATCGAAGGAGTCAAACGACTGCTATTATGATGGTGGCGCTGATCTTCTGGTGCGTGATTTTTTCAGCTGATGGCATGCACTGGTCACTTAATTCTGAGTCATCTAGTACTAATGCTGCTACAGGCTAACTTCGGAAGTCATGCACGCACTCAGCCATTGGTGCGGGTGTACACAATCCATACACAAACTATTCTTGAATGTCACAGTACTTATTCTTCTCCGCTGAGGACTCGAACGAGTCAGACTTGAGACTCCCGGGTCAAGTCTAGCTTACTCTCCTCCGTCAAATGATTTTGGAATTCAAGTTCGATACCGACAAGATGATCTGAGTCGCCGCTTTCCGAGGAGTCCAAAAACTCTACCGTGACCGTGACTCACACGTGATGGTCCCATGATGATGGCTGCTGACTGAGCCTGACTCAGGTCCCTAGCAGCGTAGGACTTCGGAGCACTCAGTTCAGGTGCCGGGCCCTGGGGGCCTGTCGAGCCGTGAGAGTGTATTTTGCGTACGTGTCGAATCATACTACTACTACTACCGTGACTAGTAGTACGACTCCGAGACTCGAATTTCAGCCTGCTTGCGGCAGTGCGGCAGCTGTCGTGACTCTGACTTGTCCGAGTCAAGTCTTGAATGCGCGAAAAGCTTCTATGCGTCGTGCTTCTTTTCCTCTTCATTGATCTAATGACATTTTGCCACGCTGCAGGCTGCCTTTGGCAGAGCAATGGCAGCAACAGTCGAGGCCTATGTAGACATCGTGCAACATGCAAATATCACCTCCGCTCCAGCGTCTTAGCTAGCCAGAAAAGACAAGAGAGAGCGAAGGAGGCGGCCAGGCTCTCTCCTGGAAGTCTGGCAGGATTGGCGATGACACCACTGGCACTGTCGGGCTCAACCGTCAGTTCAAGTTCTGAATCGGTAAGCACTCCTTAGAAAGTTATCCATGAGAAATTCTGACAGTTCAACAATTACCGCACCTTGCTAGAAAATATCGCCTGTTTATCCTATGTCAGTCACCCGGTCAAAACCCGTTGTTCCGTGCCCATCGTTATGGTCAAATACTGGCAGGCACCAAACACTGACTAGCAAAGTACCCATTAGTTACGGTACCGGCGCAGAGCAGCAGTCCAGTACGGATAATGATAGGCTTGACTCAAACGCATTCGAGGCTAATCCTGCTTTGGGTGTGTCCTGTTTGAGTCACCCACTGAGATGGTCAACTAATAACTCACTCGTTCTGCATTTCGCTCATCAGAAGAACCTCCGCGCCCTCAAAGACGAACACCAAGAGATTTTGAGGATGTTCCTCTTCCCGACGAGGACACCGATAGCTCGTATGATGTCAATAGTTCGCCTATTCGAAATCCAGCCTTGCCTCAGTCTAGAATCCAGAGAGTCCTATTGACATTACGTGACGCACTTCAAACCCCCTTCAATTCTCTTGGAATTTGCCGACTGTACCCCCGTCGCCCATCGTTTGAGCCGGATAAATTAATATCATCCTCACTACTTTCGACCACATGTCCAACAGCCACGCAAGAGGTTGATTCAGACGCCCTCCCACCTCCATACCCTTTTCATAACATGACGATTTATCGACTCATGTCTTGGATGAATTCGGGCAGCAATAAGAAATCCGAGCTTGAAGTCGCCCGTCTCGTTAAGGAAGTGATGCTAGCGGAGGACTTCGACGTAAAGCATCTGGAGAACTTCTCGGTGAGGGGAAGTTTACGGAAACTGGACAACGTTCACAGCGGGAGCAAGGTCGAGTTTCCAGATGACTGGACACATACCACTATCACCATCGAAATTCCTACAAAATCGAAGGAGGAAAATGGGCGACTTTTTTCTGTTCCAGGGTTTCATTTTCGCCCCCTCGTCGACGTAATTCGATCCGCTTTCACTGATATCCAGGCGAGTGCGTTTCATCTTTCGCCTTTCAAGCGTCTGTGGAAGGATCCGTTAGACGGCCATGAAGAGCGAATCTTTGACGAGCTGTATACCTCCGACTCTTGGCTGGATGCCCAAGACGAATTGCAAAAGCTCCCAAGAGAGCCCGGATGTGCACTGGAACGGGTGATTGCTGGTCTCATGTTTTTTTCGGATGCTACGCACTTGGCAAATTTCGGAACAGCGAAGGCCTGGCCCCTCTATATGTACTTCGGAAACCTCACGAAGTATGCTCGCTCTGCACCAAAGTCTGGCGCATGTCACATTGTCGGATTTCTCCCTTCGGTGAGTTCTACTTTGCTCTTAAGTATCAATATTGAAAATATTGCCCATTAGCTACCTGATAAGATTAAAGATGTTTTTAGCTGTTTGCCGCGCATATCCAAGAGCGGCATGGCTGCTCTTCACACTCACTGCAGACGCGAATTATTTCATGGATGCTGGGACGTCTTGCTAGACGAAGGCTTTCTTCACGCATACCACCATGGTATTGTCCTGAAATGTGCTGACGGTGTGTTGCGCAGGATATTTCCTCGAATATTCACGTACTCGGCCGATTACCCCGAAAAGTGCGTTCTGTCTGTAATGATGAACTAATTATTTGACAAGTCGCAGGGTTTTAATTGCCACGATTAAGGACATGGGCTCGTGCCCGTGTCCTCGTTGCTTCACACCGAAGAGCATGTTTACTTCTCTTGGTCTCCTCAGGGACATGCGGAGCCGGATATCCAATCTTCGAGTCTACGTCACGACTAACGTTATTAGGGCACGAGAATTTATTTATCGGGGGGGAAATACTGTGGATGGTAAGAAGGTCGAAGAAACGCTTGGCGGAGGCTCTTGGGCACCTATCCTAGTAAGTGTGAAGTCTGTCTTTCGTGCCGGCTCACGCGAGTTACTTACAGAATAAATTTGTCGAGAGGCTAGGGGCACTGGGCCTTAACCCATTTCAGATGCTCGTCGTGGACTTAATGCACGAGTGCGAGTTGGGCACTTGGAAGGCCCTATTCACTCACCTCATTAGGATTCTGTATGCACTTCCGAATGGAAATCAGTTGGTCGCAATTGTAGACTCAAGGTAAGTAGAATTTGCATATTGCTTCTCAGTGTCTCTTAACAAGCAGCAAACTCTATCTCATCATAGATTTCGGCAAATCCCAACTTTCGGCAACGGGGTGATCAGAATGTTTTCTAATAACACGTCCGAGATGAAGAGACTCGCGGCACGAGATTTTGAAGACATATTGCAGGTGCCTACTACTTTACTCGACTACTTATACCTAGTTCGCTGACGGCCTCTTTTCAGTGTGCAATACCTGTATTCGAAGGGCTGTTTCCCGCTAGCCATGACATGGTGGTGCAGTCTCTGTTGTTTAGATTCGCTCAGTGGCACGCACTTGCTAAATTAAGAATCCATTCAGAATCAACACTCTCTTTTTTCGAGGACACGTTCAAGAAGCTCTCAAAGCAGTTGCGAAAGTTTCGTGACTTTACCTGTGCTGTATTTGACACTGTGGAATTGCCAAAAGAGAAGGCGGCTCGCCAACGAAGGGTCGCCCAGCGTGCTGGACCTAATAGTATCTCTTCGGATTCTGGCAGACCAAGGGTGAAAGTATTCAATTTGAACACCTACAAATTCCACGCAATGGGAGATTACCTGCGAACCATCAAGCTCTTCGGTACTACGGATTCGTTCACCACTCAGATTGTAAGCATCATTTCCTATCCTCAAGGATGCTTCGAAACTTACTTTATTGGCTAGGGAGAGCTGGCCCATAGGGCCCTTAAAGCATTTTATCCACTAACTAGCAAAGTAGATACTCCAGCACAGCTAGCAAAGCACGAGCACAGACGTCGGGTACTACGGCGAGCTGCGGAAGCAGCAGGTATCTCCTCCTCAAACCAACAATCACCGGCTGATTCTCGCGCTTCATCATTGTCCAATGACCATCATTTCATCGCGATCAATGGCAACAATCCGGTGTCTTTGTTCACATTCCTCCGGGAGCACGATGGCGACCCAGCTACCAAAGTAAAATTAGCATTTCTTTTCAGCTGATCGTTGGTTCGCTTATGATGGTTTTCAGGACTTTATCCCGAAACTCAAGGATCACCTTTTGTATCGGCTAAAGAAATTAGATGTCACTCATTGTGACCGCACATTCACAAATGAGGAACGAAACTCGATCATTATTCCTAACAACACCATCTACTCGGTCCAGACGATGCAAATATACTACACTACCTATGATATGCGACGTGAATACGATACTATCAACCCCAGGACACATGCAGATGTCATGGTACTTTCAGGAGAAACCTCACCGAGCCACCCATACTGGTATGCTCGTGTGCTAGGTATCTATCACATCGACGCGTGGCTCGAAGGGGTTTGTCGAACCGAGAAACAGCACATCGACGTTCTGTACGTTAGGTGGCTTGCACCATTTGTATCTTCAGATTACGAGTCGGGCATACAGCACGCTCGCCTTCCCAAATTGGCCTTTGTGGAGGAATCGGACCACGATGCATTTGGATTTCTTAATCCAGGCCAAGTGATTCGCGGAGCTCATCTGATTCCTGCCTTCGCGTCAGGGCGCGGTGTAAGTTCACTTCGCTACGGAAGATCATTAGCGCGTCCCAAAGAGGAATTAACTGACTGGGAAGCATATTATGTCGGGATGTGAGTGTAATGCGTCTTCTTCCTGCTTAGTGTCACTTACCCGTTCGAGCTAGTTTTGTCGATCGGGACATGTTCCTGCGTTATACATCTCTAGGTGTAGGACACCCAGTGGCTTTGCGGAAGATTGTCAGAGACTGTTTTGGTCTGGAGTCAGCTGCACTGACAGTAGAAGCTATGGACGTTGATGAAGACGGAAGTGATAATGAGGGTCACGATGACCTACGGATGGATGATGGCCTTGGTGGAGAGGAGTCAGATGACATTGAAGATATTGGCATTTTGAAAGAGGGAGATGAAGGAGAGGAGGACGAAGGAGAGGAGGACGAAGGAGAGGAGGACGAAGGAGAAGAGGAAGAAGGAGAGGAAGACGGGGAGGAGTTTGATGACTCGGATGAGCCTGATGACCTCTCATTTTGAGATAGGAAATATTTTTCCGACATGTCACGTATATAATATCTTTGCTGGCGCACCAATCTTACTCTCCAATTGATTCTCTGTTGCGTTAACATGGAAACGGGTAGTATAGTCACGTGCCTGAGCGATACCTGCCCAAGTGTGGGAAGAACTGAACATGGCACACTGAATGCATCGGCGACAAACTTCAATAGGCGGAAGTGTCGTCCTCTTTGTGCATGACGTGGCTGTATTGGCCATCATCTCCTGTATTGGAATTCAGGTAAGAATGCTTAAGCTGTGATTCTGCACGCCTCACAGAGTAAGACAGATTCTTTATCGCAGGTGCACGGAGGCGCACGAATTTGCCTTGCCCACGACTCAGAGAGCCGGCCGTGAGATGAACTCTCGTCTATCGATCACATTGATACACGCCTTATCCCATCCCAGCTAGGTTTCTTCAATCCCGTGCTAGCCCAATCCCCACTGATCAGGGTGACCGTTGGGGGAGGGTCTTTTTACTCTCTAATGCCCACTATGCCCTTTCCTACCGCGATAGCAACTTGTCAGTGATATCTCAGGCCTTCAGCAACCGCCTGCCGTACCTCCTGTAGCAGCACCACCAGCGCCTCAGGATCAAGTTCATGGACGATTGGAGTCTCCCAATTGGTTGAATATACAATGTTAGTTGATCAACCTTCCAAATATCATTCACATTTGCTAATGCTGACCAGAATGCACCGACTTACTCTATAAAGGTCATTTGACGATTACATGCCGTGACGTTAGTTCTCGAAGGCTTCGCCAGAAGAAGATTTCTCTTGAAGTGTTTTGAGTCCGGCACCAAGTTGTGAGTCTTCAGCTGCAATTCACATCTGCCAATGCTGACCAGAATGTACCGACTTACTCTATAAAGGTCATTTGACGATTACGTGCCGTGACGTTAGTTCTCGAAAGCTTCGCCAGAAGAAGATTTCTCTTGAAGTGTTTTGAGTCCGGCACCGAGTTGTGAGTCTTTAGCTGTAATTCACATTTGCCAATGCTGACCAGAATGCACCGACTTACTCTATAAAGGTCATTTGACGATTACGTGCCGTGACGTTAGTTCTCGAAGGCTTCGCCGGAAGAAGATTTCTCTTGAAGTGTTTTGAGTCCGGCACCGAGTTGTGAGTCTTCAGCTGCATGCTGACATTTGATATTATTCTTATCTGTTCACCGATTTACTGATGTGCATGCCGGTGTTTGGTCTTGAAGCTGTGTCGCAGATCAGTTGCTGGCCCGGGAACTTATAAAGATAGAGATAGCTTAACCTTCCTTCCTAATGTCATCGCCCGCCAGTGCAACCTTGATACGACAAAGTCTCGATCAGACATGTTGCAAGCGTAATGGTCAAGACCGTCAAGAATCTGCGGGACGGTATCAAGAGCCTCGTACGGGTCCGTGTTCAAGTTGTTTCGGGCTACGAGCTACACAATACGTTGACCTTGCAGACGAAAACGGAGATAGTGACCATCATTCACGACCTCCTTCATGGTAATGAGTCGTTGGACCCGTGTCAGAGTCAGCACGAGGTTTCGGTTGAGGACTAAAGGTAAAGCTTTTTCGATACACCCGGTCAGTGCAGATATCAATTCCAGATTTGAATGAGAACTTCAACGGTAGAGTCCCTGATGAAGAAGCTCGGAAAGTTTCTAACTGCTCATGTGACGGCGAAGCTGATCGTCACAGTGATGGCGTTGATATCATCGAACGCGCCCGGAGACAGTTGGATCAACCGAAGGTGAAAAATTGTCTCACCCCTATGGTGGTTATATGAGATAATGCTCGCGCGATAGCGTTCCCCTCATGTTCGAAGTTATGCAGAGTACTTCCCTTGGGTGTCGCTGCAAAGATATAGGTGTGGTCTTCATTCGTTTTTTCGGGATCTAAATCCGTTTTAGGCCGTTCCTTGCGTGTTCTATCTGGGAGCGGATTATGACCGAGGAGAGCAAACATTATGTTTTCACCATGGACGAGCACGAGAACTTCAAGGGTATTGCCGACGTTCGCCACAATCAAATGAAGTGACCGTGACGGTTATAGTATATCACACAACCTGCTAACTCATCAACGCACACTCAAACAAGCACGCACGCACGACAAATATCAACATGAACTCAGATAATATGGAGATTGATAGTGTCGAAATTGGTTCGTTCTAATATTCGCGACTGCAGGGAATTCAGATTAATGTACTCGTAGACACCTATCCGATGGACATCGACGAACCACTGGGAGACGTTTCGATGGACAACGATGAAGCCCAGGTAAGCGCGATCACTCTATTTAATTTTAATTCATTCTAATATTTACGATTGCAGGGAGTTTTTTTCGATGTACTCAAAAACTATCCGATGGACGTCGACGAAGAATGGGGACAGGATGTTTCGATCAATGAAGTCCAGGTACGCGATCACTCGTCTGCTTAATTTTAATTTGCTCTAACTTTTATTATTGTAGAAAGATACAAACTACGATTCTATGGACGTCGATGATAACGAAGGTGAAGACTTGATGGAGGTTGATCTGTAGTGCCGCATAATATTTTACTCTTTTTGAATACTAAATGTCAAACGGTGCTCTTCTCTGCGATGTTCCCAAAACAAATGGACTCTCTCGCAAGGAAAATTCTACAGAAACCTCTCGAAATCACCGTTGGCGGGCGTTCTGTGGTCGCCGCGGAGATCGAGCAGATTGTTGAAGTGCGTCCAGAGGAGTCCAAGTTCAATCGCCTCTTGGATATCCTGGGGCAGATGTACAACGAAGACCCTGAGTGCCGTACTCTCATCTTTGTCGACAGACAGGAAGCTGCTGATAACTTGCTCCGCGACCTTATGCGCAAAGGGTACTTATGTATGTCCCTGCATGGAGGCAAGGATCAGGTTGATCGTGATTCTACCATTGCCGACTTTAAATATCTACCGTGCGCTTAAGGCAATTAATGCAGCTGTTCCAAGTGAGCTTGAGGAGCTGGCCAACGGTATGTTTCGCTCCATTATATTCGTGATCTATGCTTATTACGTCGTTAGGCTTCTTGGAAAAGGTCGAGTCTGGGAAGGCGCAAGTTGCAGGCTCAGGATTTGGTGGAAAAGGTCACAGAAGACAAATACCCAGCAACGTCATGGGAAATGCAGACTTTCCTGGCGTACGGCGTGACCACACTACACAAGTGCGTGATTTCTTTTCCACACACTCATTGACCATTTCATTCCCGAACTCCCAGCCCAAGTCTACATAACTCCCTCGGCTACGTCGAGCGCGGCACGGTGGAGCCTGAAAACAGTATATCCCCCAGCCGAAGTCGAAGATGCCTCTGAAATCACTATCCGCTTGTCATCGCGCTATCCATGGCTGGACATCTGTGAGTCACCCAGTATTTTTCATAACGAGTCACCCTGACTGGCGCGTCAGATCCCTCGGTTTACCCTTTTGTTGAGCCATACCCGACGTTAAATAAGACGTGCGAAAGCCCTATGAGCATATCTCAGACTCACTACAAGTCGGAATGTGTGAAAGTCACCTTAGCTAGGTATTACCCGTCATTCGATTTATGTAAGACCTCACCTTCACCCTCGAGTCTGATGTACTGAACCTTTCATTCTAGATCCTGCGGCATATCCACACTTTGACCTGTATCCTACCTTGCCAAAAATCGGGTCCGGAGGTTCGCAACAAGAGGCGTCTGCCAAGGTAAAGCAGGAGACTCAATTCGGTGAATAGTGATTCAGAATCTTTACTCCTTTCAGGACATTGTCGATAGCGTATCAGTTGACCTTGCGGGCACTTACCCATACATTTGCCCTTGTGAGTTGGCTCAAGTGAAAGTGAGCAATTGCCCGATACTTAATTTGCTTCATGTAGATCCTCCCACTTATCCTCACTTTGACCTGTATCCACGTGTTCAGACACATGCATCCCGTGATGACACGGATCTGACGACCAGCAAGTTCATCGCTACGAGTAGCACGTATCCCTTTTTGGTCATTTGTGAGCTCTACATTATGTCCTACTACTCGCTTTCTCACAAAGTACGCAGATCCTGCTGTGTATCCGCACTTCGATCTGTATCCCGCCCGTGCGGCAAAATTAGCAAGTCGGGAGGAGGACATTACCAACAATAAGCTTTTCATTTCGAGCAGCACGTACCCCTTATTGGTCATTTGTGAGTTTTACATTATGTCCTCTTACTTGCTTCTCACGGAGTACCTAGATCCTGCTGTGTACCCCCACTTCGATCTGTATCCCGCCCGTGCGGCAGAATTGACGAGTCGGGAGGAGGATATGACCAATGGCAAGTTCTCTGTTCCAGTGTATCCCTTCCTTGTCGTTTGTGAGTTCCGCATTCAGTTTTTTCTTAGCCATCTTCTCATAGTGTATGTAGATCCTGCCGTGTATCCGCACTTCGATCTGTATCCTGCCCGCGCGGCAGAATTAGCGAGTGGGGAGGCGGACATAACTAACAGCAAGCCTTCCGTTTCGAGTAGCATGTACCCCTTCTTGGTCATTTGTGAGTTCTACATCACGGTTTTTTCCCTTTTCTCACAGAGCATGTAGACCCTCGTGTGTATCCTCACTTCAATCTGTATCCCACTCGCGCTGCAGAGCTAGTGACCCGGGAAGAGTCCAACATTCTTCATGTGACTGCTAGTCCCCCTATCTCGTGATCTGTACGTCCTTCAATTATACTGCAAATGCTACCCAAACTAAATTAGCACGAAGAGACCAAGGCAAGGCTGGCATGGGACGACCCTAAGGCTAACCGTGGTTATGTTCAAGTTGGCCGTGAGCGTGTCACCACTTCAATGGATGCGGCCGAGATCGCTGTATTACGCGCAAAGGCTCCAGACACCAAGGAATCTATGGAAATCGGATGTGAAAATCATCCTACGTTCAGTAATAAGTGGCCTCAGGAAACTGAAGTACCTAGATTTAAGCAGACGATGCTCCACTTTTTCCAGGTACGTGCACACAGAAATTTGCACGCATAATGATTTGACCCTGGGTCTCTGTTACCATAGACTTTCCACGAAGTGCACACTATGGTCATGAAATCGATTGCGTTGGGTCTTGACCTTCCTGAGGATTTCTTCGACAATAAGATCGATCGTCAGGACCATAGCTTACGGCTTTTGCTATTCGAACCTCTTTACTTTTAGGCGACGGTCAAGCCAGGGCCGCTTCTCACACAGGCGAGTCCGTTCCTTTTTAGTGACACTCAGCCGTCGAATTTGACTTGCTTTGTCTCTTAGATTACGGAACTTTGACACTCTTGTTCCAGGATTCCATTGGCGGTTTAGAGGTCCAGAACCCTCATACTAAGCATTATCAACCTGCTTCACCCATCGTTCGTTTTCTTCTCCTCGGCTTGCTCTTCGAGTTTTTAACTCTCTATCTCCATAGCCTGGAACAATTGTTGTAAACGCTGGGGACCTTTTGGCGCGCTGGAGTAACGATGTTCTCCGTTCAACTCTCCATCGCGTAGTTGCCCCGCCTGCAACGAAGATCAACGCTACCGAAGGCATGACGCCCGCACGGCAATCAATTGCATTCTTCTGCAACCCGAATTTTGACGCTATCATCGAGAGTTTGCCCACTTGCACGAGCACATCCAATCCAAGCAGATATCCTCCACTTACTACGGAGCAATACATTGTAGGACGTTTGGCAACTACTTACTCATGAAATACGCTCAGACACGAAATTCTGACGGTCAAGTATCGTATATTATTTATAGTGCAAGCAACGACATACATTACGATTCGTATGCAGGGTGGTGTCCAGATGACCGAGTATGTATGCAAGAAAGCATCGTTCGGTCCACAGTTCATGGATAAGAGCATGTATACGACATGAAGTGGGTGAAATGCAAGATGGTGCAATCGATAATTGTTACCGTATGGCAGTCAAGTCATGCTCAGACTCGGAGGTCTTCTTTCTGTACACTAGTGGGGCAACGCCAAAGCCACTTCCCGCGAGAAGGTCATGGATGACCTCAGATAACATCTTAATTTAGAAGAAAAAAGAAAACAGTAAACGACGTTGAGAGGAATGTGCTACCATACCTCATGTGTTGCGATGGCGCCATGTCACGACTTTGTGATGGACTCTAATAGGAATATAAGTTAGATGAGCAGTGCTAGAGCTACTTATCACGATAATGTCTTGAATAGTGTCGTAATTCAACATATAAATAAGGCAAAACGACAATGCTCGAAATAATTGGCACAAGCGAACTATCGCCCCCCATCTACTGCAAGGGCGCAATCTGACGACATCGTCGTGGATTGCTCATGTCACTCTGCATTTACGGATCTCAATGGCCATGTATCTACAAGTCAAATTTCTCGCAGTATATATGATATTATTTAGCAGGAACAGAATTGGATCCTTCTATAGTTCTCACGGCTACAATATCAAGGAATCATCAATTTACTGATGTTGGACAAAATCTTAACTTTATTATCATCTGCTGAGTGCTCTACAGTTTTTGGCAAATACTCACCATCATACTTTTGTCAGTAGCTGAGCGCTGAGTCTTATTACATGAATCTCACTGCTCTCGGACATCAAACCTGCGCGACGGCAGTTCTACATCTGTTTTTTTTTCGTTTTCACTGCGAAAAGGAATTTCTTGAAGTAATTGAATAGGTTGGTCCTTGGCTCATTCAATGCCGTCTTCAGCCTGATCCTTTATTTGTGAGACATTATAGACTTCAAAGCACGTCGATATATAAACGATAGAAATTTAGAATTTCCGTACCTGTCAAGGGGCTAACGCTGCAGATTAAGCAGTGCACCGCAACCTAGCGCCGCCTGCACAGATCTGGATCACCGACTCTCGCTGTTCGATTCATGGATGAAGTAAAGTGTTGGACTAGTCTCAAGTTCACTGGGAGACTAGGCTGAAAGACCCCCTCATCTGGGAGGATCCTCCGTTTGTAAATATAGCTACAATCTAAAAATATCTGGTTGCCTCATTGTCCTCCTGCTCTGCCCTGCCCCTGCGCAGCGCACTCCTCCTGCGCGTCCCGTCAACAATTCAATACATCGGGGTTGCTCGGTGCCTCATCATCTCTTGTGGAGAATCTTCCGTTTGTAAATATAGCCATCCTCAAAAAATATCCGGTTACCTCGTCGTCCTCCTGATCTGCACGGCCCCTGCGCAGCGCACTCCTCCTGCGTATCCTGTCAACAATTGAATACCTCGGGTTACTCGGCACCTCATGCTATCTACTATACCTTACATTTTGCCACAGAGCATCCAACGCCACCTCAATAGCACTTGATAACAATGGTCCCTTGCCACTCGGTCGTCTCTCTCAACTCTCCTGCTCCAGCCTCCAAGACATCATGGCCCCATGCACAGGTACCCGCGCTGCTTGACCTGGCACGTCGTTTGGGTTGGGTACCCACTTTTCCAGCCCGCGGAAACTCAGAGACAAGCGGAAAACCCAGGTACATGTTGAAGTACCAGGTCAGAAGGCTAAACAGCGAAGGCTAATTCTATAAATAAAATAAAATACCTGAAGATCGGCTGGAGGGAATCACGAAGCGATTTGTGGAACCGAAAGACGTCGACAAGTGTGACTGTCAAAAGGCGAACTCTACGATTTTGCAGAATTTGAGCATGTCAATCGAGGTCTTCCACCGAAATCTTGACGAGGATATCATCGCAAACGTTGTTCCCACCTCACACGACGACGGACAGTGGGATGTGGACACGCTGATATCATCTGATGGTGTTTCCTAGCGATACTTGCCATACATTAACCGTTTAGTACTTTGGAACTTTTGCTGCCAGTTATGCCGGCACGATTGCCCACAAATGATTCTGCTCCCAACACGTCTTCGGGATCAGAAACCTTATCAAGCAAGGCAATAATCTATCCGATCAACAGGACTTCTGAAGACTTCCAGGCCAGGGAATAATCTCCATTAGGACACAACTACCGTCGTGAAATGCCAACGCCTAAAAGGTTATGCAAACTAAGTGAAAGCGCCATGAATTCTTAGTACAGTGAATACGCTTAACAAGTAACTGCGAGAACAAGTTGCAAATGACGACGATCTACACCTTGAAAATCATGAGTCCCGAAGCGACATGTCACAAGACAAAATGCACGGACCTCTCAAAGTGCCGTGAAACTCCTGATCACGCAATCTCCATCTTCGTACCCGCCTCCACCTCTAGAACCTTTAGATGCGTCAGACCACATGCCCCGCGGACCCAATCGCGTACTAGGCGGTATTTTCGTGTTTGAGTGCATCCAGGGACGTCACACTGTGGTTTCTCTTTTGGTAGAGATGGCTGTGGTGCCAGCAAAGTGCTGGAAAGGACAGAGATAGGCACGCCTAATGTGAGGCGCATCTTGCCCTGAGCAATATCCTCCCGTGGCAGAGGTCGTGTGCTGGACACCCACCGCCAAGTGGTCGGTAGGATGACCTCCTTTTCCTCTTGCTCGACCTCACGCTCACCTTCGGATGCACTGGCCTCTGCGGTGGAGAGCGCACTGCGCTTGGCCTTTGACTTGGACTGCTTTTTGAGGAGGCGGTTGATAGTCTCTGCCTGTAGGGGTGAGATGGACATAGTAGGGATGACGAATAGAATATCGGATGTTCATGTGATGGTGCGTGAAGTTACGAAAAATGTTCAATTCCCTCCTAGACACAGTAAACATAACTGACGAACCTTTTCGTCCTCGAGCTTTTTCTCAGTGAGATTACGACGTTTTCGTGCCGTTTCTTCGCGTCGAAGTGCAAGCTCGCTCTCTGTGAGTTGTTTTTTCTTTCGAGAGGATTCACCAGTGGCTGTCAATGAAAGTCAGCGCTCAGCGGCTAGGAAAATGTAATGTGTAAACATGGCAACATATGAAGATACCAATACAACAATCAGTTAGAGAAGTGTTTAGGAACTCGAAGCGAGAGTAAAGAAGCAGACAACAAAGGAACACACATAGAGATACATGCGAAGAGCCAACAACACTCGCGAGAACCGCCTGACGGGAAGTCATCGGGCGCGTAGAGCCCACCGCCTCCCCTTCGTCATCTTCATCTTCTGATTCTACGTCGATATCTACGCGTCATAAGCTCAACAGTCAGTCGCGCGCGCGAGGAGGACTATGTAGGACACACCACCAGAACGCCCACGCGATCCAGCATCTTCAGTGCTGGGCGCGCTCGGTAGCTTGAGTTTGATCTTAAGACGGGGCTGCTTGGGCGGAGATGGAGGAGGAGAAGCCTCCTCAGACTCTGGAGCATCCTGAACACATGGTATCAGTATGCTAATAGCCAGAAATATGAGATCGACACACCTCTTGTTCGGGTTCAGGTTCTTCATCCTCGTCCTCAGGCTCTAGTTTCTCATCCTCCCCTTCATTGTCATCGTTTTCTTCTTGGAGCTTCCGATTCACCTCATCGACCTCCATTTCCGCGTCAGAGCCCGAATCCGACATTTGCATATCTGCTTGTAGTAGTTAGTGTCAAGTGAGCAGACACAGTATATTTAGTCGAGGTGTGGGAGCGGGAAAGCGGAAGAAAGACGGTCGTGAATCACAAACCTGAACCGTTGTACTCGTCGTCGTCATCGTTAGACACGCTTCTGACGACTCTCCTCATCGTGTTGCATCGATGCAAAGAAATTGAAACCCAGATACCTTACACAGGACATCGGCAGTGCCTCCACATAGTTCAACAATACACCAACACATCGCAAACGACCATGCTCAACTCGTTCTATCGCCTATAGCCGTGTCGCTTAGAGGGACTCGTGAGTCATGAGCACAGTGATTTCTTGATTGCAAGTCTCGATCGAAGGACACTCTGATCACAGGTGGCAGCTCCACTGTAACAATACAATAGCTCGAAATGCAGTTGCTGGCCAGTTCACAACACGATAATACACAGTTCGTTACCATCATGCATCATGGCCGGGTCTGCCTATCACCGCTACAGCTCGCACCGCCTCTGGGTACCATTGTGACTACGTAGTACGTACTCTTCAGCCAATAATGACGTCTCTGCTGTATATCCGCTGCTTGTTGCTACTATAGCTATATAAATAATACGAACAACGCGTCGTGAATTCGAATCAGACTTTTATTTTTGGTCCTTTCGTCAAGGCCGCGCCAAGATGAAGCGTTTTTGCCTCACTCTGTGGTGTTGCTTGATCCAAACCTGCCCCAGTGGCGGCAGTGTCCAGGGTGACAAGCTGATGTTGTTGTCGTTATCGATATCCGGTTCAAATCCGGTTCGAGAAAATTTTTGTCAGACCTGAACACAGCTGCAGACCAGACAGGTTCTGAGGAGTACCTTCGAACCTGGACCCTGTTCAGTGGCGTTCGTTTGACCTCCATCAATGAATCATGAGTCATCATCCCACCGTGCTTCCTGCGAGCTCGGTGTGAGTCTGTAGTTGCATGTCAAGGAGAGGCCGCCACTAGTGCACCCAATCAATTTCGGATGCCATCCTTAACTCTTGGACGCGGCAGATTTAGTTATGGTAGTACTAAGGTCCGGCCGGCTGAACAACTGAACAGTTTTCAACATCACATTTCACATTTTGAACATTACATCCAGTTTTTTCAAGAAACCGGACAAGTTCGAACGGTTCAGTATTACAAGAGTTAGAAAACGGAGGTCCGGAACTAAACAAAATATGAACCGGACGCGTTTAAGATGGGGATATCGGCAACATTAATAATTAATTTCAAAACGTAAAGGTGGAAATAGATTTTCTGTGCCACTCCACTTGAACGTTTGCACCTCACCGAGTCTGATTCAATTAATGAGATCCACCACAGCCCGCCCCATAGGATCATCCAGTGACTAAATCATGATGAGGTTTGGGAGGCCATCCATTTGCGCCAACTTGTGGCAGGCTGTGGCAGGGCGCTAGCATAATTTTAGAGACCATCCGTCAACCATGCCGCGCACATTAGACGCGGACAGCTGTTCTTAAACCTGCTCGCTCCTGCTGACCTTTCTGTTCAGCTCAACGCAGACTTCCATTTACTTCTCATTACTATGGGTTGCTGCGCGTCATTTTTTCGAAAGCCCCAGGGACAGAATCAAACTGTGAGGCATTGGTTTTCTCAGTCGTCAGATACAATCACTGATCCTCCCATCATATTGACAGGTTGAAAATCATGGCAATGACAATTCTGTAGACACAGCCTTCGCAGATCCTGCAATGTGAGTTTTCAACCAAGGATCATGAAGAAATGGTTTTCTCATGCTATAACTTGAACAGCCGTCCATCGATGATACCAGTCGTACCAGTGTCAGCACTATCTGATATTACCACTCCGCAGCCGTATGTCCAATCACCATATCACGGTTGATAGCGCTGAACATGCAGGCTACAGAAATGGACCAATTCAACTATCTGCACCGCAAGCTCAAGTGCAGGTTAACCTTTCTATACCATCCAACATCGTGAATGGTAATCTTGCATCGTGAGTATCTCGCATAGCTCTGTGTTATAAGACACTTTCTTATGAGATAACAGCGGCGCCGTGATTATGCTACAGCCGATTACCTCTGGTGCACATGAAGCGCGACCGTAAGCGCAAATTTCCTCATAAACTGCAGATATTGAGACACGAGACACAGAGTGGCCTTCGATACGGACCCAACTGCCATTCCGCCTACATCCATCAGGAAGCAATCAGAATATCCCACGTCATCTGGCGGCTTGGGCGATATCTGGAGGTGTTCAAGGATGATCGATTCAACCTCTACTGAGGTACATATGATGTCACCCTCAGGCTGCGAGTCCCGTCGACTAATATCTGTTGGACAGGTTGCTGTCAAAGCTATTAGGATTACGGACGTACGCAATAAAGAAGCCGTTCAAAAAGCGAAGAAGGTATGCTAAGATTCATTCCGTAATGTGAAGTACATTGAATGTCTATTCGCAGAGACTTCGCCGCGAAGTAGCCGTGTGGGCCAGACTGAGGCATGCGCATGTTCTCACTCTTCACGGAACGGTTTCCGGTTTTGGACAATTGCCTGCTCTTGTTTCTGAATGGATGCATAACGGGGCACTTGATGGCTACCTGGAGCGTACGAGCCTCACTATGGGACAGAAACTAAAACTGGTGAGATTTATGATGCCAAATATAAGTCCATACTCAATAGATGCCCTTATTTAGCTGAAACAGGTAGTGGATGGGTTGAGATATCGTACGGGATTGCCGTTGCAGATACATGTTTTTCTCTCTGACAACTTCTCTAGTTCACGAACAGAAAGTAATTCACGGGGACCTGACCAGTGTATGTACTCTTCGATGCTTTAGAGTCCTTCAAGCTAACCCTATCATTGGAAGACAAATGTTGTAATCGACCACGACGGCAATGCATTTTTGGCAGATTTTGGTCTCTCAGTAGCTCTCGCAGAGGCTGACAGATCGTACTACAACTCTCATTCGAGTGGCGCTGTCCGGTGGATAGCGCCCGAATTGCTCGGCTCATCGGAACCACAAAACACTCCAGATGGCAGTGACAGCGATGTCGATCTGCCAAAACCGAACAGTCAGAGCGATGTATTTTCGCTCGGTTGTATCATGCTCCATGTGAGTCGAGTATGCTGGACCCTGTTCGAGTTTCACCTGAATATTGTTTCGTACAGGTCTTCTCGGGCAGACTGCCCTTCTGGTGGCTTAAAAAAGTTCAACATATATTCAGTGCTCAGCTCAATCGTACAGAGCCATATCGGCTCGAATCTAGTGTGACCGTTAGCCAGCAGCATTTGGATTTCATGCGCAGATGTTGGTCAGCCGAGCCTCAAGTTCGTCCTTCCACTGGGGATGCTGCTTCCTTTGTGGAAGAAGAGCTAGCCAGTGTTCCTTCTCACTAGTTCAGCGCTCGATGTATGTTATGGTACGCTTTGGATATAGATTGCGGTTGTAGCTCACCTATATATAAAGTATCTCGATGATCGTTGATTAATATACTACTTATTCTGAGTCTTATTATATCACCGAGCACAGTACACGTGTACGCAGCATGCTAAATTATGATGGCTTGCAAGTTGTATTGCACAAGTTCACCAGTCCACGGACTTTGCGCCCGCCACGTAGAGCAATCAATTTAAATCTCCGACCGCTCAACCTACCACTAATACCTTTCACTTTTCGACTTGTCACTGTGCCAGCGTCGCCATGTCAGCTCAATATCAGGCACTCTCGACCGACGATTCCGCTGAAATAGGAGCTGATCCACAACTGCGGTCTCAAATCCAGCAACTCCATGCAGATCCCCGTTTTAACCGCCCCGCACCTTCGCTCTGGAAGCGCATTGCACTCCTTCTCGTGGTTGCGTTCCTCTTCTGGGCTGCATTCCAGGTGCAGCCCAAGAGATCACAACCTAAGATAATTCATGCTGAAAGGTGAGATATCCTTCTATGTTCAAACACCATATTTTTGTGATTTGGCAAATGGTGCAGAGTCTGACTCTCCTCTTGCACAGATACTCGAAGGATTACAAATACCGTCCAGCAGCGAGTCCTGTGATTACGGAGCGACTCAAAGATGGTGTAGTCCGCCTTCGTGGGGCATATTTCTAGGCGTACGGGTATCGTTAAGGTAGATTTCACACCATCGCAGTACTTTAGTAACTGAGCTCACCTTTCATGGGGACATGGTTTCAGTCCAGTCGTTGCATATGTTAGATATCACCATCATCCCCGAGCTCTAGTCTCGTCGTACTTATTGCCGTTCGCTCTTTTCACCTAATAACTACACTCGTTTTCCAGAACTGAGGGGTTTTCCCTTTCCTTTTTCGTGGATGGGTATAACCCTTAGCCGTGGACTTGATCATGTATTCACGGATCTAGAGTTTGCAGATGACAATTTCATGCCTGCATTATCTTTGCATTGTGCTTGATTGTGTTTCCAGGCTTACCTTCAATACTTCGTGTTCATGCGCCTTGCTCGTCGCTGTCACGATCCTCGCGTAGGTAAGTTGGTCGCGAAACTTATTGAATCCGTCTAATACATATTTCAGGAACGTAGCTCAGCAGTCGTCATCTTGGTGGTCTGGAGATTGAAAACTGGGGGGTCGAAACGAGATCACAAATGGGAGGCCACGCAAAGTACAGATTTTGGGGCAAATTGTACTGTGCATTGTGGAGACCCGTCTTTTGTACGCGAGAACATTCGGCATTTTGGCTTATGCGCGCAACGCGTTTAGGAATAATTATTTACAAGAACGACAATACTAGCCTTCCCCTCAAACCAACGCATGGACTATTTCGATGCGGGCCGACGACGAACAAGATAAAATCCACAGCATCCTATCACAGGTTCTTCTGGAGAACTTTGCCCCTGAGCACCTTGTACTTGAGACCCTTGTGTCCCCGCTACAACTTGTCCTTGCTGCGTTGAGCTGTCGACATTATTGCTATTCGCACGTTGCATAGCTGCTTCTGCTTCTGCGTCGGTCTCAGGGACAATCCCATATCTCTGTAAAATTATTTGAGTAACTCATATTACAAAGGATAGCGATGACAAGCATCTCACGTCTTCCAATTGGCAATGAGCAACATCGACGGGACGTCTAGTAAGTTTCACAGGAAATAAGCTGAAATTCAAACGCCGAGGCTGGAGCTGGACTGTATTCGGAGGTCGAGTACTGGAGCGCAGGAAGCCGAACAAATTGCGCAGACTAGGCTGAGATGATGTGTCTGCTGAGCGACGAGACGGCTGGTTTGTGTCATCACCCCAAAAGTCATTTCCCTGTCTTAGTGTCAGACCTAGCAACAGCTCAGGAAGAATAGAACTGGACTCGCATATCTCGTCAGGCCTCTGTTCAAGTTGTTACTTTGCTGTCTAGGGGGGAGATTGATCTGATGAGATAAATGAGTGAAGGATCAGGCTGTTCGAAATTAACGAGCATACATCTCTAGATCGAGTTGCATGTCCCTGGAAAAGAAGTCAGAAGAGGTACGAAAGAAAAGAAACATTACTCGCCTTAAGCTTTGCATTGGACTCAGGATCTGCATCGTTCTGACCGATGCACAAAACTATTTAGAAAAGACACTGACTCAAGTTATGTATACACGCACGCCAACCCCACGAGCATGCCGGATTGCTTCTTCTAAGTTCCACACATAGATTTTTGCATCCGGTCCGGCAGTAGCACTAGCAAAGTATTGTTCGTCAGGGGACATGGCAACAACGTAAACATAGTCGTGGTGCCAGAGTGGGTCTCCGACTTGCTGATTGGATTCGAGGTCCCAGATGCGAACTGAGCAATCACCTGATGCGCTCACAAGATAGCATCCATCAGGAGAGAGACAAAGGGAATCAATGCTTCTGGTGTGACCCCGAAAGACGATGAGTTCTTTCCCGTCAATGGATTGCCATTTTCGTATGGTGCGATCATATAAGGCAGAGAAGATGTATGCGCCATCCTTAGACCAACACAACGACGTCACCGAGATGTCTCGGATCTCGATGAGCAGCTCGCCGTCCTTTGACCATACGCGCATCGTGAGGTCATAGCCGGCACTCGCGAATTTGTCGCCTTGTGGAGAGTATTTGAAACTCGTCACACATTGCTCGTTGCTCTTTATCGGTGGTGCAATTTGTCGGCCAGTAGCTGGGTTCCATCGTCGTATGGTTCCGTCTGTTAATCCACCTGCTACCTCCGCACCATTTGGTGACCAATCGAAGCACTGCACTCTATCATCAGTATTACCTTCCCACGGGTGACCTACCAAGCCCTCCTTTATATTCCAGAGCCGTATTCCTCCGCATATAGTACCTACGACCATCAATTGGTCTGGAGACACTGCTATTCTTCTTATATAATATGCTCCGTCACTGTTGAGAGGCTTTCCCACCGGCCGTCCAGCTCTGGTCCACTGGTGAATTGAACCATCCAAGATAGTGCTCATTATATTGCCACTGGTGCCCAAGCAGGCAAGGTTTCCGGTATTCCACGACCTGGCACCCTTGATGGTGCACTCTGGCATCAAACTGCCTGCTGGACGTTCTGGTGCTGGTTTCTTCCACGATGTGCTCCGAGTGTTGTGGTTGACGAAGTAAGACCGACCGAATGGTGAAATGTGCCACTCGCATCCATCAATGAGCTGCTCGAAGCGATCTACGCTCGACAATGAATGTTTTGCTCTCATCGCACTTTCATTGCTCACCTAATCGCACTCCTGGTAAAGGTCGGCGTGATGAATACATGCAGAGTAGATCATCTTCATAGGTTCGTGTTCCACATGACCATATATTTTCATACCATGAAGGAGGGGGCGCCTCATTCCCTCCTACTTGATATTGAGTCAGTCAATTGGTTTTACAATATGCTGGCTCACCTTCCCAAAGTGCATCCTGGCGGTGCTGTGCACCATAGGCTGGCGGATTCTTTTCGCCCATCGACGGTGGGTCACGAGAGAACTGATGAGAAGAAGGAAGATATTGTCATACATCATAATGTATCGTAATATACTCACATTCACGCTCAGGAGAACTGGTCTTGATGGGTCTGATATCAATCCTTGATCTACCTCTCCCTGTTTCGCTGACGTGCTTATGATCTTTGCATGCGGCATGACGGTTATCGGGATGTAGGCAATAGTGGAAGTAATGAAGAGACCCCGTAAGATATGCTGTTTCACATGCTGTACTTGCAGGCGCCTTGATCACGCGATATCTTGTGCAGTGGGATCCTAGGCGTTAGTTCTTACTAAGTAGATCAAACGTTGGCCAGCATGATTCAGCACTTGTTCTATATTCAGCGAATTGTATTTCTTGATGCATTCAGAGACTGCACATTGTGCAATGAAAGTCATCTAACAGGCGCAGAAACAATCACGATAATATTTAAATACATATCTGGAACAAAGTCTACGATCAAAGCTCATTTAATGCATCATAATCACTCACATCTGACGGCATCACCAACCCGCTCTCGCACCCACTATCCACATCTTCCAGCCCATCCGACACAGCCGTCAAATCCTCCACCTCCTCAACGCCACAGCTCAAGCGCACCAGCCCCTCAATGCCCGAAGCCTCACGCTCCGCCGGCAGGATACTCGTATGCGCCATCCGTGCAGGTAACTCTGAAGCATTGCAGTGTCCGAATGCGAATACGTGGCTGGGAATTCCTATTCACCTGAACGGAACGTGTTACTATGCTATGATGTGGGATAAAGTAACGCACGAACCTTGTGTATTTCTAGGAGTGTTGATGAATTGGCCGCAATCCTGCGAGTTGGTCTCGTGTCATGCAAGATCGCGATCAATCCATATTCGGTGCAATGTGCATTCACGTTTCATGACTTGTCAGACAATGAGATAAGCAACGAGAGATTGAAAGACTGACATTGATCTGGACTCATCAGCGATAATAGATTTTGATACAGATGGCAAGATTGATTCATTGGATAGAATAGCTCAGGGAAATACTGTTGTCGTTATAAATTACATGAGCCAGTGAGAGATAAGATGTCATTATTGAGACAGCTCATGCATGTCCAGAAATAACTACTCACAAGAGTGACGATACTGGCCTTCCCCTCATACCAACGCAAAGACTAGTTCGATGCGGGCCGATGACGAACAAGATAAAATCCACAGCATCCTATCAAAGTCTCTTCTGTAGAACTTTGCCCTTGAACACCTTGTCCTTGAAACTCTTGTACCTTCGCTACAGCTTGTCCTTGCTGCGTTGAGCCGTCAACGTTGTTACTATTCGTACGTTGCATAGCTGCTTCTGCTTCTGCGTCTGTCTCAGGGACAATCCCATATCTCTGCAAAATTATTTGAGTAACTCATTTCACAAAGGATAGCGACGACAAGCATCTCACGTCTTCCAATTGGCAATGAGCAACATCGACGCGACGTCTAGTAAGTTTTACAGGAAATAAGCTGAAATTCAAACGCCGGGGCTGGACTGTATTCGTAGGTCGAGTGCTGGAGCGCAGGAAGTCGAACAAATTGCACAGACCAGGCAGAGATGATGAGCGAAGAGGCGTGCGGTTTGTGTCATCACCCCAGAAGTCATTTCCCTGTCTTAGTGTCAGACCTGGCAACAGTTTAGAAAGAATACAGCTGGACTCACATATCTCGCCAAGCCTCTGTTCAATTTATTGCTTTGCCGTCTGGGGGCAAAAGAGATCTAATGTAGATACATGAGTGAAAGATCAGGTTGTTCGAAATAAACTACCATACATCTCTGAATGGAGCTGCACGTCCCTGGCAGAGAAGTCAGAATAGGTGCGAAAGAAAAGAGAAATTACTCGCCTTGAACTTCGCATTGGACTCTGCATCGCTCTCGGGCTGACCGGTGCACAAAGCTATTTAGAAAAGACATTGACCCAAATTATGTACACACGCACGCTAACCTCACGAGCGCGCCGGAGTGCTTCTTCCAGGCTCCATACATATATTTTTGCATCCCGTCCGAAGATAGCACTAGCAAAGTATTGTCCATCGGAGGACATGGCAACAACTGAAACACCGCCATCGTGCCAGAGTGGGTCTCCGACTTGCTGATTGGATTCGAGGTCCCAGATGCGAACTGAGTAGTCATCTGATGCGCTGACAAGATAACATCCATCAGGAGACAGACAAAGGGATTCAACGCTTCTGGTATGACCCCGTAAAATGACGAGTTCTTCCCCATCAATCGATTGCAATTTTCGTATGTTGTGATCATCTGAGGCAAAGATGTATGCGCCATCCTTAGACCAACACAACGACGTCACCAAGTTGTCTCCTGTGATTTCGATGAGCAGCTCGCCGTCCTTTGACCACACGCAGATTATGTCGTCTTCGCTGCCACTCGCGAATTTGTCGCCTTGCGGAGAGTATTTGATTGTGTTCACCCATAAATCGCTGCTCTTTATCGATGGTGCAATTTGTCGGCCAGTGGCAGGGTTCCATCGTCGTATAGTTCCGTCTGTTAATCCACCTGCTACCTCCCCCCCATTCGGTGACCAATCGAGGCACATCACTTCATCATCATTCCCCTCCCATGGGTGACCTACCAAGCTCCCATCCTTTATGTTCCACACCCGTACTTTGCCGTCTTTGCATATACCTACGACCATCGATTCGTCTGGAGACACTGCCATTGTGATTGCATCTCCTGCGTCACTGTTGAAAGGTTTTCCTATTGGCCGTCCAACTTTTGTCCACTGGCGAATGGAACCATCATTCAACATAATCATTATATCGCCATCGGTGCCCAAGCAGGCAAGGCTTTCGGTCTTCAACCACCTACTACCGTTGATGGTGCACAGTGGCATCAAACACCCTGCTGGACGTTCTGGTATTGGTTTCTTCCACGATGTACTCCGAGTGTTGTGGTTGACGAAATAAGACCGACCAAGTGGCGAGATATGCCATTCGCATCCAATAATGAGCAGCTCGGAGCAATCTATGCTTGACAATGAATTTCTCGCTCTCTGAGTCATCTCACTTTCGTTGTTCACCTAATCGCACTCCCGGTAAAGGTCGGTTTGATGAACCCATCTCGATTAGCAAGTCTTCATAAAATGGTTCTTCTATCCATATATATTTCCACGAAGGAGGGAGCGCCTCGTTCCCTCCTGCTTGATATTGAGTCAGTGAATTGGTTTCGTCATATGCTGGCTCACCTTCCCAAAGTGCATCCCGGCGGTGCTGTGCACCATAGGCTGGCGGATTCTTTTCATACTTCAGGGGAGCAACCAGTCCTGGTGAGCCTGACAACGCTCCTCGATTTGCCTCTCCCTGTTTTGCTGACGTGCTTGACTCGGCCTTTGCATGCGGCATGACGATGGTTGGGATGTTCTCCGACTCCCACTGGTACCGGGGGAAGGCCTTGTCGTGATAGTTGAGGTAATATAAATATACAGACCTGTTAGATACGGTGTTTCGCACGCTGTGCAGCCTTTGCTGTGGTCACGTTCATTCTTAGATAGGATCAACTCAAGATTGATTCAACCGCACGAAGCTTGTTTCTATATTCAGCAAATTAGATTTCTCGATGCTTTCAGAGGCTGCACATTGTGCAATGGAAGTCAAGCCTCCAAAGCAATGTACCATCTAATAGACCCAGAAACGATTACGATAATATCTGTATAGGTATCTGGAACACCAAAGTCCACGATCAAAGCTCGTTTAATCGCTCACATCAGACGGCGTAACCAATCCGCTCTCACACCCACTATCCTCATCTTCCAGCCCATCCAATGCAGCCCTCAAATCATCTACCAAATCCTCCACCTCCTCAATGCCACAGCTCAAGCGTACCAGCCCCTCAATGCCCAATGCCTCGCGCTCCGCCGCCGGGATACTCGCATGTGTCATCCGCGCAGGTAACTCTGCAAGACTCTCCACACCACCCAAACTCTCAGCAAGCGTGAACAGGTTCAACTTCGGTAGAAGTGCCTCTGCACTTCTTGCACCACCACGTAGACGGAATGAGACCATCCCACCGTATGGTATACCGTGTGTAAGGCTCGATGGTGGTAGGGTTTTGATGAACTGTTCCGCGTGTGGGCTGAGGGAGGTGCGTGCGAGGGCGTGTAACGGGTGCGAGGCCAGACCGGGATAGATGACATGTTCGACAGCAGGGTGTGAAGTCAGGAAGGAGGCGATGCGGAGTGCATTCAGACCGTGGGCCTTCATCCGCACTGCAAGAGTTTTGGCACCGCGCTGGGCGAGCCAACTGTCAAAAGGACTCGGGACGGCACCATGGGCATTTTGGAGGAAGCGAAGCTTTTGGACGAGGTCTTCGTAGTCTCTGTCTGGTGTAGACGAGGAAGGGAGGATGGCAGCGCCCATCACGACATCAGAATGGCCATTGACATACTTGGTGAGGGAGTGAATGACGATGTCAGCGCCTTGTAGGAGTGGGGAGGCATAGAATGGGGAGAGGAATGTGTTGTCGACGAGAACAAGGGGTTTTGATGGAGTGCGACGCGCGAGACCCACTATGCGCGGAATATCAATTAGTCGGAGGGTGGGATTTGTTGGTGATTCGATCCAGATAAGCTGAAGTATTTGCGTCAGTGACTGGTTAAATTTGAATAGTTAAAGACAAACCTTTGTGTTTTCCTTTATAGCACCTAATATTTCATCATCTGTCGCGTTCTCCAAGTCTACAAACGTCGACTCGATACCCATGGTTTCCTTCGCAACCCTCGTGAGGTACCTGAACGTACCGCCATAGACATCGTTCACACTTAGGACGTGGGCGTTTGGACCTAGAGACTGCAAGACAGTAGCTGTCGTCGCACTGCCCGAAGCAAATGCGATAGCGTGTCCTGCACCTGCCTCCAGGCCTACAAGTGTGCGCTCTAATGCATCGCGATTTGGATTGCCAGAACGAGAATACTCAAAACCCTATTCACCATATACACGTCATAAGTACGGCATGTGGGGTCAAGCTGAAACACGAACCTTGTGCACGCCTACTTCATCTTGCTTGTATGTCGTGCTAAGAGATATGGGAGGGATGACGGCGCCAGTTGCAGGGTCTGGCTCTGACCCTACATGAATAGCTCGCGTAGAAAAGCCGAGCTCAGACGAGCGTTTCGAGTGACGCTTGACGCCTTTTGCATGGCCGTTGGTGTGGCCGTTGGTAGTAAGTACGGAGATGGTCATGTTGCAGTGGGGTATCGATTAGATGGGATAAACCCGATGTGGGAGATAAAAATGCGAGGATGTAGAGAATTTGAGATAGAGAAGAGTTTATATAATGTACGTACTGCCAGCATTTTACTGTAAAGAGAATTTTTTTTACCTGCATTACATTTTGGTTTGGAATGATGCATGAATTGCGAGCTCGATGGCGTGCAAGTTGCTTACAAAGCGCTTGCAATTCTGGTGGTTACTTAGTAATTCATTCCACTAATCACATTAATCATATCCGCATATACCGCCAGCGCAGCACAATAGATAAGCGGGAGCATAAGCACCCCATGTATAGCTAGGCTAGGTCCAACATAGGCTCTTGGAGGACAGTACATTTGTTTTTTTACCTCTTAGCGCGCGAACGTGCGAGCTTATCAGCAGGAGAAGATATTCTGGGACATCCACGTCTTGTCACGTCTGTGGCACCGGCAGGCATCAAGAACTAGTATCGGTTTGTCTAGCGGTGCCAGTGCTAAGTATATACATAACTCAGTGATCTTTCTCAAGGTGTCAATAATCCTAGGTCTACTACGGTTCGACGTTGACCCTTTGTTCCGTTATACGTGGTGTTATCATGATCTCCCTCTTAATTCTTTCCATTCGGCCGATGAATCACAGACGAAGAAGGTGTGTTCTGATGGGTGCTAGCTCTTTTAAGGTTGGAATGGGGACAATGTTAAGAAGAAGAGGGCAATCTTATCTTTGACTCAAAGCCTGGGAGTATCACTTGTCGATATCGTCCAAATGGCTGACAGTTTCGTATAGCATGACATCAACTGTAGTTCTGAGAGACGTGGCATGTTCACAACAAAATGGAGCTGAAGAAAATCGACTATGCTTAGCTTGACCGAGCAAACAGTAATACCATGACCAACTCTTAAGCTTGTCCTATCGTTGTGACGCAATCTTGACAATGGCTCCAAGCGCCCATCCTCCCCGCAATACAATACTATATGGTCCGCCTTGTCTCCACCCATTGTTTCATGTATGACTAACCGCGCGACCACTTCGCCCTGTAGTTCACTGGTCATGTTTATTTTTTCCCAGATTGCAGTGCAAATGACTCACCAACTCCACTGAGTACGACCACAATCAGCCCTGCGGTCAGAACAAATGATCAAACTCTCACACCGCAGTAGTTCTCATCAAGTAACGATTCACGTTATCCGCTCCATTGCATGGTTCAAGCGATCAAGCGTGGCATCGAGCTGAAGATATTAGTTGCTTCTCAAGCCGAGGGAGCGTAGACTGGACGATGCCATGTGTAACGGATAGTTTGAGCAGATGAGAAGGCGACTTGAAAGCTACGGTGTTTTAGTAGGCTTACAATTTGGAAAGGACACAGAAGAAATCATGACATAGGCTATGCAAAGGGTGAGTCACGACAACGTCACAGAATAATGACATACCATTCCGCATGCCATCATTCCAGACGTTATATGTCCATTCAAAGTCCTTGATAGGTCTTCCTGGGGGATAAAGTGTGCACCCCGATAGCCATTTTCCTCAGCTTCATCAAGGCATCTCTGAGAGACCTGGTTTTCTTGACAAGGGCTGCGGAGGAACAGACGCTGTAGGAGCGGCATAGAGATTAGTCAGGGCAAAATACATCACATGTGTGAGGTCAAGGTCGAAGGCTCAAGTGTTTACAGGTATTGCACAACCTATTGCCAACGATCCCGAAACACCCGAGTCCGTTGCGTATGCCGAAACGCCTGCATCAGCAAGATCACCTAGAAGGTACAGTACAAATACCAAGCGGTCTCATTTAGCGGCAGCAGGAACTTCAAACTGGGTCCAGTAAACGGGGGAGAGACTTTGATTCGAACATAATCGGGATTCCAGTGCTTGGGTAAAGTACCAGCAGAGTCGCTGCAAGGGTAATCCCGGTAAAACATGTCCCAAACGTGTTTCCGAGATCAACTTTTGAATGGAGATTCTGCATTGAGGAAGACCGTCATTGCTGGCTGTACCAATTCTGTTGGCAGTGACGTGGATTTACCATTTTGTTATAAATGATCCAGAATGAGATAGGTGCATTGTTATGGATAGCCCTGTGATGATGATGGTGTGAGTGCATTCCCAGGCTGTACTGTCACGGTTGAGGCCATCAAGCAGCAGCGTCGGTAATGTCATCTACAACGGTGGAATCCGATTCGTGCACCATATAGAATGGACACCGAATGAGTCGGTACTCACTGGGCTTGAGCTTGAACCATCATCACGCTCGCGAATAAAAGCTGGCCAGCCTCT
The DNA here is from genome assembly GCA_016647685.1 of Suillus tomentosus. Classification (NCBI taxonomy): domain Eukaryota; kingdom Fungi; phylum Basidiomycota; class Agaricomycetes; order Boletales; family Suillaceae; genus Suillus; species Suillus tomentosus. Next base: position 184,407 of record JABBWJ010000084.1, on the reverse strand, counting down.
TCGTTGGTCACAACACTCCTGTTTTCTTCGCGAGCTGTTCTAAACGGGAATGATAGATAATTGCAATTGGATATAGCGGATGTATCGATACGATCAGTACTATCCAACTTTTGAAAACCAAAAAGATGACGTCATTGTTTATAAGGTCTGACGACTCTGCACGCAAGAAGTTTGTCCACGTACCAATTGCATATTTTAAATTCCGGATCATGCATCTTCATCATGGTCAGGATAGAGCCCGTGCTAGCTCGCGCTCATTACCTTATTTACGTTGACAAGGTCACTCACAGCTTCATTATTGTGGCTGAACGTTTGAACGATAAAGTTATGCCCAATAGATGGGATAACTTTAGAATACGAATTGTTTCTGTAAGTGTCTTAGACACACAGTAACTCAACATGTCACACTAATGACGAAAATGACTTCATTTCCATCGTCGATGTCGTCGACTGTGGCCAAGGTGCGTCAATTAGCCCTCTCCCATCAGCCATGACACAACCACTAACCATGATACCCTGGATAGGTTGCGTGATATGCAGTACCTCATCCTTAGGGTCCCCCCGGGATTTGTGAAACTCTTCGTCTTGCGATCCACTAGTGTGGAGTTCCTGGTGGTATACGCCATGGCGCTCATAAAATTGGGGAGGATCGACGATCGCGTTGGCCTGCATGTAGTATCGCGCGTTCAAGAATGCGATAAACGAGTTGACATATACTTGAAACGGTATATACCGCTGGTCAGCACGATCATGGTAGAATGTGTTGTTGATCATACACTTAGTCACTAAAAATTGAAGCCCGATGAAGATGAAGGTTGTCGGCAGCACAGCACACTGCAGGAAACCCTCAGAGACCTCGGATGTAGACGATACAATGGATATAACTCACTGTAATTATGATTGACATCGAACAAATACTGTCAAGGTATTAGTCAAAGTACTATGAGGTAGGCTGGAAGGAGGGATACCTTGTCAGACAGCCGGTACTGATGGTATAACCCACAAGCTTTGTTATGAATGAATCGGTGCTGAGTAGTCTGCGTTAGTACATCAGATCCCGATAGGGAATGAATTGCTCCGTACCTAGAGAACCCAGTACGTGAAGTGGCAAGGAGATAGCATAGCGATGATGCAATAAGAATATCGATAAAAGTGGCCGTTCCCAAAGACAGATATGTCATCCACTCGATGTCAACCAAATCCTTGAAGAATTTGACCTTATATCTACTCGCAATTAGCACCTCCTGAAGTAAGGGAGCTGCCTGACTCACTGCGCCCACGCAAGGGCTGTCATTAGGTCAAATGATGAGCCAATCACGAGAACATCGTTGAAATCTCACTGATAGCGATGCCTGAGGATAAGTTCAAAATTGCATAAAGAACGTTTGCAGGAAAGAGACTCGCCTGAACCTAGGGCCACGATTATTCCCTGACAGTGAATCAACATAATGAAATACAATCGAACCCCGATTGCAAACCCACCAATGCTATGACCGGGAAAATTCTTGATCGACCCTTGCTTACTGGGTTCATTTAGTAAACCAAACAAACTCATGATAGTAGGGGAATAATCACCTTTCCATATGCGATGAACATACAAACTGTCGACCAAGACATGACTTGAATGCTGCAGTGACAGTCACTGAACTTACAGATGTACCATAGGAACGATGAGAATCTGTGCAGTGCGTATTGTTGGGTGGATCGCAAAGAACAGAAACACAACATACGTTGATTACTAACTGAAGCTGTCCCAGCCCATTAGACGCTGCATAAAGGGCCATTATAGAAACTCACTTTGAGACTCCATACGATTTCCGTGAGTACACCAAAGTTCGCATAGTTGGTCACCAAATAATAGTAGACGCAATGGATTGTCAGGGCCAGGTGCAGAGCATCAAATATCCTAAAAGTTTGGGAAGCAATCTCTTCGCGATCAATGATTGCAACTCGAAAGGACACCTACCAAAGCCAGGCAACCTGCCAGAACGTGACATCAAGACCAGAATCAACAACAAGGCAGTATGGACGTACAACCAACTTGAAAAATGATATCCCAGCGCTTCTATGCGCCTGCAAGTATATGAAAGCTTGGACATTGGTTAGACCAAAGAGACTGTTCCATGGGATATGTTACGACGAAAGGTCACAGGAAGCGCTCAGCTTTTGACTGCATAATGAACAAATAGTTTACTAACACTGCTGCCAGGATAACTCCAATAAAAAGTGCCCCGAACGTCTTTCCCAGGTCAAGTTGTGGAATAGGATCTTGCGCCGAGGAAGACATTGTTGCTGACTGAAAGAGTTCACCAATTCACCGTACTATATAACCACACTGCCATTTGTTCTGTGAGAGAATCATGAGTTTTGACGCTGAGCGCTGATGGTAGAAGCATGTAAGTACAGCATGGCATGCATGAACCGACTCGGAAGGAGATTTGTATGCCATATATGATATGTGCCCACCGGGCCCGAGGAGTGGCGTGTATTACATAAGATCTGAGAGGGGCTTCTTGCCCGTGTACCTTGGACTCCGACGTGCAAGTCAAAACATTCAATGCTGATCTTGTGTGAATCAGGATGACCTACGTACGAAGGCCAAATAGTTGTACTGATCTCTAACCTGGCTAAGTTTAGGTGTGCGTGGATAGCACAAGGCGGCGCTAACTGTCGGGGTTCATATCACCATTCATTTCGGCATCATGATGCGGCAGCCTCATGTGCACAACGAACCTGTTGCGATCACATGTGGGACCTCGCCGAGTAGCATGAACTATCACCCTATCTCATCATCTCCTCCTATATCATATATACCATTACGGAAAGTCATTCGAACCCGGCTCGCCGCTCAAAGGGGTATCACATCAAATAATGGCTACCACTCAACTCTACGAAGAACCATTGCACAACTTGGGTACCTTCACAGACTCATTGCAAGTATTCCAGTTCCAGAACTTGAGGCGCCCTGGAAGCTTCAAGCAATACCTAATCTTTTGAAGACTACTTCGTACTCCCGAGATGTTCAAACGCTTTCCCAGGCTTAGTATTTGTGGCAGCTTCTTCCCCGTGTAGCACTTAGCCCTGTTTGCAGCTATTCATTTTCCTCGAAGCAAGCAGTGCGTGAGGCACTTTTGGTTAGCTTTGACGGACATCTCAATTCTGACTCCTCTCAAGCTTCATCTCCTGCAAGTTTATCGCCAAAGATCATCAATGAACGACACGCATGTTAGCTTCGTGTTCATGCCTGCAGGGTCCAAGTTGGGTGTTTGGCTCCGCTAAGTTGGATACCACTGCAACCACTGAATTGTAAAAACGCTGAGCGGAAGAGCACGAACCAATGTACAGGATCAGGGGCGTGGCTTAGGACAGTCCGGATTATACGGCGTGCAAGTCTTAGACGGAAAGTTGATGCGGCAATCGAGGTACTTCCATAAATATGTCGGGGTGGGGAGTTATGATTTACCACGAACCCATCAGTTATTTGTGAACGCTACTCGCGAGGAAACGCATAGATAACAATGCATGCCTACTGGAAGTTCATCACCAACGAGAAAGACTGCATTTGCATCGTCCCCGTCGCTGGCAACTATGGATAAATCACGCCATCAGCCCTCTTGCATCAACAATAATACAATTACCAACCATGACAGCCTGAATAGGTCGAGTATTATGAAGCACTGCATCGTCAGATACATCTGTCCGCGATGTTTGAAGCTTCTCGTCTTGCGATGTTTTGATGCATAGCTCGGGGTGGAAAACATCATGGCCAGCACGAAATTTGGAAGAACCCACACTATCTCCATATTACATACAAGACCAGCCCGCCGGTGACGGTTAACTTGAACATGGAATATGATTTAGAAATACTCACATGGTCTAGAATTTGCAAGTCAAGTCACCGAAACAGACTTTTGCTCACAAGCGTGATCAGACTGTGACAGAGTTTTCTTTTCCAGGAAAGGGGACGTAAGCCTCGTCGTCCTGCTCGCCCTCGTCGAGTGAAGGGTCCTTGAACTCCAAGTTGGAGGCTAAGAGTTCGAAAATGCGGGATTTGATCGGTCTGCGTGAGGTCTATGCAAACTAGATGGAGACTTGCGTCCTGTCAATGTGTTGCTCGGATTCAGAAAGTGGCGGCTCCGAGTCTGTGAAAATACCCACCACAAAAGATGGGCAGGTATCATCGTACGTAGGCCATGGCCCATGGAAATTTGACGGAAGAACATGGCAGGCCGCGGCAAATGGTGATCGTGTTTTCTCACGCTGGCCCACCGCAACGATGGTACATTCTCAAAGTGCGGGAAGACACAGTGATCATGATAAGTACTATCATGATGTAGATTGCGGTGGCATATGGCAAAAGCAACACAATAGTTATGGGTACAGTCTACGAGCGTGCAGAATGGTCCTGCAGCATGTACAATCGTTAATGCAATAGTGTGCAATCCGAGTAGAGTACATAACTAGTGAATACCAGTACGGAAACAATGCAGGTGCGATAGCAAGAGAATGCAAGCGAAAGCAGACGTGAGTCACAGCAACAAGAAACGAGAAAATAAGAACGATGGCGGATGAATTATAGCATTTAAATGCTAGGACCACTGGCTGCGAAATCTGTCACGCACGATGGACTCGACTCCAGTAAACTCAGTAACAATCTGCTTGACTTGGTATAGAAAACTCGTCGGTGTTGAAACTGGAGTGCCGAATAGTACATAACACGAGGAAGAGAATTGGAAACAACTGCACCGCTCAGGAGTTAGAGCTGACGTGCTTGATATCGTACACGACGCGAACGCACAGCATGAGGAAAGACGCGTCAAACGGGAAGCTTGGCCCGAACATTATCTACTTCTTTTCTGTCAAGTCCTTTGCTGCAGGTTGTTCGTAAACTTCGACCTCGAGGTTCACAACGAGGCGAGGGACGTACACAAGCGATTGTCAAGGATGAACTCAAGAACCTTCTTTCCCAGTTCCTCTCCGTGGTAGTCTTGACGACAAATCTCTTTCGCTACTTTCTCCACTACGGCAACCATGGGAGATTTCAGGTAGTAGCTCACAGCGGTCTCAACGAGCTCCGAGCCATTCCAGCCCTTGCTTGGGAGAAACGCAGAGTACTCGAGGACGATAATGGTAGCTGCTTGCTGTGATCAAGACTACAACCGTTGGTGTGGCGAGAAACTAACCGATGCCAGTCTGAATTATTCTGTTCGAAGCAGAAGTGAACAGTGAACCCTTCACAGCCTGTTGCACACTCGTATAGTGCTGGGAATCAAAATGGAGGGAAGTCAACCTACCAAGGGCTGAAGGATGCGGAAGATATCCTCTCGGTTGGTTCTTGCCTAGCCATAGATTGAAAGTATGGGCATCGGAATCAACTCCACGGAAGAAAGTACTTACCCCCTGCGGGAAAGGGACGTCAGAATTATGAGGTGGAAAATTGGCATTTGATTAATAACAGGGACGCACATTCTATTTGGTCGACGTAACGGTTGTGAATGATCAACAACCAGACTATAGACAATGACTGCCGTGCTCAGGTAACTTACAAACTGTCAAGGTTGGAACCAGATGAGCATCACTATATACTGGCGAATACCATTCATGGACGTACGAGCTAGATGAGATTGTTTGTCAGTGGAGTAACATGATGTCAGACAGGATATGATCAACATACATTCTACGAACACGTGAATAACGCAAGAGATTATCTGGCTAGAATGATTGACGATTGAAATAGACTTACATCCTACAGATCGACAGAGAGAGTCAAAATGATTGAGATATTTAACGCTTCGCATTATGAAGGTCAAACGACTCACATTCTGCATAGGACACAAAAATATGCAAGATGAATAAACATGGAAAATGAGTTATTAAGGAGAGATACTCAACGAACTAAGCATTATGTGAGTAATGATGATTCGGCTCATCTGATGGAATAGAATACGCTTACATGAGGCTATGAAAATGAGTGAACATCATTATATTATTGACCTTCATCCGAATACAAAATATGATCAAGACACGCACCACCTGCCAAAAAAACAGTAAGTGTAAGAGCTGTCCACATGAGTTGCAAACGGAAAGCCATCAAGGGACTGACCTTCTGTCAACAGGTGAAGAGCAGCGATTGTCAGCATGGGTTGAGAATGAGGGACAGTCAAAGTACATACGTTCTGTCAATAAACGAGTAGCAGGGAGGTATGAGGATGACGAGCATGGGTCAAGAACTAGAAACCATGAAGGAACTTACCCGCTGTCAACAGGGGAGCAGCAGCAAGGGATAGCGATCATGAGAATGGATCGAGGACTAGAAACCATCAAGGCACTTACAAGCTGTCAACAGGCAAGCAGCAGCGAGGGATTGGGATCATGAGCATGGAGCGATGACTGGAAACCATCGAGGCACTTACATCCTGTCAACAGGCGAGCAGCAGCGAGGGATGGGGATCATGAGCATGGACCGAGGACTAGAAACCATCGAGGCACTTACCCGCTGTCAACAGGCGAGCAGCAGCGAGGGATGGGGATCATGAGCATGGGTCGAGGACTGGAAACCATCGAGGCACTTACGGACTGTCAACAGGCGAGCAGCAGCGAGGGATGGGGATCATGAGCATGGGCCGAGGACTAGAAACCATCGAGGCACTTACCCGCTGTCAACAGGCGAGCAGCAGCGAGGGATGGGGATCATGAGCATGGGTCGAGGACTGGAAACCATCGAGGCACTTACCCGCTGTCAACAGGCGAGCAGCAGCGAGGGATGGGGATCATGAGCATGGACCGAGGACTAGAAACCATCGAGGCACTTACATCCTGTCAACAAGCAAGCAGCAACGAGGGATGGGGATCATGAGCATGGATCGAGGACTGGAAACCATCGAGGCACTTACATCCTGTCAACAAGCAAGCAGCAGCGAGGGATGGGGATCATGAGCATGGACCGAGGACTAGAAACCATCGAGCACTTACCCACTGTCAACAGGCAAGCAGCAGCGAGGGATGGGGATCATGAGCATGGACCGAGGACTAGAAACCATCGAGGCACTTACGGACTGTCAACAAGCAAGCAGCAACGAGGGATGGGGATCATGAGCATGGACCGAGGACTAGAAACCATCGAGGCACTTACCCGCTGTCAACAGGCGAGCAGCAGCGAGGGATGAGGATCATGAGCATGGACCGAGGACTAGAAACCATCGAGGCACTTACCCGCTGTCAACAGGCGAGCAGCAGCGAGGGATGGGGATCATGAGCATGGACCGAGGACTAGAAACCATCGAGGCACTTACATCCTGTCAACAAGCAAGCAGCAGCGAGGGATAGCGATCATGAGCATGGGTCAAAGACTAAAAACCACCAAGGCACTTACATACTGTGAAGAAGCGAGCAGCAGCGAGGGATGGGGATCATGAGCATGGACCGAGGACTAGAAACCATCGAGGCACTTACATCCTGTCAACAAGCAAGCAGCAACGAGGGATGGGGATCATGAGCATGGGTCGAGGACTGGAAACCATCGAGGCACTTACCCGCTGTCAACAGGCGAGCAGCAGCGAGGGATGGGGATCATGAGCATGGACCGAGGACTAGAAACCATCGAGGCACTTACATCCTGTCAACAAGCAAGCAGCAACGAGGGATGGGGATCATGAGCATGGGTCGAGGACTGGAAACCATCGAGGCACTTACATCCTGTCAACAGGCGAGCAGCAGCGAGGGATGGGGATCATGAGCATGGACCGAGGACTAGGAACCATCGAGGCACTTACAAGCTGTCAACAGGCGAGCAGCAGCGAGGGATGGGGATCATGAGCATGGGTCGAGGACTGGAAACCATCGAGGCACTTACATCCTGTCAACAAGCAAGCAGCAGCGAGGGATGGGGATCATGAGCATGGACCGAGGACTAGAAACCATCGAGGCACTTACAAGCTGTCAACAGGTGAGCAGCAGCGAGGGATGGGGATCATGAGCATGGACCGAGGACTAGAAACCATCGAGGCACTTACATACTGTGAACAAGCGAGCAGCAGCGAGGGATGGGGATCATGAGCATGGACCGAGGACTAAAAACCATCGAGCACTTACCCACTGTCAACAGGCCAGCAGCAGCGAGGGATGGGGATCATGAGCATGGGTCGAGGACTAGAAACCATCGAGGCACTTACGGCCTGTCAACAGGCGAGCAGCAGCGAGGGATGGGGATCATGAGCATGGGTGGAGGACTGGAAACAATCAAGGCACTCACATACTGTCAACAGACGAGACGAGCGGCAGTAAGGCATCAGCGTTGTCCTGGCTTAGCTCTGTAAGCCACAATCTTACCAGCTGTTATCAATAAACAACTACAATCAAGGAAAATATATCAGAATGTCTCAACAGTTTTAGCCCTTCGATATTTACCATCCGTGAGAACCATAACCAGGGATCGTCAGATTGAATGAATCTTTGTCTTACTTTGAGATGCGGAAACCACTTAGCAATATCATGCTGATAGGCTTCATCATCGATTTGCTTATGCGCACGATCAACGAGTGTTCTAGATAATGTTGAGATAAAATTATGTCACTTGCAAATCTGAGACTCACGAGATGGCACATTTGATGCAAAGTTCCAGGTTTGATTTTTGTGTCGACACCAAGCACAACCGCAGTTCTTCATTGTCTAGTGCAAAAGTGGTGTGTTCCAGTAGAGTGTTGCAGTTTGCATCCGTTTTATTCATTTCTAGCACGGTTGCTAATGTCAACTTTGGCATGGGACAAATCAAATTGAACCGCTTACCCTGCAAGCGTACATAGGCCTTGGGAAGCGCTCGGTTTTCGGGGTTGCGCAACTGATCCAAGACTCCTGTCTTAATAAAGAGTTCCTCGACGCGCTCGGCAATCCTCTTTGAGCGTTCTTCTCCCGATACGCCTTTTAGTTGCTTCTTGATTTCTCCAAATGCGACGGGACGCAGAGCCTCGAATTTGGTGAACACCACGACCACAGGAACTGAAGATCGATCATTTAGCCCAAACACGGCAACTGACAATGAAATTGCAAACTCACCGTGCCCGGTGTCGCACTCCCGGAAGAACTTCTCTTCTGACCGTTGAAATGTTCGGCAATGCTCGTCCATCGGAATACAATACCTGATGGCAATCAAAAAGCGCGGAATGTCAGAAGGGGGCTACTTACCAGATGGCGTGAATTCGCTCCTCCAATTTTGTCGCATGTGCCCGTTCTGAGATAAAGTTCTTCATACTCTTGAATTCTTCTTCAGATCCCGCTTCGAAGCCGCAGGAGTCGTGGAATACGAAACCGGGATTACTTTTGAATACCATTTCGTTCGCGATATCATGATTTCCTCGCTGAACATCCGTCAGCGCATGTATGCCCACAGGGAAAATGATGCACACACCTTGATTGAGGATTCCACGATGGTAGTATCAATCTACCCACAGTTGATCAGCGATAGAGGCGTGCATGGCATATATCATCACCCGCACCTTCTTTCCTTTGGTATCGTAAATTTCTGGTTGATCCGTGGTGTTGCAAACCTTCTGAAGGATAGTCGTTTTGCCTGCGTTTGCTCTCCCCATGATCAGAACTCGAAAGCGCTTCATCATCCTTCTGAGTTCCTGTGCTTCGGTGGTTGCCATTGGGAGATCTTGATGGTCCTGAGGTAGAGGTAATTTGGTTTATCGTGAAAGTTGTACTGCGGTACAGAACGAGGTCGTGGCGAAATATGACAGCGAACGAACACGAAGCAAGAGTTCTTATAGCTTGTGGCACAACAGCTATACACGGCGTCTATCTCTTATCGATATCTAACTCCCTGCCAATCAGGCAACTGATTACCCTCGCACAGATACGAATTTGCAACTGTTCAATCGCTCGTACGATAAAGCACAAGGATGACACAACAGATGATATCGAATAATGAGAACATTGATGGAAACATGAACTATGATGAATGATCAGAATACGACGAAAATGACAGAATTTTGTTCTTTCCTACCCGTCTAGCTGAAAAGCAGTAATATCGGAAATCTCTACAAATAAAAATAAACTCGATCTTCCAGACGATTTATCCTTGAAACGTCTGAGAGCAAACAAGAGCATGTCAGGATGTGAGACGAATGGGTGACATCCCGTGATGCTCGACAAGGTCTGCACATTTAGAATTTCCCCCGAAAGACGTTGGTCTTGAGTACGAACTAAGGGGCGACGAAGCAGTAGATGCCGTGCGTGTTGGGTGAACTCGAAAGTCGAGCACGCTCGTTGGAAAGGCCGATGTAGGCGGGCCGCGGGAGCTTGTGTATTCATAGATGACTCGGTGCAGGTTTGGTACACGTCCGCAGATGAGTCCGACTGTTCATCATACTTTATAAACTGGCGCATATATTGTCAAGTATCAAAGATGCCGTACCGGTCAACATACGCGTAGATTGCCAGGGCCGGCGTGCGTCTCGCTGGATTATAACAAAATCTGTCCCAAGAACCCTTGAATACTCACTCATGAGCACGATGGACAAACTTCTTGCAGCCTCAAGAATCGCAATGTGCACCACCGTTTGACTCAGCCCTCCTCCGGCTCTTCCCGCACTGCTGGTGCCTACTCTCTGATGGATGATGTCGTTCAGTTGACTGCTTCTCGGTCCTTAGCAAGCTCCCTGCTGTCTTTCGACGGTATTGAGATCACATTGAAATCATATAGCGTCAACCGTCGTGATGTAAGGCAATGATGTACATGGCTCTGCACCTGGAACGTACAAAATTACATGCCTTGACAAGGATACGATCAGTACAAGAACTCGCGGTATGATCCAAGACTCACTGGTTTGAACGATATGCGTGATTGTATGCCTTGTATCCAGCCATTTTGAAAAATGTCGACAACATTGCGAGACACAGCATTGTATGCCGGCGCCCAACCGTGAAGCTCGATGATTATCTTGTGCGACCTTGTCTGAAGCTGAATGTGGAAGGTAGAGCTTGACGGCGGCAGTGGTAATCCCCCTCAAGCGAAGGCGTGAACTGCAGTGGGAATTTGAGCCGTGCGACGGTTTCTGTGCTCAGCCCGGTGTTTTCGTCATCTAGACTGGCTGTTTGCGTCCACAAGACAAACGTATGTGAGTGACGAATTATGACGTTTCACGTGAGTATAAATCCTTCACAAGGACACACTGGTCCGCACCTAGGGGTGCGAGAACACCGCTGTCATTAGGGTCTGATAGTAGTGGATCCGGGGACGGAGATCGTTGTGGAACAACCATGTTGAGGAGGTAAGATGGGAGGGCGGACACCTATCGTTGTGTCGTGAACGTCTTCAGAGGCGTCATAACCTGCAAAATAGTTCTCCTGTAGGGATAAATTGAAATCATAAGTCATTGTAATAGAAAGCACAAGAAAAACAAGACGAACCTCTATACCAGGATAATCATCCTGTTGATCCTGCTGGACAGGTTGTGGGTCCCGATCCAGAGACCTACGAATATCTAACGCGCTACCATTAGTAGAGCAGCCCCGGGAAGCACGTTGCACAACAGAGCCATACCAGTATGTGTTCTTTTCTTCAGAGAACACGTCCCTTTGTATCGGGACCTCCAAACTCTGCATGCCGTCTACACGTTCCATAAAGCACTTGGTGCAGCTAGCTCTTGCATAATCTCTCGCAGTCGCAGGTATATTTTTTGGTGTCACCGTGACTGACTCTGTAAAGTATCGTGGAGTCTTTAAGGGCATGGTGTGTCGACGAAGGCATGTCTTGCTGACACGAGACGCTGACACAACGCAGATCACAGATGTGTTTTGTGTGATATGCACCCTGCCTGCGTTTCGTGCGTTGGAGGAATTATAAACGTAATAAACAACTTTGACAAAACGAACATTGAGTCACATGACAGGAAGGAAGTACGTTTTCGAATTCATTTCGATGAGCACATGTCTTGTTCTTAACACATCACGATCATCTCATCTGACCAGGTTTTTCAAATTATCCTCACCTCTGACGTGTGATGTCCATTCAACGGACCTCGCCGAGTAGCATGAACTATCACCCTATTTCATCATCTCCTCCTATATCATATACAATGTCAACACCAGTCATTGGAACCTGGTTCAAAGAGGTATCGCATCAAATATTGGCTACCACTTAACACTACGAAGAATCATTGCACAAATTGGGTACCTTCGCTGCAGACTCGTTGCAAGTATTCCAGTTCTAGAACTTGAGGCGCCCTGAAAGCTTCAAAAATACCTGATCTTTTGAAGGCTATTTCGTATTCCCGAGATGCTCAAACGCTCTCCCAGGCTTAGTGTTTGTGGCGGATTCTTCCCCGTGTAGCATCTCAAGTTAGCCCTGTTCGCAGCCATTCATTTTTCTCGAAGCAAGCCACGCGTGAGGCACTTTCGGTTAGCTATGACGGACATCTCAATTCTGACTCCTTTCAAGCCTCATCTCCTGCAAGTCTCTCGCTAAAGATCATCAATGAACGACATGCATGTGGCTTCGTTTTCAGGGTCAAAGTTGGAAGTTTGGCTTCGCCAAGCTGGATACTGCTGCAACCCGCCATTTCTAAAGTCGGACGACTCTGCGCACAGGAAGATTGTCCACGTACCAATCGCATATCTAAATGCTGGATCGTGCATCATGGTTAGGAGGGAGCCTGTGCTTGCTCATTACCTTATAATATGACGTTTACTGTAAAAGTTACTCACAGCTTTATTATTGTGGCTGAACATTGAAACGATAAAGTCATGCCCAATTGTACACTGTACTCGCAAAACCAATAAACATAACCGTACGATGAACAGTAAACAAAGTCTATGTCGACAAAGTTAGTCCTTTCCTCCGCTTTCAAAACCTGATGTGATGCCTACCCCTACCACTCCGCCATTCCCGCCGGCCGTTGTAGATGCGCCGCCCTGATAACTTTAGAATACAAACTATGTTTCTGTAGGTGTCATGTCATCTCTTGATCAGACACATAGTTAACATGTCACACTAATGACGAGAGAGACTTCATTTCCATCGTCGATGTCGTTGGCTGTGGCTAAGGTGTGTCAATTAGCGTTATCCCATCAACCATGACACAACCACCGACCATGATACCCTGGATAGGTTGCGTGATATGCAGTACCTCATCCTTAGGGTCTCCCTGGGATTTGTGAAACTCTTCATCTTGCGATCCACTAGTGTGAAGTTCCTGGTGATAGACACCGTGGTGCTCATAAAGTTGGGGAGGATCGACAATTGCGTTGGCCTGCATATAGTATCGCGCATTCAGGAGTGCGATAAACGAGTTGACATATACTTGAAACAGTATATACAGCTGGTCAGCATGGTCACGAAAGAATGTGTTGTTGATCATACATTTAGTCACTAAAAATTGAAGCCCGATGAAGATGAAGGTTGTGGGCATCACAGCACACTGCAGGAAACCAACAGAGACCTCAGATGTAGACAACATAATACATATCACTCACTGTGATTATGATTGACGCCGAAAAAATACTGTCGAAATATTAGTCAAAGCACTATAGGGCATGCTGGAAGGGAGGATACCTTGTCAGGCAGCCAGTACTGACGGTATAGCCCACGAGCTTTGTTATGAATGAATCGGTGTTGAGTAACCTGCGTCAGCATGTCAGATCCCGATAAGGAATGAGCTGCTCTGTACCAAGAGAACCCAGTACGTGAAGTGGCGAGGAGATAACATAGCGATGATGTGATGATAATATCGATAAAAGTGGCTGCTCCTAAACACAGATATGTCGACCACATGGTCTTGGCCAGATCCTTGAAAATTTTGACCCTACATCTACTCGCTATCAGCACCTCCTGAAGTTACGGAAATGCCTGACTCACTGCTCCCAAGCGAGGGCTGTCATTAGGTCAAACGATGAGCCAATAGCAATATTAGTATCACTGTTGAAATCTCACGGATGACAAAACCTAAGGGGAGATTTAAGATCGGTTGAACAGCATTTGCAGGCAAAACACTCGCCTGAACTTAGTACCAAGACTATGCCCTGACAGTGAATCAACACAATGAAATGCAATTGAACCCTGATTGTAAACGCACCAACGATATGGCCGGGAGAACTCTTGATCGACCTTCGCTTACTAGGTTCATTCAGTAGATGTAGCAAATTCACGATAATAGGGGAATAATCACTTTTCCATATGCGATGAACATACAAACTGTCGACCATGACATGACTTGAGTGTTGTATGTAGCAACAGTGATTGAACTTACAGTTGTACCATAGGAACGATGAGAGCCTGTGCAGTGCGTATTGTTGGGTGGGTCACAAAGAACGGAAACACAACTTACGCTGATTACTAACTGAAGCTGTCCCAGCCCATTAGACGCTGCATAAAGGGCCATTATAGAAACTCACTTTGAGACTCCATACGATTTCCGTGAGCACGCCGAAGTTCGCATAGTTATTCACCAGATAATAGTAGACACAATGGATTGTCAATGCCAGGTGCAGAGCATCAGATATCCTAAAAGTTGGGAAAGAATCTCTACGCGATCAATAATTGCGAATCGAGAGGACACACCAAAGCCAGGTAATCTGCCAGAACATGACATCAAGACCGGAACCGACAACAAGGCAGCATAGACGTACAACCAGCTTAAAAAATGTTATCCCCGCGTTTCTATGCGCCTGCAAGTAGATGAAAGCTTGAACATTGGTTAGACCAAAGAGACTGTTCCATGGGGTATGTTAGTACGAAAGGTCGCAGGAAACGTTCAGCTTTTGACTGCATAATGAACAAATAGTTTTACTCACACTGCTGCCAGAATAACCCCAATAAAAAGTGCCCCGAACGTGTTTCCCAGGTCAAGTTGTGGAATGGCATCCTGAGCCGAGGAAGACATTGTCCTTGACTGAACGAGCCCACCAGTGGTAGGTTCACCATAATATATAACCCAGAATAATCACACTGCCATTTGTTCTGTGAGAGAATCATAACTTCTGACGCTGAACGCTGATGGTAGAAGCATGTGTAAGATGTATAAGTACAGCAATGATAGTATGCCATTCAAGTCGATGCGAAGGTATGTCACCCACGACAACTGTACAGACTTGTAATCACGTGCGTAAGTGACGTAATGATGTATTACTACCTGCGGCAACGAGTGGTGAGGCGCGCGAGGGGCCATAACCCACTTGTGTCTCCTGGACCATACCTTGGACCGTCGACGCGCAGTCGAAACATTTGATGCTGATCTTGTGTCGAAGAATCAGGACGCCATCCGAGTCGATATCATGTAGTGATCACCAATCTGGCCAAGTTTGGCTGTGTATCGCAGCATGGATCCAACAAGGCGGTGCTAATTCAATCGGTGAGCGGTTCATATGAATCATATCATCATTCAGTTCGGCATTGTGCGTAGACTCGTGACCAGTCTGACGTACGTCACATGAGAGTGGGGAATTTTTGACGTAGTCAGACTGGTCGATCTCGGAGAGATTTGGCAGGCGAAGCACGGAGTTTGAATTTTAGCAGGTGCCGGTTGTGCCGGGTGTCGTCGTACATCCAGACATTGTACAGACGCTATACTGTTTTGCTACATCTCTATGTTATGACCATGAGTTTCAACATTGGTTCTGTATTGCCTATGTCCCTATCAGCTTTGAACGCTCTCGAAAACCTTCCAACGGACTTTACAAGCACACTTTCAATGATACAGATCCAGGCTGCCAGCAAGTACTCGAAGCTTTCGCGCACCTTGATTTTGTCTTGAAAGGCACCGTTATTTCAACTCAAGGCTCTCGTATCTTTGCTTGCAGGAAGACATGTGGTTCTTCGAGCTGCAACGGGCTCCAGAAAGACACTCTGCATGATTTTACCATTGCTTCTCTCCCCCGACATAATATGGAGCAAATGGTATCATTTAAAGTATCCTATTTCAATTTTAGTGATGCAGCGCAAATGCAAGAAAGATGTGGTACTCTGTGCAGTGCGCGAACGAAAGTTTCTGAGTGATTGATAGTCGACAGTAACTATGTAGTACTATTACTTCGACCGGCACGACCGGCACCTGCTAAATTGAAACTCCGTGCTTCGCCTGCCAAATCTCTCCGAGATCGACCAGCCTGGCTACGCCACTCGACTTGTCCGTGGTTATATAAGCCAGGCTGGTCCCGAGCCTACATTGTGCGCACAACGAACCTGTTGTGATCACATGCACCCAGTAGCAATGTCCATTCGATGAACCTTGTTAAGTAGCAAAAAATATCACCTTGTCTCATTGTCTCCTGCTATATCATATACAACACACTGTAAACCATTACAGAAAGCCATCAGATTCTGGTTCAAAGGATCTCGGGTTCAGTATCTAGGTGCTGTTCTTCCCCATGTAGCGCTTAGCCCTGTTCGGAACCGTTCATTTCCTTCGAAGCAAGCAGTGCGTGAAGCACTTTCGGTCAGATTCGACGGATATATATGTCGTGCAGCTGATGGATTTCTCAGCGCCGACTCATTCAGTTTCAAGCCTCATCGCAAGTGTATCGCCAAAGATCATCAATGAACGGCACGTATGTGGCTTCGGGCTCAAGCGCTCAGGGCCCAAGTTGGGTATCTGGCTTCGCCAAGCTGGATACCGCCGGAACCACTGAATTGCAAAATGCTGAGTGGAAGAGCACGGACCAACGTACAGGATCAGGGGCCGTGGCTTAGGACAGTCCGGGCCATACGATGTGCAAGAAAATTGATGTTTCACAGCCAGCAATCGAGGTACTTCCGTAAACATGGTGGGTAGTGATGATTTACTACGAACCCATAAGTTATTTGTGAGCGCTACTCGCGAGGAAACGCACAAATAATAATCCATGCCCACTGAAATTCTATCACGCCAACGAGAAAGATTGCATTTGCATCGTCCCCGTCGTTGGCAACTGTGGATAAATCGTGCCATTAGCCCTTTTGCATCAACAATAATACAATTACCAACTTTGACAGCTTGAATAGGTCGAGTAGTATGGAGCACTACATCGTCAGACACATCTGTCCGCGATATTTGAAGCTTCTCGTCTTGCGACGTCTCAATGCGTAGCTCAGGGTGGAAAACGTTATGGCCAGCACGAAATTTGGGAGAACCCACACTATCTGCGCCAGCCTGCAGGTAGTATCGTGCGTTCATAAGTGCCATGAACGAGTTCACGTATACTTGAAACCGTACCGTTAGTTAGCACAATCCTGAGAGAATGTGTTGGTCTTACATTTAGTCACTAAAAATTCAATACTGAGAAAGATGAAGTTCCTCGGCATCACCGCGCACTATAGGTGGCTGTCTGAGACCTCAATCATGGACAGTGCAAGAGAAGGAACCTCACAGCGATGACAGCTATTATTGAACATATACTGCACACATATTAGTTCAAGCATGTGGTGAGGGAGACAGGCATACCTCGTCAGACAGCCTGTACTAATTATATAACCCAAGAGCTTTGTTAAGAAAGAATCGGTACTAAATGATTGCGTTAGTATATCAGATCACGACAGCGAACAAAGTGCATCTCGTTACCTAGAGAATCCAGTACGGGAAGTAGCGAGGAGATAACATAGTGATGATGCAATAAGGATATCATCAAAAGTAACCGCGCCCAAAGTCAAGTATGTCGCCCACTCGGTTGTAACCACATCCTGGAACAAGCGGCACCGATATCTAGCGGCTATCAGCAATTTCGCAAAGTTAGGTATCTGTCTGACTCACTGCACTAACACGACAGCTATCATTACGTCGAGTGATGAGCTAATAACAAAGGTAGTGACACTGAAGTCTTACGGACGGCAACACCTGAAAAGATTTTCAGAATCGAGTAAAGAGCGTTTCCAGTGACAGACTCACCTCCTGATAGAACCACGACTATGCACTGACAGTGCGTTAACAAAACGATATACCATCGAGCACCGACTTCAAACCTACCATTATTATAGCCGGGAGAACTCTCGATCGGCCCTTGCTGACTAGACTCGTCATGTTAGTAGAAACAAAGCATCACTATGAATGATATACCTATCCATATGCGATAAACATACGAACTATGAGTCCAGACAGCATCAATTAGAATGTTGCGTGTAACATTGCACGTCGAACTTACAGATGTACCGTAGGAACGATGAGAACCTGTTAAATGCATGTTTAGTGTAAATCTCAGAGTTCAGAAGAAACAACATACATCGACTATTAGCTGAAGCTGCACGAGTCCATCAATATCGTAAGTGTTATCAGGCTGCATAAAGTGCCATAGGAAACTCACTTTCAAGCTCCACACGATCTCTGTGAGCGCATTGAAGTTCGCGTAGTTGGTTACTAAATAATAATAGACGCAATGTACAACCAGTGCCAGATGTAGAGCATCAAGTATCCTAAAATATGGGGCACAGTGTAAAATTGACATGTTCAGTAAATCATAACTCGGGGGGACACTTACCAAAGCCAGATAACCTGACGTAGCGTAAATGATTGAATTGGAAAATAGGGCAGCATGATATACGTACAATCAGCTTAAAAAACGTCATCCCCGTGTCTTTGTGTGTCTGGAAGTAGATAAAGGTTTGAACGTTGGTCACACCAAACAGACTATTTGTGAGAATAATACGTTTTCAGCATTGATTACATGGTAAAATAGTTCACAAACACTGCTGAAAGGACAACCCCAATAAGAAGTGCGCCAAACGTGTTTCCTAGGTTGATTTGTGGTAAGAGGTCCTGGGTAGAGGAAGACATTGCTGGCCGAATAAATTCCACTAGTGATGCATTTATCTATATCTCATAGTCAGTGTACTGCATTGCTGTCCATTCTATGGCATCTTACGCTGATGGTGGGAGTACTTCCTGCACAATGAGGCACAGGGACGTTTGATTTTGGGTATGAACGTGATCGTTGTCTCATAACGCCCAGCTGGCCAGACATATCAGTTGTATTTGGGCGGTACCGAAAGGAAGGCGCTTCGTTACTCCACTCCAAAACTAGAAGTCGAAAGGTGGTACAAAAGGACATCTGGTTGTAGGGCAATATATAGTAGACAGTGACTCAGTGAGTCTTCTGTTTTGTGTTGGTCATCCATACTTGAGACTGTTGTGCCCTCGCTACAGTTTGATGACAACTCTGTTATATTGATTATATCCGCCTCACAAGGCTGTATCTCTAAAAATGGCTGTTTGATCTTAAGATGGTGGATTTAAGGGGCAATGATCGGGAACCTCACAAAAGCTTCCCGCATCGCATTTACAGGGTTGGATGCTGATATAGCCATGATAGGCCGCGAACGGAGTCGAAGTGTGTGGTTTGTATCGTCGCCCTGTATTAACATTGTTAGTGCTGGTGCTTCACGTGACAAAACACAAGTTGTAACCGTACTGTAACTTAGTACGGTTCATCACGCGTGATTCCCCCGATCGTGAAACAGGCTTGATATTAGCTTGTAATTTCGGGGAGTAAGACCAGACAAGAAAGTATGGGCATACTGACGCTGAGGTAAGGTGACACATTGACGGAGAACTATATGACTCCATGACTATTTGAGAAAGTTGTGAAGGGACGAGCGGAGGGGATGTGTGCTAATTTGAGAATTGATAATTCCAATGAGAAGTGAGCATAGGGACTCGATATCCCTGTCAACTGTAATGGTCGTACTCCCGTGGAAAATGTAAATAAATCGATGGAGCCACGACAAGCGGTTCCAAGGTTCCAAAGATTTTCCCTGGCACCACGGACAGAAACATGGGAATCGTTTTTTCTCTGGCATGATTCTGCGAAGATGCATCAACACATAATCCGACGGGCGTATTCCATTTTCCATGTTAGATGCCCCGGAAACGATAGCCTCATGAGGACAGACCCGTACCCCTTGATAGACTCGCAGGTAATAAGAGGCACGCATCCCAATATTCTGTCGATTGGAAGGCTACCGTGAAGTGCGCGCCACCGAAGACATTCTTCATATTTGCCGCCCTGGCAAAGTTGACAAACATGGACAGGTCGAAGTGGATAAAAAATAACGATGATCAAGGAGGGTTAGCTGCAAGGAAAGAGTGCTCGGCTTGCAATTGCCAATGAGCGAATGCCTTGCCTCGTCTTAGGCCCAAGGATGGATCATCCAACCCGAACGTTTTCATCCGAGTCGGATCAAATTGATGTTGAATATTTGGCGGTGAGTTATTAGTCATCAATTGGTCAGTATTTTCTTCCGGTCTTTTTGCACAATCCAGGATGTGCATGACCTGTCTTGCTGTCCTGTACATGAAAATGTCAATGGTGACACCTTTTATCCTTGCCTTCCTATAAGACCCCAACAAGAATTTATTCCCCGCAGTTCTATTTGCAAATTGTCACGCTTCGTGAAGCACTTACGATGTGGACTCATCCGAGTCACTGTCGAAAGTCCAGCAACGATCGCCAGTCTTTCAAATAGCTTGAAGCATGGGGGTCAGGATCAACCGTCACAATCATAGATATAGACCGACTGTTTGAACCCTGTGAAACTGGTCAGTTCAACCAGGTCGGATATTTATCGGCGAACAGTTGATTAGGCCCACCCGCTGGCAAATGTCTTGTTTTCTCTCGTTTGGTTGGAAATCCAGTTTAGATATATACGGGTATGAGCTGGCTTTGTCTCACTTGCCCTTTTGCTGTCCTGTGACTAACATTTGAGAGCGGGTACTGCCAGTGATTGATACCATGGGTTTGTTGCAAAGTAAGCCCTGCGCCAGGGATATCTGGCTTGCCTTCAAGGACCTTTGTCTGGTCTCGCCCCTGTCAGGCTCAACGACATGTATCGCGGTTGTGATACTGGCGCTCTTCTATCCCCTGCAGGTCTATCGCCGAAAACAACGAACAACACATATACGAGGACCTCAGAGCCCAGGGTGGGTGTTTGGCTTCGCCAAGACAATGCTAGATTCCACCGCCACAACTGAATTGTACGAACGTTGGGCCAAGGAGTATGGTCCAGTGTACAAGGTTCCGGGTGTCTTCGGACAGTTCAGGGTCATATTATGGGACCCGAAAGCAATATCTCATTTCTTTGCAAGAGACACATGGTTGTATAACCAAACTCCGTTCAACAAGACCGTCGTTCAAACTACGGTATGTCTCTTCACTTGTACAGCTATTGGGTAACGGCGTGCTTATGCAACTGATAGTTCGGAAGAGGAGTGTTGTGGGCCGATGGTGAAAGTCACAAAAGGTTAGAAGTGAGACTTGCAAGCTGTGTCGAGCTAAATCCATGTGATTCTCTTTCATCCGTCAGGCAGCGCAAGGCTCTCAACCCCGCCTTTACCGCAGCCGTCATTCGCAACTTGACATCTGTTTTCCATGATGCCGCTCACAAGGTCAGTCTCTAACCAATTCACCCTAAATTCACTTAAAATGTATTACAGACAGCAATCGCATGGGACAATGAGATAGAATTGAACCAAGGAACTCATTGCGCAGTAATTGATGTTCAAGAATGGTACGTTTTCTGAGTTCTCCTTCAAAGTTTCGTACCTGCGCACTCAGACACATTATACAGGATGAATCATATCTCGTATGTATATCCATTCCTTTCTACCAGGCTGATGTCTTATCCATTCCCTGCCACATAGACTTGATAGTGTGGGCATAGCCGTCCTGTCCCATGACTTCGGCGCACTCGATGGAAATGACTCCGACGTTGGGCACATTCTGAATGCATTTGGTTCATCCACCAATTTTTCTAGCAACTTGCTCATATTGGCACAAAATTTCCCTTTCATCCTAAAGCTGCCATTGCCTGTCATACGATTTTCCCTAAAGTTTCGCCTGATAATTGGCAAAATATGCCAGGAGACACTATCGCGGACACGCAAGGAAAATGAGACTGGCGGCGCTGAACAGAGAGACAAATCATGTTTGGGTTTGCTTTGTGAGTTCTGCCGTTCATTTGCGAAATTGTCAACCCTGAAATTGTTGTGTAGTGAGAGCTGAGGGATATGGTGAGAGCGCGGGACTGACTCCACAAGAAGTACTAGACGAGGTACACGAATCATTGAACTCTTTCGAACGATGGGACGCTGACCTCCGTCTCCGCCAGGCAAGGGTTCTGCTTTCCGCAGGCTTTGAGACTACTGCAGGTAACGTGGATTCATCTCCCAAAAAAATAATAGATATTCACTATTGCTCCAATTTAATCAGTGAGCATGACAGTAAGTTTCGAAGTGTTCGCTGCTCCAACCGTGTTTCTCAACTCCACAGTGGGCTTTAGTAGAACTCGCACAGAATCCAGACATACAGAGGAAGCTTCGCGACGAGTGTTTAGAGTTTGGGCCAACCCCCTCATACGATGACCTCACGAATAAGCTTCCCTACCTGGACGCTGTGGTGAACGAAGTTCTTCGCCTCCATGCACCACTCAAAGAGATCCCGCGGTTGGTGTGTATCCCGCTCAGATGCAACACAAACTACTCTAATTAACTACAACAGGCTATCCAAGACGACGTGATCCCGCTCAGTGAATCTTTGCGCACAGCTGCCGGTAACTTCATGGAGAGCGTGTGCATCCCGAAGGGGACTGTGGTCGTGATCCCGCTCGCTGCACTCAATTGCTCTGTTAGCATGTGGGGCCCTGACGCAAAGGCGTTCAAACCTTCCCGGTGGTTCGAAGGGGATGAAGGTATGCTCGGTGCCAGAGAAACCCTGCATGGCTATCGTCATTTAATGACATTCGGTGATGGAGCGCGAATGTGCCTAGGAAGGCTTTTTGCATTGGCAGAGTTCAAGGTATGCAGCTACGCACTGAGAATATTGATTCCTGATTGTTTTGACCGCGTCTGGTTTCGTCCATGCAGGCTGTACTATTCGTCCTCGTCCGAAAATTTGTGTTTGAGATGGATAGCCCTGGAGTCCAGATTGTGGATAGTTTGAAATCTTTACCAAGGCCGAGGGCGGTTGGGAGTGCTGAGGCTGGGAGTGTGCCTCTCCGGGTGCGTCGCTATGAGGTTTGACTGCGGTCTGTAACTATGTAATGGTATGGTAAGAAAATCGTATACTAACCTCCAGTCATCGACCTCAGGATCCATCTGCATAATTTGCCGATCATGTTTGGATTTGCCGTATGCGTCCCGCCCTTCGGATTCAGACTGTAAACTCTGAAATTGTTGTTCAGTGAAAGCGGAGGAATCTGGTGACAGTGTTAGACTGACTCCACAAGAAATATTAGACGAGGTATATGAATCACAGAACTCTCCTGAACGATGTGACACTGATCTCCGTCATCGCCAGGCAAAGGTTCTCCTTCTCGCGTGCTTTGAGACCACACGCATTAATATTCATCTAGCAAATGACCGCATGCACATTCCCACCATTCCTTGCATTCTAATCAGTCACCATGGTTTCAAACAGTCCGCTGCTGTCACTTTGTTGTTCAACTTTACAGTGGGCACATTAGAACTTGCAGACATTCAGACAAAGTTTCGTGACGAATGTATAGAGTTCGGACCAACCTCCCTTACATGATGATCTTACAAATAAGCTTCCCTACCTGGATGCCGTATTAAACAAGGTTCTCCGCCTTCACGCAGCAGTCAAGGAAATTGCGCGATGAGTGCGTATCTGACAAAAAAAATATTCAGAGCATTCAAGCTGACTATGAATGACAGGCCAAGACACGATCCCTCTCGGCAAATCCTTGCGTACAACTGCCAATAACTCTACCAAGAGCGTACTCATTCCGAAGAGGACGGTAGCCATCATTCCACTTGCGGCACTCAACCATTCTGCTAGGGCAGACGTCCAAACCTCTCGCTAGCTCAAAGGTCCGCGTATTTCCGGAGAAACCCTGCAGGGTTACCTCTTATTCTAATGACATTCCGGGACGGAGCGCGGATGTGCCTAAGGAGGCTCTTTGCATTACAGGGTACGCTGTGCACTGTCAACATTATTGGTTCCGGATCGTTTTGACTTTGACCGAGTTTGGACTCGTCCCAGACTGTGTTTGAGATGGCGGATGGGACAACGGTGCCGATCGTAGAGAGCTTGGGCACTGTACTGGCAAGACCAAGGGGTGGAGGCGTGCCTCTCCAGGTGCATCGCTATCAAGTTTGACTGCCAGCGCCTACTCGTCAATTCTACAAGTCATCTAGATAACGATATATGAGCCAAGAACTTCGACCTCGTGCTCCGTTGCCAAACTCCCTGTTGCTTTGGTTTCGTCCACGAAGCGCAACTATTGTGCCCGACAAAGTAGGCCTGGGTGGCGAGATACGTCAATCACACCCTGGATCAACAGGGTCTTCAGGTCAAGCTCTATGACGATAGGCATTAAAGGAAGTGGCGCTAGTGATGGACCGGTTTTGTGCGAGGGCAGCGCGCGTCACCTTGAGATCTATTAATGACTAGGAAAAGACTCGGGGCCCAGGTATTTGCCACATTAATGATAGGAAGTTTCCGGTCGGGAGAGATCTACAAACACACTCCTGTTCTCAGAGGTCCTGTTCATTGCAAATTAATCGCACTTGCACATGATTACTGTTTATCCGTAAGATCTGATTTCTGGCTTTCTTGTATTTACATGACACATGTACAAGGGTATCACGAGTAACTGGGATAACAAGGGGGATGCCTTCAAGTCATTCCATCAAGAAGTGACTCGATCTTAAAGCTAGATAAATAAAAGTCCGGATAACTAAATAACACGCACGTTACTGTTTAAAACAGAATATGCAAAAATGTGTGAATACGCTAGAACAAAGGAAACAGACTTTAACGTAATGAGTGGTAGACTTTCTTGCAGTCTTCTTATCCTCGACCCTATATACCCTTTATACAACCTCACTCACTGTACACGACTGACATCCTCCTCCCCAGCATGTTTTTCTTCGCTTATTTGCGATGTCGTTGCGGCAGTGTGCTGCGGCTCGCGGCTGCCGGAAGACGCACCTACGTTGTACTCGCTACGAGGCATGACTTCATTTTCAAGAGCGACATAGTCGTATGCGAATTCGCCCATCTCCGCATCGTCGACACCGAGGATCTCAGTCTCCTCGTCGCAACGGAGCCGAAGGCCGGGAATATAGTGCATGACCCACAATATGATGGTCTATAAACGAGCAAAGAGTCAGATAAAGAAGGGCGGAAAAACATGAGACTGACAGTCATGACGAAAGAGTAAGAAAGTCCAGAGACAGAATCTGCGAGTTGGATGCCGAGTTGACGGTAGTTCTGGTCAAGCCAACCTCCAGGAATCATAGTGATGCCGTCGGCACCAGCAACGCTTGATTGAGCGAAGAGACCAGTAAGGACGTTGCCAACAATACCGCCAATGGCATGCGATGCGAAGATCTAACGTAGAATGAGCATCGATGATTCCATGCACACATGATGTTCACCTACATCGAGCGTGTCATCGTACTTGAAGATAAATTTGAGCTGGGTGGCAAAGTTGCAGACGGTACCAGCCATGAAGCCGAACAAAACAGCAGCCGCTAATTCACGTCTCAAAAAATTTCAACGGGTTCTAAATAAGTAAAACTCACGAGAACCCACGTAACCCGAACCAGGAGTGATAGCAACGAGACCCGCGATAGCCCCAGAACAGAAACCGACGACGGACCACTTGCGTTCAAGACGGTAATCCCAGAGCATCCAAGTCAAACCACCAACGCTTGCCGCAAGGTTGGTAACAATGCATGCCTGAGTCGCACGCAAGTTTGCGGAGAGGGCAGAGCCGCCGTTGAAGCCGAACCAGCCGAACCATAGGAATACTGTGCCCAGAATGACATAAGTTGTGTTGTGAGGCTTGTAGGCGAGGCGCTCGGTGCCATATCCGCGACGTTTGCCAAGGTAGAGTGAGATGGCAAGTGCGGCAGTACCAGAAGAGATGTGCACTGGGGTACCTCCAGCGAAGTCAAGACCACCAAGGACGTACGACCAGCCTTGGGAGTTCCATGTCCAACAGGCGATGGGATCATAAACGAGTGTAGACCAAACAAAAACGAAAGCCAGGAGAGGACCCAAGCGGCTGCGTTCTGCGACAGCACCAATGGCGATCATAGGACTGGAGTGACATGAGTGTTCTGAAATAAGAGACAATACTAATCACGACGTACGTGATGGCAGCGAACATAAGCTGGAAGACGCAGAATACGATAGCCGGTACTCTTGGACTACCGATAGAAGGTTGGTCTAGTACATTTCGCAAGGCGAAGTATTCTGACGAATAGCGGTCAAAAGTGGAGACTTTGAATTGTGAGGGAAAGCATACTGAGGTTGCCAATGTAGGGGCTGGCAGTGTCGCTAAAAGCTAGAGAATAGCCCCAGAAGAACCACTACAATGTGGATGAGCACATAGAGCGTAGTTAAAATCTCATAAAGCGTGACGGACCTGGAAGGAGACCATAGCAACGGTCATCATACTGAGATAGATCATGTTGAGAGCATTCTTCCTCCTGAGTAAACCGGAGTAGAAGAAGCCAACCCCAGGTATCATGATCCATACTAGGGCGGTTGATGCCAATGTCCAGGCAATATCACCCAAGTTGAATACGGTTCCAGTAGACGAAATGAGGTCGCCAGCTGGACAGCTCTGCGTTGAGTATTATTTAGGAGAATGACGTAGGGGGCTCACAAGCATCGTAGGTAACGTTCACCATTTTGCCCTTAATACGCGTTGGCAATGAGATGAGGGCTGGGGCGAATTAATGTTCCTGCAAATAAAGGATAACGTACGGTCCTTGAAAAAGGGGACCCAGGTGTGGGTAGATATACGAATATCTGTGGGACCTGACGTCGGACTAGTTGCCGTGCGTGAATTCATGCTACCGCTGTCTTAAGTACTTGGCAAGAGATAACGAGAAATGATGAATAAGCTGTACTTTCGGTTATCCTCCAATGAACGACGACTAGTACGGCATCCACCACTTGCGCGGAGTCTGAATTCAGGCGGCGGCAGTCAGATTACACCTGACGGCGGCATCCACCTTCCCCTCACCTTCCTTTTCAATGTTTTTTTTTTCAAAGAGCGGTCTGCAGGGCGCATGATAAGCTCGCTGTTCCTACATTCGTCTCGATCATGACACTAACTAGTAGTACTAGTACACGTGATATCCTTAAATTAATACTCCGAAGTACCTCTCATTATTTTCATAAAACTCTTAAATTAAAAGAATGACACCGCCGCCGGGCCAACATTTGTTTTTTCTTGTCCGCCGTTTCCCATCATACCAAATAATAAGTAACTCGCCAAACCTAAGCTCGGCCTGATTGACATATGGCACCCCGTGCGTCGTACAACATACCATCTCAACACTAACGTGAGCTCTTTCTAGAAAAAGATCATTTCGCTTCCCATCATGAGCCCGAGTTTGGCTACTGATTCCCCGCCTTTCTTCGATGCTGACCCTTGCTTATATTTACGTACATGCAACTCCTTCAACTCGAACTAGTACTCACCTATTGGGAACAAAGTGTTGTTGTCATGACACGATCAGAAAACATTGTGACATGCTCACCCGCATGAGAATCGTTGTCACCGTTTCGTGAGAGCTTTACTGGCAACTTGACAAGCTTGAAGTGTTGGTGGAGAGGTAGAGGACGATTGACCGCGGATGTACTAGGTATGTGTACCTGACGGAACCTCTAGTACCAGCCTAGTGCTTGTTCGGAATTCCCCTTCATATATGAATTCGTCACTTCGCAGCACTTGCTGTACATTTGCAGTGTCATTTGTATTAGCTTGTAGGCTATGCAGGGCTATGTTGACGTTTCATCCCGTCACATCTTACAGTTAGTCGCGGGAGAAGCAGTAAAAAGGTCAAATGGGTGCAATGGTCCCTCTCGGAAGGACAAGCTTTCCATATTCATCTCCGGCGGAACCTATTCGTTCCGCATCCAAACGTACCAGAGCATGTGGAGAACGGCCCCCATCCTACAATAATATGTGTAGTAAGTAAGCAAAGTATTACAAAGAGTACTGCGCGCTGACGGCCTCATCGTAGTCACATTCTATTTAATATATGGCCGACCGTCGACGCGTCAGCGTCGGGAACATCTAGTACATCTGCTCACACGACCGAAGATTATCCGAAGCGGGCGTCAAAGATATAGGCTATACGGCATCAAAAAATCAGGCATCATCCGACTGAGCATCGCTCTATAAATCATGTTACATGCTGCTAAGAGGTGTGGCTTGATCTCGCTCCGAGTCACCTACGTGGCCCGTCCTCGTGACGTTGTTATTTTTGTTCTGTGAATGAGCCTCGTAAAAGCGCGTCCCCGAGGATCCCTACTTCGAGCAATGTACGTGATCTGCATCCTCACAAGTATACTAGCCCTCATCCCAATGAAAGCCCTCGGACATTCTATCTTTGGAACTGGGATACCGATCACTAGACGGGTTCAATGAAGATACTGTACGGTTGCTGAAAATGCGTGTAGTCCGCCCCAGTGAATTGGCTGCACGGTGGGGGCGACAATCAGAGCATGGCCAATAGGCCACGTCGATGCACACCCAAAAACGACACGGCCAACTCGATAATCAGGTCTTCATCCCCGGATGGGGAATGCATTGACATACATGGACACGCAGCTATGCGATGTAGATGTGCTGAATACCGCTAGCACGGTATAAATAGAACGTGAACTCGAACACATCCGGAAAAAATAAGGAGCCTGACATATCAGGAACAAACGTTTGTAGTCCAATTGCCTAGGGGACTTTTAAGATAAGTTTGTAACACCCGAATTCTCCCTTGTATTCCGCCGTGTTCGAAGAAATGGTGCCAGCGAGCCCTGAACCTGAGATCAGTCGGATTTGACGGGCTGCTGACGTGCCACATGATAACTTTGCCTGAAATAAGCACAAGAGAGCCATAGAGCTTGTGTGTCAGTCAACGATTTCCCCCCTTTTTTCCACCTCAGCGACGAAAGGGGGTTACTACTTCACCTGCTGGGACTCGTTGCACTCTCCGTCTGCATGGTTCCCATGCCGTGTATGCCCCAGATAATATCAGGGTATGGCCGTCTGAGAGTCATAGACACGATCGACAGCATGCAAGTTGTGAAATGCGTAAAGCTAGGTGAAAAAACGGAATATGGATAATTCGCCGGTCTCAGACAAGACTTCTGCGGCTGCCCGTCGGATGAGTACAGCAGCGGAGTTATCATCGATGTGACTTCGAGATCTCCGAGTGTTGATTTTGATCTGCGGTGCTGTACGCCTTCGTGTACGAGCTGAAGTTCGCTGATGGCGCGGAACGGCTAATTTGAGAGACAAGTCAGTACTAGTGATCCGGTCAAGGGAAAATCTACACCACGAAGGATTACCCTCGAAATCCGAAAGTATGAATGAATTCATGGATGGACGTGATCTATTACAGAGCCTATCAAATGAGTCTCCCGACGATATCATGATAAGTGTTCGGAATGAAACCAGATAAGAGGCCTATCGGATAGTTGCAATGAGATGCTGCATGCAATGTCTGAGATAAGATATCACTGGTGTTGGGCGAAGAAATGTTATTTATCTGGAACATTTTGCAGGGGATTCGTGCCTTCCGCATCGTCGGCCGTAGATCTAGACCCAGTTCGAGCCTTAAGATTTGATGACTATCCGGGTATTCTGCGGAGCGCTGAGCCTGCACACGGGTGAGTAAAGGAATCAAAATGATATTATCAAATCAACTCGGCCTTTGTTTGGCAATGTTTGACAAGAAATTTCAGTTTCATGTTTCTGCCGCAAAGCTGTGAATGATGCACCGTAGAATGGCCAGCCTCTTCTCCTTAAATTCCCGGCCACAGGCGCTCTTTCGATTAGCAAGCGCCGCCAATCGATCAGTGTGTCGCAGAAATTTCTGTCTGACGACTGTAGGTGAGGTGCACGGTAGCAGAGCATCATCAAGTGCTCAACAAATTTTACGCAGTTCAACAGACCAGGGATGATGACCTCTTCTCGTTTGTGACTCCATCTGAAACTTCAGTACCTGATCCTTCCAAGTCTACTACCATCCCAGGAGCTAAATCTCAGGACGCCGCTGCGCGTCGAGAACCACAGTTCTTCGAACTTGTGGAGTACGTGACCAACCGCACAGGACGCAAACGTGCTGTCAAAGCCGGCCAAGTGCGCCAAACTGCATGGCTTCGGTTGTTCCAGCTCGCGAACTCGTCAGAACAGCTAGAAACGGTGGCAGAGCTGTTTCCGAGGTGGAGAGACTCGGGCAAGGAGTTCCGCCCCATACACGCAGAGGCTTTCGTCCGTGAGTCCAACATCCTATCGCTGCCCCGTTCTCTGCTGATATAAACCAAGGTCGCTGTGAGGAGCTGAATTGCCCGACACTCGCACTCAAGGTTTTTGGAGACCATTCGAAATACGGTCTGGCTTTGAGCTCTCTCTTCGCCGCACGACATATGCTGCACTCCGTCTATGACAAGCGCCCGCTTTCGGACTCTATGACTGTCGCAGCTCTATTTGGTGTCTACAAGCTCCCACCTGTTTCATCTGACCTGGCTGCTTGTTCCATGCTCTATGTCGCATGTCTCAAAGATAATTCGGCAAATGCACGTATCGTGGCCAAGGCGTTGTATGAAGAGCTCCACAAACAGGTCCAAGACAAACCTCCCGTCAAGGCTCCACAGGAAAGCGTGATTAGGGCAAGATACGCAGAGAAGCCCAATATCTGGTTGTTGGACGCCCTCAAGACGATCGAGAAGGTACATAAAAAGACGGGAAAGGAGTGGAGGTGGATACGATACTGGACAACAGAACGTGAATGGCGCCCTCGCGATACTTTTACTCCCATACAACCTGCGACTGCCGCCGAGCACGCATAATCACAGCTCTTTTTATCACCAGTCGAATGTAATCGATTTCGTTTTATTGGTAGGCTTGAAGACCCACCAGATGGATGTCACTTCCTAACCCATTGATTCCGTCTGTTGAGTTCGCGGTCGTTGTATGTTTGTTTCTCCATCTAAGTGATGATGCTGCAGTGCGCATCGACAGGTAATGTACAGCACACACTCTCATGAGATTAACTCAGATGACCATTTGAATACCCCCAACAGCTTTCAAATTGAATGACTTTACATAAACCTAGGCTTATTTAGCATGATGATGCAAGTTCATTAGCGCTAAGGCGTCAGCGGCTCAAATCGGTCCGCAAAACACCCCTCATGACTATAATCGCAGCCCTCCTTATATAAACCCATCTCCAGATCCGAATAGGCTCAATCTCCAGCTATGACAACGCACGCACTCCTGCAAGCATTCAATGCTTCCAAGCCCGCATTCGGCGCATGGATCACCCTCCCAGGTATCCTGAACGCACGCGCGGTCGCACAAGCCAGCCCGTACCTCTCGTGGGTGATGATAGACTGCGAACACGGTCTCACGTCGCTCCAGCCTGGCGCTGCAGAATCCATTCAGGCTATCACTGGTCTTGGACCCAACGCGCCGAGTCCGCTCGTGAGAATCCCAGCCACGGGTTTCAGCAATAGTACGTCGTGGCAGATTAAATACGCGCTTGATGCAGGCGCACGGGGTGTGCTTGTTCCTATGGTGAGTGGTTTTGGAAGAGTATGGAATGGGACGTTGTTAGACCTTGTGCTGGGCTGTAGGTCTCGAATGCTGAGAAGGCGAGGGAGATCGTGGCCGATAGTCGCTTTCCTCCGGGAGGCCGGCGCGGCTTTGGAAGTCCATTCACACATGGCGTCTGGGGCATCGATGCTACCGAGTACATCAAATCTGCGAACGAACATGTAGTTGTTATGATACAAATCGAAACGCCAGAGGCCGTGCAAAATGTTTCGGCCATTGCTGCTGTAGATGGCATTGGTGAGTTGGGTATATATAAGTAATTGCGCACACCGCTAATATGATCTTTTAGATTGCTTATTCATTGGTCCTTACGATCTTTCCCTGTCCTTGGGATACCCTCCTCCCTCTCCTGATCCACACCCTGACGTGGAAGCTGTCATCCAAAATGTTCTCAAAGCTACACACAAGGCAGGAAAGAAGTGGTAAGCGTGTGTGCTGAATCTCCTACTAATTAATTGTCACTGATCCACACATGACCCAGCGCAATTTACTGCAGCTCAGGAAAGCAGGCCCTTAAGCGTGCTGAGGAAGGCTTCGACATAGTGAGATCACTTGACTGAAAATCCGCGTTTATAGCTCACTCCTTTCGCGTCATGCAGATTAATGTCGCCTCTGATATTGGTGCAATGTCTGAGTCGGTGGCAGCAAACGCTATCGTTGCATTGGGCGGGGAACCTGGAGCCCCAGCATCCCGATACTGATAATGGAGAAAATTGAAGTAGCTTTCGGCAATAAATGTACAAGTCGATAGAATGTGGTTTAATGACTCAGACGCACTTAAGAAATCATTGATTCCTTCACATGGGTAGCGACTGGTCGTTTCCTTGGTAGTCATAATCGAAGACTAAGAACGCTGGCCCAGCAACTGTAGCATCGTCGGACACGCTCTCCCTGTTGTTCGTGATCACCGAGAACACAAAACCCTGCAGTGTATCCGGGATGGTGACCGTCATGTCAGCGTTGAGAGGTACAACGAGCGCTTTGAACCCTGAGATGAACCAGGCGTACAACGTCTGTGAATCGCGTTCCGGAGCTGCGGGCGAAAACGACACTTGTACAGTCTGCCCTGGGATAACGTAGGAGGGAAACGTGAGTGAGGGGAATATTTTGATCGGCGGCAACGAATTGGAGGATGGGCAGGATACGATGAAGCCACTCATCATCGTGTATAGTTGACTCAGACTCAGTGGCGCCTGTTGATTGTTGGTCTCAAAATGTATGTTGAGAGATGAGATGCCACGTACATCAAATGCTGTGCTCCAAGCAGCACCTTCACGCATGTCCGCGTTGATCCACGCTGAATGTTTTGCTTCCACGGAGTGAATGGAGCTGATAGAAATGGCATAGTCCTAAAATGTTTTTGAGTTGGATCTCAATATAAAGCGATAGAAATCGAAGTACAGGATCGGAGAGATACTTCGCGAGAGTTGTATACGTAGAGGACGTTATTGCTTCCACAATGTTGCTGGTCCTCACGAATGATCTCGGATCGGAGTCTGGGCTGACGGAGGGTTCATTCAGGCCACACGTGAAAGAAGGACAAGAAACGAGCTGACAAGTCATATGTGCATGGCTGAACAGCATTGTCACCCAGGATATTCTCAAGGAACTGAGCATGCGTGAGCTCATGGGAGGATATCTGTGCGTATCTCCCCTGCGACCATGGTGGTAGACCGGCATTGGAGAAGTCCTGCGGCTCATATTGGTACAGCCGTTTGTAGAAGTAGTACTGGAGGTGTTCGAGGGAGAGAGCAAAATTTAGAGCTTGGATCTCTGTTGTAGTATTCGTCAGTTTAAAGCTTCGAGAAATGAAATTAACATCACCCGTCAGTGCGCTATCGCCGTCACGCCGCTCTGAGGGAAGGGAGAGAACGGAAGAGGAAAGGATGACAAGGGCGAGAAACGTCAATATGGCCCTCATCGTGAAACGTTAATAATACAAGGGTATACAGTAGGGTTTTGCTGAAAAATGTGGGTATCGTCCAAAGAAGAAAAGAGAAGCGGCTCACAAAGAATACTTTATATGTGTACTAGCAGGCATGTCAGCCCATGTCAGCCTCTTGGCTATAATCCATGACGGCGAATTTTGGATCAAGCCGATCCATTGTCAGCCTCCAAATGCAATAAAATCTGTGGGTTGATCAAATCGCAAGGAAGTTGGAAGATGACACTATGTGTCTGGAGAGTGAAAGGTAAGAGGGTAACATGATACATTGTCGTTAACTGGTTCCGAACCTACTCGGACTCGGTCAGTCAAAGCATGCACGTTGATCAGGTGCAGATACTGGCATATATGCCGATATATATATGACCTGTTTTCGTTATATTGGATAATAAAGTCATATAAAGCCATGCATAATGCATAACGTCGGAGAACTACCGCAATCAACGTAAAGCACCCTGCAGGGGGAAGACTTACGAGTTCTCTGATAAGGTGATGGCCGATACGCCGACAATGAAGGAACGTTCATCTTCCTTCTATGATATTATCAAGCTGGTCTGCGGCTGCCTACACCTGAGGCCTGAGACATTGCTAGATTGCCTGGAGGACAATATACGGAACACAGTATTTGTAGAATATTTCACATCTAGATTGCAATTGTGCATGACGCACAGAACGCTCTAGCGAAAAGAAACAACACGTGTCCGTACATACAAGTACTACGGGGAATGCTCTGGCGAGTAGATATACTTAAATTTTCATCGATACACTAGATACGAACCAAAAAGAAAGAAAAAGAAAAAAAATCCGATACAGCAGCATAACTACAAAGGGGACTTCAGAGTTCGTCCTCGCCATCAGAGTTGAAGTGGAAACTCAAAAAGGCGGGTCCAGCAATCGTCACGTTGTCAGTCACCGCCGTACTACTGGAAGTGATGATAGGGAACACCACACCCAGTAAAGTCGACGGAATTTCAACTGTATTGTCAGAGCTCAGTGGCACAAATGTAGCGCCGAGGCCAGCAATGAACGCAACATAAAGTTGTGGAGGTACCGACGGTGCCGTTGTTGCGTTGAAATAAACTTGGACAGTCTGGCCTGGCTGAGCACCAGCAGGGAAAGATAATGCGGGGAACGCTTTCACAGGCAGTGGCATGTTAAAGGAAGGGCATGACACGATGACGCCTGATGCGAGTGTCCATACGTGATTGAGGGAAAGTGGGGTCTAAACGAACGTGAGTAGCGATCTTAAGCGACAAGCATAGTGACATACGTCAAACGCAGTGTTCCACGGGTTAGCTTTCAAAACCGCCGAATTGATCCATGCCGATTGTCTTGCTTCAACAGCTAGGATAGCACCCGAGGACGTAATGTAATCCTGAAAGCATGATGAAATAAACACACGATTGCGATCAAACCGAAAGGTTGGTCCACAACTTACCGACTGGGACAGGAACTGCGCCGCACCAGAATATGCTGAAACGCCAACCGTCTCCAACATGAAACTAGTTGTTACGAAAGAAATTGGGTCCGTGTCAGGGCTAACGCGACCCACAGCCCATTCAGTGCCGTATAAATTACTTTCATGAAATCTCTACTCACAAACTGTAGGTGCATGGCTGTACCGCCTGGTCACCAATTACGCCCTCGAGGAACGACACGTGTGTCGACTCGTGTTGTGCAATTTCGTTCCATCGTCCACGCGCCCAGGTGGGCAGGTCTGCATCGAGGAAGTCCTGCTGGGTATACTCCTGCAAGCCTTGAGTATAAAAGGCATTTTCGAGGTGTTCAAGTGTAAGTGCGAAATTCAGAATCTGAATGTCTAGTAACACGATGGTATGAGATCATTGAGTCAGATGGGGTAAGCAATTAACTCACCTGTTGGGACACTGGTATCATCACGTTTGGCAGGTACAGCCACGCAGAGGTCATGGAGAGCGGCAACAACTAAAAGAGTGACAGAAGCTGGAGTGACTTTCATACTGCTCGAACTTTTGGTGGGGTGCAAAAAATGAAAATGGGGGTTAGGGTCTAGTAGATGCCAGCTTTATACCCTCATGCGGGGCTAAACCGAACAATCGTATAACGTCATTGAAATGAACTTCGCGATGCCAGCATCGCCTGCGAATCTCTTGGGTGACATTCTGGTCGAACGTTGGGTCCGGCGCTCAACAGGATGATATTTGAAATACCATTACTTTGTCCCCTTATGGTCGTTGCTTATCGATTGGACCCTAGTATACCCAAACTACCATTGTCAGCGCCGTCCTCCACGACCAGTCTTACTGTCTAGTAGGAACAAGCTTGATCACTTTTGTTCACGAGCTGACTCATCCGTCCTTTCACCCCGGACTCATCTGCGGTACTTTGCGCGAAGGCTATCTGTTCGAACAGGCTTGGTAGAAAAACCACGCGCACTATAGAAGTATCAGGTCGGCATGGAAATGTTTTTGGGATGTTCCATACCTTGGGTGGCCAAACGTTGGCACGTTGCAGCGCGGTGCCGGCACTAGTAGCGCCGTTACGGCTTAAGGTCGGATATGTGCCTAGCCACTTTACTAGTAGAAGTTGCGGAAGTCCCAGAACGAACTGGAGAGTGGCACAAAACTTCCTCGGGAATAGATAGTCGACCTGGGCATCCGAGAGTCTGCCAGCGAAGAATGACAGGTAATTATGTGTCGCATACTTGTTGGTATAGTAGGGTCAGTTTTGCCGCTCACAAACAGAACTGGCAAAACTTTGGGTGTAGTCTGCACAGAGTATTTTGATCTTAGAATATCCGACCTTCGACCTGGCACATACTTATAGTTACTCACTTGTACACCGCGAGTAGTGTCGTGGTTGTAACTTAGCTAATATCGGCCAACTTTCGAAATTTTGCTGAAGGCACTTTGTCCAAATGTTTCACATCTATATACGAAGTTGAAGGATTTATCGATTATCCCTTGGCCATAGCGATAATAGTAATCGTGAATGATCATAGTTCCGTCGTTGTTACTATGAGAGGTATTTGAGACATGCGAAGTTTGTGCAGGAGTAACACTTCTTCAGGGTAACCATCATTGAAAACGCCGGAGTCACCATGCATCTTCTGTTGGAGAGATAGATCAAGTGAAGTTCCAATAAAAAAACCTGAGAACGTATTGTATCATAGGCTTCGTCCTCTTGGCCCTCGTCGAGGGGGTACCAAGGTGGGTCAACATCCTCCGCCTACAATATCGTTGCACTGCCAAGCCACGAGGCAATTTCAACTCACTTCTCGATCGAATCGTCGACTTTCTCATCTCAGCGTTGACTCCAAGGCAACCAGAACTTGTTACGAGGCGCTTTTAGCCTGTACAAGGGGGTGTATATCATGCTCGAGTCACTTCCTTGACGGCAAATACCATAGTTAGATTCTGAAAACCAGGTGAGACCGGATGTTCCTCCATCATCGGCAGCTGGCGCAGTAGCCTCGGTAGCATGAAGTGTCACAGAAAATTCCTCTGCTCCTGTGCCAAGCGTAAACAGCGTAGAAGAATTCACACATGCTGGACTTACTGTCGGTAGACATGTACATCATATATGCTGGGCAACGTATCACTTCGGTAACGATGTACTTCCCTTTGAGGACTTCAGGTCTGCTCTTGAACATCTCGATGATGCGCTCATCCTTGGGAAGGCTGATGTATATTGGCCTGTACACGACCATCGCAGCTGCTCGTTTCCCGCCATCGAACCGAAACTTGACTTTGAGGGCAACATTCGTTGTACTAGGCACGGTACTGCTACACAGTTAGATATATACCCAAACACTACATATTGTAGCACCTACGTTTCAGCAGTTGTGTCGGCTTCCCATGTAGTGACACCCCACGATTTGATGACGAATCTGTCTTCCCCTCCCGCTTCTATGGGATGTAATGCCTGATCCGTCAGGTCGATATCGCCAATGTTGTTTGTTGTGTAAATGTTCCCTTCCCACTCGAATTCTCCAGTTGCATTGTTGATCATTCCATAGTCGCCCACCTGTGCCTGTCAGCTCAATCGAAACCAAGTGGTGTCTTTACATACATGGATCGTTTTTTGTGGGTCCCAGTTAGCCCACTTGGATGTGATGCCTTGTATGAGGTCGATAAACTTCCGTGACTCGTACTTCATCGCAACGATGTTCTGGTGGACGGTAGGTTATGGTTCAATTCACCAACATATTCGAAGTCCGATTGATGTTTGTTCTCCTGATGTGGTAAGTACTATCGACAACAAATGTCACGGATAGTCGCAGACAGTCACACTCGTCAAATTTACCGTCTGACTCTTAGGCCGGTTCCAACCGCAACTGATTAAAAAATCACACGGCTGCAACAACGACCAGTCTTCACAAGTCCAGTCCAAGGTCCGACTATAATTTCTTTTACTTTACAGCACATCATTCAGTCAGACAACTGTGAATTCAGGTTCGGTGCTAGA
The DNA here is from genome assembly GCA_016647685.1 of Suillus tomentosus. Classification (NCBI taxonomy): domain Eukaryota; kingdom Fungi; phylum Basidiomycota; class Agaricomycetes; order Boletales; family Suillaceae; genus Suillus; species Suillus tomentosus. The sequence continues at coordinate 146,455 of JABBWJ010000084.1, read as the reverse complement.
TACAAAATCGACAAGGAATCAAATGGTATAATCAATATTACAGCTCGTTACATGGAGCTAGCAGAATTGATGTTAACAACTGCAAGAGCAGATAGTAAAAACTAAGAACTCACACATTTCGGCAACTTGACCAGCATGTTCCATGTACCATGCGGTTCAAATCAAGCCCAGGATATCCTCTGGGCATCACCAATGCATGTCGCGAAGCGGGAGGTACCCAGAAAAGGAGCCGATGGTTGGGTCCCACCACCCATCCGTCAGCCTGCATCAAGCAAGGGTTTGAATTGAAGCCATAATGAGAGGTGTGTTCGAGCGAGTCAGCAGGATTGGGCAGAGCGCGTTCCAGGCTGGAAGATAAGGGAATGAGGCGATCGTTACAGGTGTTGGTCGGCATAATATGGCTTTCTTGGGTGAAAGGTATGGTGCTTTGATGCAGCATAGATGCAGGAGGATCTGACACTCTGGATTCGGGGGATGGCTGCACTACTACACTCCACACACGCACAGTGTTATCCAATGAACCAGATGCGATGCAGGTACCATCCGGTGAGAACGAGACTGAGTAAACTGGTCCAGTGTGCCCCCTCAAGGGCTCACTCAATGGCTGTCTCGTTGCTGCATCCCACACCCGCACAGTCTTATCCCAAGAACCAGACGCGATGCGAGTACCATCCGGTGAGAACGAGACTGACAAAACCGCTCCAGTGTGCCCCTGCAAGGGCTCACCCAATGGCTGCCCCGTCGCTGCATCCCACACCCGCACAGTGTTGTCCCTGGAACCAAGCGCGATGCGGGTACCGTCCGGTGAGAACGAGACTGACGAGATTGGTGCGGTGTGCCCCTGCAAGGGCTCACCTAGTGACTGCCCCGTTGCTGCATCCCACATCCGCACAGTGTTATCTCTTGAACCAGACGCGATGCGATCACCATCCGGTGAGAACGAGACAAAGTAAATCGGTTCAGTGTGCCCCCGTAAGGGCTCACCCAATGACTGTCCCGTCGCTGCATCCCACACCCGCACAGTCTTATCCCAAGAACCAGACACGATGCGAGTACCGTCCGGTGAGAACGAGGCTGATGAGATCGGTCCGGTGTGCCCCTGCAAGGGCTGTCCTAATGACTGTCCTGTCGCTGCATCCCACACCCGTACAGTGTTATCCCTTGAGCCAGACGCGATGCGGGTACCATCCGGTGAGAACGAGACTGAGTAAACCGGTTCAGTGTGCCCCCGTAAGGGCTCACCTAATGACTGACCCGTCACTGCATCCCACACCCGTACAGTCTTATCCCAAGAACCAGACGCGATACGGGTACCATCCGGTGAGAATGAGACTGAGTAAACCCAGCCAGTGTGTCCATTGATTATGCTTTGAATGACCGTCCGGTTCAAATCACGGCCAGATGTCACACGAAGGGTATTCCGAAACCTTGCCGTAAATGTGGTAGCCATGGTGGAATTGACGGGCGAGAATGGGAGGGCCGATAAATACAGATGGGGTGTGCTGTGCATAATCATGCCTCCAAATACATGAAGGAACGCTTGTACATCCATCGTGGCGGACCGCAAATCCTCGTATCCAGAATGGCCCTGTATTTATTTATGAGACGTTCATCTGACACACTGCATCGTGGGCATGTGCTTACCTCCAACCACTTGGCAACGAGTGGAAGCACAGTAACTGCATCCTTGATTGCACCGAGAAGTCCAAGTGCTTCAATCCAGAACAAAAGTCGTTCATTGTCGAAGAGTGATCTTATTTCCCTTGCGAGTTCATCGTCAAAGTCCGATGTCTGAACATGTGTAGCCCAATATTGACAGGAATAGGAGAGATGTAGGGGAATGGATGTTTTGACTCGTCGAGGCAGCCCCGTGTCTCGAGAATTAGGTAGGTGAGACGACTTCAAATTACAGATATTGAAGCGAAGGCCATGTTCCATCATTCGTAGTGATGCAAATGCAAGGTCGCGTTGTTGCGCCTTTGTAACATTCACGAAAAAGTCTCCACTAAATGATTGGTCTGCGAGAAACTCTTGGAAAGATGTATGAAGGGGTTTGATGGGAATAAGTGAGTCCGTCGCGCCACTGAGGAGGGATCCCATATGTTTTACGATGTCCACTTTGTAATGTTCGTTGTGATTTGGAAAATAGCCCCGCATGGCGGTGAGGGAATCGAAAGGGAGGGGTTTAGCCATGTACTTGTCCCATCACAGCACGAAACCCCTCTAGTGCTCCGTGGTATTCGACATTGCCATACTTATCTTGTGGCCAGATATCTGCCAAAATGAGGTGATACTTATTATACAGCTCTTTTGTCCATATCCCAGTATTGCCGTTCACGACAATTTCAAAGCGAGACCTTTGATTTATGTTGGGAAGGTCTGCCATGATGTAATCGCATGCAAGACATGCCCACTCGAAATGTCCATCGGCTTTCGCAGCGAGATTTGCAAACTCTTGGCGCCCAAAACACGACAACCCTTTTAGCTTGGCAGATACAAAAGTATGGATGTCGCGCTCCGTCGCTTCTGCTGGAATATTGTCCATGGACAACCGTAGAACATGATCAACACCTTGGAACTCCTTTTCGATATCACGAAGTGGGCGAGAGGTGACGAGAAACCGAAAGTTGCAAGGGAGTTTGGTGATGTTAGGGAGCTCTGTGTCCTGAAGTTTACCGGCAAGTATGTGGAGGAGGTTACGCCGCGTCTCCACTCCACCGCTCTCATCCAGCGCTTCAATCACAATCAAGACAGGCCCTACACTTGACTCGGAGAACTTCATTAGCGGTTCCACGAGAAGCTTGCACCACTGCTGGATAATGTCCGTCGTGTTCTTGAGCGAGTGTGCATTTTTGACTGCATCCGCTAACGCTCGTTTCATTCCCGGATCACGATCAGCAAGATCACGCGCGATGGTGGAGAAAATCTTTTCATGGCGACAGTCTGCTTTTCTACGCCGATCAAAACAAAAACATGAACCAAGACCTCCTGTTTTGCCGAACCAGTTGGCAATGGTGTGGGCGATGGCTGATTTGCCCTTGCCTGCAGGGCCATATAGCCACATTACACGCGGAACATAATCTCCACTGCTGTTGATCCACTCGGTAATTTGAGAGAGAATGTCCATGCAAGTGCCTGGCAGACATTGCTTCGTAGTATCTAGTCCCGCACCTGCTGCATAAGTCATGCCGCTGAGATCGAGTGTTTCACCTTTAAGGGTATGAGTAAATCTAAAATCAGAGGCACGTATGAATTCTCACCCGCAGAATGGACAAATATAGCTACGTCCCGATGAGCTTGATCCCGAAATTGCTGCATGAGCCCATCCAAGGTGTTGGTGTACTGTGTGATAATATCATCCGTTTCCGCGACGATGTTTTTACCGACTCTCTGCCCTAGTATTATGAGTAGGTATAAGATTCATGTGCGAATGCAATAGCTCGATCACTCACAGAAGCTCTTCGTCTCCGAGTATTCCCTGATGAAACGGGCACATTCAAGAGTCTGCTGAGCAATCTTTCCGATGACATTATGCATCGATTCAACTTTCGAAAGATTATCGTCTTGGGTGATGAAGCCATAAACTTCATCTAATTTCTGGAGAAGGCGATGTACCGAATCATCGCGCTCCGCTTGAGCAAGAATAATCTGCGTGGAACCATGATTTCTGAGTGGAAGCAGAACTCCGGGTGACATAAAACGTACCTTAGCTGCAGCAGAAAGTATGCCCAACGCCATGTTTGCGTATGGGTGCACCTATAACTATTAGTTCACTACAAACTAAGGAGAGCGGCACATACATTTGCGATCTTCTCAATGACAGTGTCGAAAATTTTCAAGGGTTGGAGGTAATTAGTCTGGAAATTGTTTGCGACAGCGAAATCTGCTGGGGCATTGTTGGCAACGGATGACACAGACTGCGCAGATTCCCCGAGTGTTTTCATGTGTTCTGAAGCCTTGTGAGCACACTGAAGTTCAGCACCAACTAATTTGGGACCAGGGGTTTCCTCTAAGCGAGAGGGGACGTCGAGAACCTGCGCGACCAACAAAATTTAGAGACGAAAACCATATAATTTGATGCGAGTACCCTCGAAGCAGGTTCTTCAGATGTGCCTGAGTTGACGCAGCCGCTGGGATTTTCAGCTATGGCAGGATGCTTGTCGTTGGGATGCGGATGTGACGTCCCCTGGGCGCCTCCGATAAAATGAACTGAGCTGGGATTACGATTTCGAGCATCTACCTCGATATTCTGATTGGATGAAATATCTTGAAGGTTGACATTCTGGGTCACAGGAATGCAGTTGCGGAAACGTTTGAAGCATTTCTGTACAATATCAGCCATATCCAGAACCACGAAACCCAGGAATCTACCTACAGAAAGGTTCTTAATGATACATTTCGCAAATTTCCGAATAGCATGCTGGGCTCGACTACGGGGTGGACTCTGGATGAAAAAAGTGTCAGGAGCAGCGATGAATTTTATGAGCGCTCATCCACAGTGACTCATAACTTATAAGCCTTTGAGACTACATACCAAGCTTTCATGAACGGTTGCTTCGCAGGTCTCTGGACGAGGATCTGGCCTATGGCCTTCACTCATCACGGGTGGTCGGTTACTGTGAGTAAAGTGGGGGCGCGATACGTGGGACGGCGAAAGGAGAAGACCTCTAGTATGAACCGAATACCCTTGACCGACGCATGGCTAATAACACGTTTACCGGACACTTGAATGACACCGTTTATGGTAACGTGGGAACATGTGCTTTCACGTTACTAGTTGAAGAGAATTTGGAGGGAATAGTTACTTACTAACTTAGGTGACTTTCTGGTCGAACGTTGGGTCTGGCGCTTGACATAACAGTATGATATTTGAAATACCGCCACCGTTACTTTTGTCCCCTTATGGTCGTTGCTTATCGATATCATTGGACCAGTATACCGAAATTACTATTGTCGGCGCTGTCCTGCACGACCAGTCTTACTGTCTAGTAGGAACAGGATCACTTTTGTTCACGAGCTGACTCATCCGTCCTTTCACCCCGGACTCTGCGTAAAGGCTATTTGTTTGAACAGGCTTGGTAAGAACACCACGCGCACTATAGAAGATCTCGTCGACATGGAAATGTTTTTGGGATGTTCCATACCCTGGGTGGCCAAACGTTGGCACTTGACGTGAATCGTTGCAGCGCGGCGCCAGTACAGTAGCGCCGTTACGGCGCAAGGTCGGACTTGTGCCTAGCCACTTTACTAGTAGAAGTTGCGGAAGTCCCAGAACAAACTGGAGAGTGGCACAAAACTTCCTCGGGGATAGATAGTCGACCTGGGCATCCGAAAGTCTGCCAGCGAAGAGAGACGGGTAATTATGTGTCGCATACTTGTTGGCCTAGTAGGATTACTTGGGGTCAGTTTTGCCGCTCGCAAACAGAACTGGCAAAACTTTGGGTGCAGTCTGCGCAGAGTATTTCGATCCCAGAATATCCGACCTCGACACCTTGTTCACGGAATCACGAAGGAAAAAAAGTGTAGCCGCATATCACGACTCAGGACAAAGCGACATATAATTGGCCGTGAGCATAAACATCGAGAAGGATACTTGAGAAAGTGATCAGGATAGCCATTTCCTTAACTCGTCCCCCCACTTCCATCTCCATGTAAACGATAGAGATAGACCTTGATCACATCAATACCTTCATCAAAACCGACAGCCACCTCATTCGCATCTCGGCGCAGCGAGATGCACCATGCATGCTCGAGTATGAGGGTGTTCTCACGTATCGCCATACCATATCTTTACGGTACCGTCTTCACTGCTGCTGCTGATGGGCACGTTGGGGTGGAATACAGCAAAGCTTGGGTCGTTCGTACGTCCTTCCATCGTTTGCGCGCAGCTTTTGCTAAGGTAGTCCCAAATCTTGATAGTCCGGTCATCACCTGTCGTGACGAGTTATGGGCTATCCGAGGCAGGGTAGAAGTCAACGCAGCTGGCGCCCTTGCCACGTGTGTCCATAATGAAGATAAAGTTAGTTGTAGGGACCGCATCTTGACAATTCGGTCACGTGAGTTAGAGCCGTCGGATCCGTAAGCGCGCGTTGACGCTGCAAACCGTCCTAAGACACGAAGGAGACAACATCTGAGTGTGACAGAGCCAAGCATCTCGCCTTTATAGACAAAGATTAGCATATACCACTCACGGGCTGGTGGTATCTAAGAACGATACGTCTATGGCAGAAAGCAGAATGTGGCTTCTGACTCAATCGGGACTCCGACCTAAAGATAGAAACAGGTCTTGGACATACATATCAATCAAATTGTGATCTTCAGGAGTTAGCAATACCGCTCACCTGAGGACAACCTTCTGCCACTACACGACCATCAATCACAACCCGCAATAGAAGGCCATCTGGTCAGAGATGGAGCGGAAGGGTTACGAGGGGTCTCATCCTCACGTCCTAATGGAATCTGCCTACGAGGAGAGCTGTTTGAGTCCACATATTTAATAAAGATATTCACGAAAAGATGATTAACAGACATGATACTCAAATAAACGAGTTTAGCGCTACGCAAGCAATGCGGCGAAAAGCGAGGTAGTTATGGTGGAGGTAGTTGGGGGATCAGATAGCCTTACGGCTTAGATGACAAAGTTTGCACAGCGTAGTTGTAGGCGCCTCGAGGCTTGCTTGTATCACATGTTGGAGGTCGTGTTGCAGTTAATTTCGTCATTCAAACCACTAAGGGGTCTGTGCGTTTGTTCTGTATTTCATCTTCCCGTAGACAGAGAAATGGTTGCGTGCTCGTGCTAGCGAGAGCCTGAGCAATGTTGGAACTTGCTCAATGTCAGTGGGGCGCCAGAGTGATGAAATGGGAAAAACTCACCTGATCACGCTCCTAAATATTTAATGTTTAAATATTCGCAATTGGTCAATTCCAGTTAACTGGTCAGGTTTGTTTCGCCAGAAAACGCCGCTCATGAATGTGTATCAGAAATGAAAGATGCATGTCTGCTTGATACTTGGCACGAGGAATGTTGACCGGTTCGTGCGCAGAGGATGGACGAATTAGGTAATTATTACATAAGCGTTGAAGTGGGATGTGGGATGCGGCTAGAAGGGATTGACGATAATTTACTTGACCGCCGTTAGCAGCGATGGCCCCGACTCAACCCTTCTCCTCTCCACATGTACACCCGCCATATCCTTCTCTCTACCTCTATCCTCTAAACGACACTTTTATCCCAAAACATATCTCTCTTCACAATGGCCAGCGCGTAAAGATCGGGCGCCAGACAAACACAAAGACAATCCCAGGAGAGAGAAACGGTTATTTCGACTCAAAAGTACTAAGCAGACAACATGCAGAGATTTGGGAGGACAGTGGAAAGGTGTGCTTTGTTCCCTGTTTTCGAGGGGGAAGACTGACGGACGTGGCGGAAGATATACATCAAAGACGTGAAAAGTTCTAATGGCACGTTCATCAACGGCGAGCGACTCAGCCCAGAGGGAGTCGAGTCCGAGCCATTTGAGCTCAAAAATGATGATATCGTGGTATGTTTTCCCTTACTTTTCCCCCGCCTGACCCACCCAACCCGTTCGCAGGAATTCGGTATCGACATCATTGGTGAAGACAACAAGACCACAATCCACCACAAAGTCGCTGCACGCGTCATGTGCGTATTCACAGACGAAGATGCGCACCTCGCTGCCCGCGTAGAGGCCATCCCATCATCCAACTCTCTTCCTCCCAATATCCCCTCCGTCCTTCCTCCCGCCACTTCATCATCTGGAAGTGGTAATAACTTTAGCTTTGCACATCCACAGCGCCGCCCTGCCCTACAGAGCCAGCTCGGCGGTATGGGCGGCAGTATGCGTCCACCGGGAAAAAATGGCCTAACCTTTGACCACATATTAAGTAGGCTTCAGGGTGAACTCCAGAAGAGTCGTGAGACCGGTACAGAACTGCACTCCCTAAGCACTGTGATGAATGATATTCACGACACGCTCGGTGGCTCGGTGGTCCGTCCTCCATTACTCTCTACATCCATACATACTGACTATCTCCACTCCCACAGCCCCAAAACCTACCGCACTTCCCTCAATCACTCCCTCCCGTACGTTCACAACAAACCTCTGCAAATTCTGCGCCCGCACCTGCATCTGCCGCGCCCGCAAATCCAGAGCCTCCTGCACCTCCCCCGGAGCACCCTGCCCTTTCCGAGCTGCGCACAGAGCTGCACGAGACCCAAGCCAGCCTCGCAAGCCATGTCGACAAGGTCCGCGCACTCGAGGACATGCTTGCAGAGCACGAGGCCATTAAGGCCGAGGTTGCAGCTCTCCGCGACCTCATCCATGCTTCATCCGCACGTTCCCAGCACGACAATGGTATGAACATAGACTCGGAGCGCGGTCGCCGTGGACAAGACGATGACGACGGATCTAGCATTCGTACAATCACCCCGCATGAGTTGGAACGTGTCGAGGAAGAGGACGAGAGCGAAGAACAGGATGAGAGCGAGGAGGATAGGGAGCGTGCACAGAGGAGGGAGGAGCTGGGTAGGCCGCGGACGCCAGAACCATCGGGGATGGGAATGGACGAGGACGAGCTTATGCATGCCCGTGCATCGGATACTGAACCTTCGACATCACGACCACGACCACGATCTCCTTCACCACAGCCATCGCACCCTGCGCTAGACGAGCTCTCAGCACGGCTAGTAGCTCTTAGCGGACGCATAGATAGCGCTGTAGAAGTCAACCATTCCCTAGCGGCGCAACATGCTGCCGCTCAGGGCACGATCACTGTGTTGCAGGACAAGATCACCGCGCTGGAGGCGCTGGTTGCAGACCGGCAGTTCGAGACGCAGATCGCTGCAGCTGTGGAGGCCCAACTCGCCAAGGCCGTAGAAAGCGCGGTAGAGGCCCAACTTCGCGCACAGAAACAGCAGCAACCGGATCCTGCGGAAGGGTTGACTGCGTTGATGGCAGAGTGGAAGAAGGGTGTAGAAGGGCAATGGAGCGCAGCGCAAGAAGAATGGGGGGCAGAGCGTGAACGACTACGCCGGGCCCTTGAAGGGCTAGAAAACGGATTAGACGCACGGGTATCGACTGTCGTTGCCTCGCACGTACAAGCGCAAACGCATGCAAGACTTCAAAACGGTGATCTCAAGCTGCATACCGCGAACGGGACGAACCCTCTAGGTGGAGGACTAGTGACGCCTCCAAGTCCTGTTAGCGTCGCTTCTAATCCTGGTCGGGGGAAAGCGCGAAGACGAAGACGTTCGAGATCTCCATCTGTGTCTTCCATCGAGTTGGATGATGATGCGCACAAGGATGGAAATGGGATTTTGAACGGTGATGCAGGTCGATCACGATCTCCTTCACCTGGACCGTCGATTGTAGGAAGCGAGCCTGAGGTAGAGGGCGAGTTGGAGAAGCACGAGGGCTTACAACCTCTCACTCCAGAATCATCTGTCACCGATGCCGGGGGTACGGATACTGTGGGACAGAAAGTGCACTTACAAATGCAGACGCAGACAGAGGCGACGCAGCGGGTGAGTATTTTTCCACATGCATATAACCACTGGTACTAACGCCTTGAGCGTAGCTGCATTCGGCATCAACAACGATAACGGCTGCCATTGGCGTCCTCGTCCTGAGTGTCGCGGCCGCTGCCGTGATATATCGCATGAAACCAGAATAAGCAAGTATTGAGGGGGTGAGGAGTGCGTATTTTTCTATTCCCACTCCCGTTTCCCTATGTGCTATTTGCAATGGATCAAACGTATCGAGTATCAGGTATTTCCGGTGTGGAATGTGCATGCATTGGACGGTTCGGGTGTCTCGTCTATCTGTCTATCTGTCCCTCGCTCTCTTTGACGCAACGCATTCATTTTTCAACTTTATACTTCCATATCCTTCGCTATAGCATATCACCCCAACCCAACCCCATACCACCCGTTCATGCACGCATCCACGCATCGCATCGCATTACAATTATTTTATACTTTTTTTCTTTTTCTCTCTCCTGTCACGCTCGCGTCAAATTGTTGATCTGCGTTTCTTGTCGTTGTTTATGCGTTCTTTTTACTTGAGTATATACGTATTTTATGCAGGTGTGCCTTTCTGTGTGCTTTCGGTTTTAATGACAGTCATGACTTTTGTTTGGGGGTATGAGGTGATTGATGGGAGCTCGAGGTGAGTTTTATTGCGACGACGGACGCCCCAACATCGTATCTCAAGTCTCCGGTCGTTGGATCTACGAGACCTGCCTCTCTCACTCCTCATGAACAGCTCTCAACTCCAGCCGACAGGCTAGCCTCCTTCGATTTCTCTTACATCATTGATCTGTGTTAGACTGACTGCTCAATGATCGAGGGGCTGTAACGTGAATTGCGGGTTCCAGGCTCAATGTCGGCGTTTATGGGTAGATAGAAGGGCGCCTGAACGCATCGGACCCATAACTAGAGAAATGACAAAACCTGCTCGCGGTACCACTGGCAAAAAGTATTGAAACTAGGTGTGCACTTCAAAAGTTGACGCGAACGCAGTCATCTTGCTACTCCAAACATGGTCTCGTGGCCAGGAAGACTGAAACATTGAATATCAATAGAAGCACTAGCTGAACTCAAGACACCATGGTAAACACCGTGATGCCGGAGCAAAAAAGACTATTGAAGTAAGAAGTCTTCGGAAACCGGGTAAACCGGAATCTAGATCGAAGATTCGAATCACCGAAGCAATGCCTGGTATCGCACAATCAGTGTCACTCGTACGCAAGAGAAAGTCGTGACATTTACATCTACTGCTGCAGACCCGTACAAGTCCTTTTGTGGTGATTAAAAAGGTCTCTGCGCGAGAATGTCTTGGGGCAGGTGTCGCAAGAAAATTTAATCGGAAAATGTTTTTCTTGCACATGTCGCATGAGGCTCGCCTTGTACAGTTCAGTGTTACAGTAACCCCACGAGCAAATTACACGTGTGTTATCTGCACCCTGAATTCCATGAAATGCACGGAGGTGACGATATATTTGGTGGCCGAAAATTATGTGGTTGCAGTGCGCCCACAGGCACTGGAATACCCCGTCAAGAGACTGACATCGTGATCAATGTCGAATAAGCAATTCAAAGGGCAACATCACGCACTAAAATCTCCTGAGAACGAAACATTGTTAAGTATTCAGCTTAGGATTACAATTTCATACGACATACAGTTTGCTGGATATGCAAATTGCGAATAAGGTCCGTCCCTGCGTCAGTTCTGTGATCAGAGTCTATGTTAGACGATCGAGTACTAGACCTCCGCTTTTCGGGGCAAGATACGCGAGAAATCTGAAACCGTCGTCCGCAATTTCGACTGCCGGTTGTTAGACGCAATCAGGACCCAGAAGACTTGAAGCATACTCACCAATCAATCGAGGAACCAGCCTGCCGTTCAAGCGAATACATGATAGACTCAACGCCAAGGGAATTCACCCCACCACAAGAACATCTGTAGGAAACTCCAGAGAATGATGTCGTCTGCTGTTGGATGATGGCCCTCATAATAACTTTCGTGCCCACTTCCAGTGTTGACCATTCGTTGGAATGAAGTCGAGTTACTTGCATGCCTTCGTCAATGCACAAATCATACTGTCCGCTCTCCATATACTGTCTCTGGATTTGAGCTTCAATCGAGTTGCGTTTAAAGAGAACTTTGAGCATCTCATTGAATTGCTGAACAGAACTTGATGAGTATGCTTTTGTAAGACGGGTTTTGCGGTGAAAGCCGTACCTCAAATGAGGTGCAGAAGTCCACCGGTATCGGATATTGGTGACCTGTTGCGTCTATCAGTGTCACACAGCCACGTGTAGCAGTTCCAATTAATTGCGTTGCAGTCGGTCCCACAGAAGACTGTGCGCGGGCGACCAAATTTTCGATTGTCAGCAGGAATTTCCGACGATCCTCCTGCTCCCTCTGTAGAATCACAAACATTTCGTGTACTTCACGTTGACTTTGCATTTGGCACGACCACTGACCAAACAGAATAGTGAGTGAATGCAAACATTCGCTAGAGAATAGAACACAACCAAATACTCCGCCAGATAGCGGTCGATTTCAACAAAGCATCCAGCGATAGCCTGTGTGACGAGTGTGGATGCAAGACAACGCTCACGCAACGTTGTCACTCGGGCTGAGGTGTCTTGCAGCATTCTGAGTGCAACTCGATCTCAGGTGAATCCAAGCATACGCCGATAACGTGGATACCTAACAAAGGAATCTCTTCGGGACTGTTCAACAGGATCCGAGGAAGGCGAGGCGTTGCACAATTCGCGGCTCAGTCGATCAAGTCGTAAGATCAGGCTATTGAGATCCTCCTGATTTTGGCTTCGTCTCTGTAGCAATCTTTGAAATCAAGAAACTTGCTCGCATTCATACAAGCTCTCACATCTATAGCTTGAAGGCCTGTCAATAATCCACCGATAGCCGCTTGCATCGGAGCACCGACAAGTGGAATTGCACTTGTGACATTCTGTATCAAGGGCAGCACCAGCTGGGCCATGTCGGAAGCTTCGCGCGAAAGGGGTACACTCCTAGAGTATCTAGCGAATGGAACATTGGTAGAGGGTTCGAGACCTGGTTCTCTGCTGTTCGCAGAGTGTACTGGTGGGGAAGGAAAGGAAAAGGTGCTGAGGGTCTGTGCATGAATGGAGCCATCGCCATCATGATCGGTGGTTGTCGATCCGAGTCCGTTCATTTTGGGGCGCCTAAAACGAACTGCAAAGACCTTGCCCAAATCCTTGACAAAATCCTTGATCTGTTGCGAAGGGGGCATTTTGATCAGATGGGTCAGAGGATATTAGGTAAGAGGGAATACAGGTAGAACTGTACCGAGTTTTATAATGTTAGGCAGCTGTGCACAGCACAGCAGGATGCACAGGCACTGCATGCCTCGTGCATGTACTACTTACCATTGGCTCTCCACAGCTTCACCACTCAACCTGATACACAGCAGCAGCTGAAGCTGTGCCTCGTACTTATTTGCGCGAAATAATATGCGAGGATTAGCCAAGGAGAATCGAATGAGAATGTGAGTTTGTGTTGCAATGGGAGGTCATGATTGTCGTTGAGCCTTGTCACTTGAAGTGCTGTCTAGTAATAATTTGCGTACCATAGAAGTAATAGAATACATGACGGCGCGAGACAGGAAACATGCGAGTAGCCAAAGGCATATGAGAGACTTCAACGTGTAGTCAGATGTTATGTGATAGTGCAAGCAGCAATTGCAAGATGCCAAAGATAATGGACAGCCGAACAGTAGTAAGCAGCGGTTGATTTGAATTTAATGATGAGCGCTCGAGGCGTTATATCAGTACAAAATCATCAAAACCTAATTCACCATATAGTACAATGGTTGTGTTGAGACGGTGATGTTGATAATTTACTGTGATGGTATTTTGGAGAGGAGATTTCCGAAATATTACGTCACGTGTGATTGCCTTGAACGAAATGATGCGGTAGAGCACAGCCACTGGCATCCCCGTGAAGTTCTACTACTATCGTACTTGTAAATGGCACAAGTCGGGCATACTTGGACGTCAAAACTTACTGGTGCGTCATGTTCCTGATATTCAATGATGCTTATATTTATGCAAGGATGTCAACCGCAGACTCAACAAGTCCCTTTTTTACTCCATCGACGTACTGCCTAACATTAGTACCAATGAACAAAATGCACCGTCGGACTTGCACAGACTCTATGATCAATCGCGCGTCTGATCTCATCCCTTTTACCATATTACTGCTAAAATTGACAACTCTCACCCGGTTTTGCCTACAAGGATGAAAGTCTCAAAGCCACTACGCTTGGACATGCAAAACACCTAGTGGCTTGATGGGTTGGTCGAGAAGTGCCTGTTGCATGGCCCAGGCCGGTCACGACGACAGAGACCTATAGAAATTTGTCAGACCTTGGTATCACGGAATTCGACATCCATGTCGGTCTTTACTCGATTCTCTACGTGAAATTTCGATCGGCCTGCATATCTCTGGCAAACAACTCTGTCCTGGTGTTCGCTCGATGCTGTAACAGATGATGGAGTATTCAAATGGATGTGGTTGCCAACAACAGTGCGTTCACGCGTTACATGGCCCACATCCACTAGTAACCTCCACAAAGTATCCTTGTACAAATTCTACAAGCGTCTGTCCACTGAAAACCACAACTCTGCATGTGTTTGCCAATCGCAAAGCACAATACTACGACCACAGTGGGGTTCACAAGCGTCTGTCCACTGAAAACATGGGTTTGTCCATCGCAAAGCACAATACCACGACCACAGCAGGGAATCGTATATATACCTACCCTGATACTTACCCAGCACCATCATCCGCTCAAGTTCAATCGTACATTCACCTCACAAGTGGTATCTTCACTCATATTCTTATATAACCAATCATGCCAAAGGTAAGCCCAATCAGGCGCATACTTCGTGCATTGACTTGAAGACTAACTCTTGTAATATTTAGACCTACGCTTGCTCTAGCTGCAACCAAAATTTTCCCAAGTACGCCGACTGTAAGGCACACGAGGCCATGCATTCACCAGAAAAGTACGTGTTTCTACCCTATGGTATGCAACTCACCTAAGTTATATTCGCTCACACAGTGCGTACTTCTGCACCTGGGACGGGTGTAACTTTGTGACACTGCATAAAGCAAGCTTCTATTATCATACTGATGGGCAGTACGTGGTCATGCATCACCATCATCGATTCCACCTGATCAACAATTCTATTTGATTTCATTTTAGTACGGGCGAGCAACGCTTCATCTGTCCTCACGATGGCTGTAACTACAGAACTCACACCTCTTCCAACCTCACACAGCATCGCAAGAAAGAACATGGGTATGTTCCTCGGCCGTGCAATCGTCGTGATCCCTCTGCAACAAATTCATCCGGGGCCCAGTCGTCGTCCCAGCCTCCGCCGCCAGCAGAGCCCCTTCCCCTTGGTACATTCCACCAATACCAATACCAACCGCAACCCATGCAATCCTATCCCACCCAATACCAACCCCAATCCACTCAATACCAGCCTCCCCCACCTGTCCACAATCAGTCGTTGGAAGTCTTATACGGCCCAGCAGGTACCGCACACGACTACACCATGTACACCGGACCCGCAAGGGCCCCCAATGGGTGGACTGAGGGATGCATGTGTCCTGACTTGATGCAGAGACGCCCTTCGGAGATGCCAGGGTATGAGTATAGGCGTTATTAGTTTTGCATCATCTCAAGAATCGAACGTTACTTTGTGTTACTTTTTCTCTCTTGCTTTCTTGGTGATAGTCGTGCTTTGGATTTTCGTTTATTTGGGCACCATGAGGAACTCTGGGCACCCTGCCACTCGTTTACATATTTCATTTATCACTTTGCGATGTTTTCCCTGGAGGATAATACATTCTTTTATATGTGATTCGTTCTGAGTTGTGAATGTTCGTCTTCCTCAAGTTTGACTCCAGCGTGATCACCGCTCATTCCCCGTGTAGTCGAGGAAGAACAGTGATCAATCAGTAGGTGCTTTGTGCTTTGACAAAGCACAAAGTCCCAATAGATGTTTTACGCATGCATGTGACATTATCATTAGATCGTGATGTAAGCACTGGTGCGAGGACGGTGACCTCTACAGAAAAATGGACTGCTGAGAATACGGTGTCGCGTAACATTAGGAGCCTTTGGCTCTACATAACCAACGAATACTGTTACGAGCCACACATGTGCATGAAGTGCTTTGCTTACACAAAGGGAAGCGAGGGCGCTCACAGCTGCATCAGAGAGCAGTTTAGTCTCGTGTTGAAACAATTCAGCAGAGTCTGGTTCAGCTTGTGATCATTAAATTTATTAATCGATGATCTCTAAGTACATGTAGGTCGACTATATATATGTTTTGTATCGTGCGCGGTGTTCAATCAACGTCGTTGGTAATGTGCGTCATCGAGTGATTGCGTCATAGGCTGCGTCATTTTCAGCTAAATTTTGCGCCGGAAGGGCCTTCTGAAGTTTACAGGCGTTTTGCGAACAAGCAGGAACTTATGTAACATCTGGCGCTCCTCGTCTGCTTCTATGAAGTTCTATCACAACCATAGCCTTACTATCGATGTTTACAATAGATGGCAAATTAACGCTCGGCGAGGCGTATATATACCCACGGATTGGAATTGACACTGGACCAACAACTCTTACAATTCGCAGTGATGTCGAACTCGCCAGCTTACTCACCCCAGACAATCAAAGCTCACACTATTTCGATCGAATCTCTAGCAGATTATAACATTCACTCCGTGCGCATCACCTGGGTTGATCTAGTCAACATTGTCAACATCCGCGTTGTCCCTCTCAAATCCTTCCATCGCCTCCTTGCCTCCTCCAGACCGGGTATAACCATCGCAAAATGTGTCTTCGGCTTCGTAATTAAGAGGTTAGCAGCTGGGTTTGGGCCTACAGAAGAGTATCTGTTTGTGGTGGACTTGTCGTCTATGAGGTTGTGTCCCTACGCGCCAGGACATGTAAGTATTATGGGTTGGTTCCAGGATAAGGTCCCTGCTCCAGGCCGCATCCTTGGCACGGGTGTGCCCATGTGCCCACGATCAGCACTGAATCGTATCGTCAAGTGCGTCCTCTCTAACACCACATTGAATGCAGACTCACTTGAACATTCAGCACCGCCAAATCTTACAATGCCGCGTTCCTTGTTGGATTTGAGACCGAATTCATTCTCCTCAAAAACACCAACCCGATCGAGGCGATCAACCCACACGGGTGGAACCACTCACGAGCGCTACCTTCCGGAACCAAGGAGACAGAAATTCTTGAGGAGATCGCACATGGACTCGTCAACAGCGGAATCGAACTGACAATGTATCATCCTGAAGCAGCGCCGGGGCAGGTTGGTTTACCTGACTTTTCGTTGGTTTTTTCTATATACTGATTTTCTCCAACATAGTACGAGATCGTGACGGGTCCACTCCCACCTCTTGAAGCTGCTGATGCCCTCGTGCACACACGGGAGACGATCACCAACGTCGCAAGCAAACACGGGTTTCACGCGACGTTTGCACCAAGGTTACATATGGACACCTGTATGTGTTATGTTTTATTCCTGTAGTCGATCATTCTCTCCGTCTTCTGCCAATATGTTCACATCCTGAGTCTACGTTCTCTGATTCACGCTCTCATATAGGTGGCAGTGCGGCTCACACTCACATCTCCGTGCACCCCATCAATTCTGAGCATCCATCCAAACTTCAAAATCTGAGCCAACCTCCAGCGGACACATCGGACAATCCTATCACCCCTCTTGAAAGCGTTTTCCTAGCTGGTGTACTCAGTCACCTCCGAGCTTCCTGTGCATTCTCACTCCCCTTACGTGCTTCCTATGCACGCATGCTCGATGGAATTTGGAGCGGCGGGACATGGGTCGCGTGGGGCAGGGATAATCGTGAGGCTCCCGTACGCTTGTGTATTCCTCCTGCGTCTGTAGACACAGAGGTTGCGACCAACGCCCCCTCGAAGAACCACTTCGAAGTAAAATGTGTAGATGGCACGTCTTCCCCTTACCTCGTCCTCGCCAGTCTCATCGGCTCTGGCCTTCTTGGCATACAGTCTCAAGCAGCGCTCGTAGAGAAAGATTGTGACACGCCCGCTGCGCTGATGACTGAGGCAGAAAGGGAGGCAGTAGGCGTTACGCGGCGGATGCCGATGTCTTGGGAGGAGGCAAGGGCTGCATTGGAGGCAGATGAGGCATTGAAGAGCCTTCTTGGAGACCTGGTAGAGGGATTCTTAGCGACGGGGGAGGTGAGTCATTTGATCACTGGGTCTATTATGTTGTATCTTCAACTGGTCTGTCATATCATTTTCGCGGGTGCTGATTTATTATTGCTTTCAGACTTTGGATGAGCTTTTACACGCTCCGGCGAGTGAAGCGGAGAGAGTACAGATGCTCGTTGAGCATTATTAAGATGAACCGCAGGCACCTAGGTTTCTTGATGGTTCCCGGTTTTGATAGCACATGATTCAATTACTGATACCAGTGTCGTAAGAATAATGCTTCCAAGTTTCAAAATACCAACATTATTCACAGCTTTCTGGAGCCTCGGCATCGCGCGATCCTGGTACTGCCTTGGCGACGATTTCATTCATCAATGCAATGGCAGCGACATACAGAGTGACGTTTCTTGTGCTTGGCTGATTGTTCTTGGCTTCAGGCGGATGAGCGCTAGCCAAGTCACGCGGTGATGCCATCAACTGCATTATGAATCGTCACGGATACGTGGATACTGGGCGGTGCGTTCTCCACGGCGGGATGTCTTCGAAGGCTTACGACACTACGATAGCCCGATAGCCGAGACAAAGAACGGGGATGGACATGATGCGATAGATGTCCTGCTAGTGGACTAGGGAGGGAGTAAAGCTTGAAGGTGTGGCTGCTGCTGACATGAGACTTGGATGAGCTATTACTTCGGGGACCCGAGGTGCAAGGTACCGGGAAGTACAAACCCTCTTTGAGGATCGTCAAGACAGTCTGTAAATGATATCAGTTGGTGATCGCTAATAAATCGATCTCTCCTTTTCAGCTATGTGATAGGTTTGTAAAGAGCAAGTGATATCGTTGTTGTCTCAATCTAACCATGACCGGGATCTCTCGGTTGTTGCATTCTCCTCTGCTGCGATGGCATACAATTGGGGTAAGCGAGATAGTGCCCACAGCTGATGTCTTCTGCCACGCATCTTTTCCCGTGTTCATCTCATAAGGTAGACTCAACCGTCCATCTGTCTGGCTTATGAAGGCAATCACAGGATGGCCCGATGCAAATCGACACGCTAATCGCCAACAACTGTTCGATTTCTTGTGTCAGTATTACTCGACTCTCGAAAGAATTTTTGTCCATGTCTTGATTTGTACATGGGGATGCTGCCACTGGGCGACATCGGACGTTATACCTGTAGCTGTGGTATTATAGATCTACAGAGCGATCCATAGTGATGGGGATGGACAAACACTTACATTGCCCGGCGCTCACCGGGCACAGCCTCAGACGGATAATTGCACAGGAGGGATGTATCTTATGCATGGATAGCTAAAGCGGAGGATGTATTGAGTTTTCTTGGCTAATAAGCCAGTTAGATATATCCTTCCCCCACCAACAGATGCACCAATAACCGCTTGCATCGGAGGACCGACAAGTGGAATTGTACTTGTGACATTCCGTATCAAGGGCAGCACCAGCTGAGCCATGTCGGAAGCTTCGCGCGAAAGGGGTACACTCCTAGTGGAGTATCTAGTGAATGGAACATTGGTGGAGATTTCGAGACTTGGTTCTCTGCTGTCTGCAGAGTGTACTGATGGGGAAGGAAAGAAAAAGATGCTTGTTTTATTTGATGGATGGAGCCATCACCAGCATGCCAATCGGTGGCGATCTGGGTCCGTTCATTTTGGGGCGCCTGAAACGAACTGCAAAGACCTTGCCCAAAATCTTTGATCTGCTGCGAAGGGGACATTTTGATCAGATGGCTCAGAGGATACTAGGTAAGAAGGAATAGAAGTAGAACGGTACCGAGTTTTATAATGTTGGGCTGCTGTGTATAATACAGCACGACTCGAATGCACATGCCTCGTGCACGTACTACTTACCCAGCAAATACCATTGGCTCTCCACAGCTTCACCACTCAACCTGATACACAGCAGCAGCTGAGGCTGTGCCTCATACCAAATACTATGTGAGAATTAGCCAAGGTGAATTGAATGAGAATGTGTGTTGCAATGGGCGGTCATTGGCCGCCTAGTTGAAACTTGAAGTGTGTTCTAAGTTGCGTACCATCTAAGTGATAGAATACACGACGGCGCTAGATAGGAAACACATGTGAACAACCAAAGACATGTGAGATACCTCAATGTGTAGTCACATGTTATGTGATAGGTGATAATTGTACGGTGCAGAAGATAATAGGCAACCGAACAGTAGTAAGCAGCGGTTGGTGAATTTGATGATTAGCGCCCGGCGAGGCGTTATATTTATCTGTGGCAGAAACCTTTCACCATACAAGGCATAGCATAGAAAGAACAACTGCCTTCCCTCGTCGATACATCAGGAAAATCACGGATGTCTTAATCGAACTTTTTTGACTTTTTAAGGGACCTTAAGGAAAAAAAGAGCAAGAGCGCCACAAGACGCGCTAAGGCCACGCCTCGTCTTGTAGCGACTTAAACACAATTGAATCGACTTATCACACACGATTTAAGGCATGAAAACTTGATGAATTCCATTGCAAGTAGCTGTAAAATGCGTCATAGAATCACTAAAAAGCGCGCAAAAGGGTGATTAAGTCAAAAAATGAGTGAGACACACAAAGCGTTAAGAGCATTAAAGGGCAGCTAATGAGTGCTAAGAGGTGACAAAAGACCAGAAAACCGGGATAAAATGCATTAGTGAGGAGCAAAGAAATGGTTCCAAATGGTGAAAAGTGCAGGCGGAGGGCACAAGGATTGAAAAGCTGCATGAAGGAGATGTTGACCGGAGGCGTGAGGCTCACATATCTGTAGATAGTACAAAATGTACTAGTCAAAACCTGGGAATGGCGAAAGACACTAACTTACCAAACATCCGCACGATCATCCTCGTCCTCGAATGAGTCATTGCTGGTGTGCTTATCGAAGCCGGGTTTCTTCAGAAGCTTCCATGCCATTGAGACAGTGAGCTCTGTTGCTGCCTCCCCCTTCTTAGCTGCCGCACGTATAAATGTGTCAGTCTTGGATTTCCACTTGGCAATTGAAAATGCATGCTCTGAGACCGTCTCCTTGCCCGTAGCTTTGTTGAGGGTCTTCGGTGTCTTGAGACGAGCTCTCCGTGCAGTAATCGGCAACCCCAAGTGATCCTCATGGTCGATAGTAACAGTATTATCAGCGAGAAGAGAGAAAGCGCGTTCAAGCTACAAATACAGAAATTAGTAGGTGAAAATCCACTTAGAATTGACTTACCGAAACGGCACACAACCCCAATGCCCCGAAAAAACCATGTTTAATTAAGTTGCGAGTGTTGAGAACAGGGACGTCAGCATGTCCTAGAATTCGAGACAGATGCGCCGTCGCAAGAAGTTCCTGCACAAACGCAGAGTGAAATGTTTCTGTCTTGTCAATGTTGTCAGGGTTAGGGTATAGGAAGCCGTAGTTGACAAGGAGGAGTTCTGCGAGTTCTGCTGGAGCTGAATCTTGATTGGAGGCACAAAAATCAATTGCAATAGCAAGCGCTGTAGACCCGAAGTTGCTACGCCATTCGCCAACACGTTGTGTGACCTGTAATATATCAGTAGCGTCCCCCAAATAAAGTGGTAACACGGACAACACCAAAAACAGACCCAGACGTGGTGACGTTGTAGCGAATATCTGGATAGACGACCTTGAAAATTTCTTTGCACGCCATGAGCAACTTAGCATCAGCAATAACCCAGAGTTCCTCTTGTGCGCCGAGCCACAGAAAGACTGTCGGTAAAAAGACTCGAACCCATTTTCCATCCTCATGACAGCCTGATGGGAGGTCTGTGTTCAAATACGATGAACGTGCCTTCGATACTGGTTCTACCCAGGTGCCAGGCAACACAGTTGACGTTCCCTCGGATTTGATGTTGCCCTGTTTGGTATTTTTCTCGAGTTTCACCTTCTTTGAGGGAGGAGCAGGAGCCTTGCGAGTGGTGGTAGTCACTGACGTCTGAAACTGAAGTTAGTAGCGAAAAAATAAAAGAAATAGCGGAGGGAGATACAGAAGTTGTAGTGCGTATAGCTTTAGCACTGTTCTGAACCACTGGCTCGGGCTTGATATCAGCATCCAATTCGTCACTCGGGCCATCAACCTCCATAAGGTCATCGTCCGTGTCCAAAAACTCAGAGATCTCACTCTCAGAGAACTCAATGACCTCAGCAAGCTTCTTCCTCTTTGTGCTGGATATGGCTCGGGGTTGCGTTGAAGGTGGTGGCATCAAGGCGCGGCCCTTCAAGCAGGGTTGAGTGCTGGATGGTGGTTCGAGGTCATGTACAGCTTGGGGTTGCGTTGAAGGCGGTGGCATCAAGGTGCGCTTCTTCAAGCAGGGTTGAGTGCTGGATGGTGGCTCGAGGTCATGATCAGTGCTAGTAGATACAATACTGATGGTAGACTAGATTCAAATCAGCCTGAGAGGCGCAAACTTGCAAATCACAATTAAAAAAATTCACTCACCATCGCTGGTTGTTTACCCTGACTCTTTGTCATAACTGCCGCTGCCTCCCGTTCGAGTGTTTCATCCAAGTCCTCATCTCCAAAAGCTCCAACAAGGTCCTCAATATCGTCCGCTTTGCTGCTAGGAGGGGGAGGTGCATATGAACTGACGGAGGTCCTCTTCGATGCATTGGAAAAAATTGACGGCGGCGGTTGAGTGGCAGTGGTAAGCGATTCTTGCTCGGAATTTGATTTCGGGGGAACCCTTGTCCTCCAGTTTTGAATGCGACCACCTAGAGCAGATTTTGTTCTAGACGCCCAGATGAAATTGAGAAAATATAGAGTAGATTCAGTAAGCATAAACATGGCAGTTTAAGGAAAACACGCACTCGGAGTTGCCTTTCTCGTTGTTTGCACGCGCATCGTTGACATCTGCATCAATCTGGAACCTAACACCTGAGATCGCCGCCTTAAGTGTTTGCTTCTTTGACTTCTGCTTTGTACCGCCTGGAATTTCAATATTGCTACCACCCAACAACTCATCTTCGTCAAAAATCTGATCCTTCACGTTTGACGTCTCACCAGGACCATCTATATTGTCGGCATACTGGCGACCTGCCTTAGAAAAAGGTTCCTCTGATTGGCTGGCATGTGGCTGGCGACCCTTTGGAACCGGTCGCGGTCTGACTGCCTTGGGCTTATCAGCAGCTTGAGCCTGTGTAGCCTCTATCTGGACCTGCATTTCTGCTAGTCTGGTGAGCCCTGCTAGGGCATCCGCTTCCTTTTCTGCCCTGGCTGCTGCCAAGCGGTCCTCGTCTGCTTGTTTTTTGGCTTTGGTGCGTCGTTTCCGTTGTGCGTCAAGAACAATCTGACCCAGATGGGTGGTAGCATTTTTAGCACGTGTGCGACGAGGAGCCATGACAAGCGGTAGCTCAATGAAAAGAAGGGCGGGACCAGGATGCACAGGCCGAGTTGTACTAGTGTGTGAGTGGTAGAAAGGAAAATAACTGCACGGAATGAGAGGAAATTTGTAAGTGGCACCCTGTTTTGTCCGGGATGCATGAACCCTTAGCGCTAAGCGCTTATTTGAACCTTAGTCTTTGAACATCTCAGCTTCACTCCAGGCTACCGCATCCTCCCCACACCGAAAATCCAATACATCAATCCTCCCCACGCCGAACATCCATTACATCCTCCCCATGCCGAACATCCATTACATCCTCCCCACGCCGAACATCCAATACGTCAATCCTCCCCACGCCAAACATCCATTACATCCTCCCCACGCCGAACATCCAATACATCCTCTCCACGCTGAACATCCATTACATCCTCCCCACGCCGAACATCCATTACATCCTCCCCACGCCGAACATCCATTACATCCTCCCCACACCGAACATCCACTACGTCAATCCTCCCCACGCCGAACATCCATTACATCCTCCCCACGCCGAACATCCACTACGTCAACCCTCACCACGCCGAACATCCATTACATCCTCACCACGCCGAACATCCATTACATCCTCCTCACCACGCCAAAAATCCATCACATCCTCACCACGCCGAACATCCATTACATCCTCCCCACACTGAACATCCATTACATCAATCCTCGCCACGCCAAACATCCATTACATCCTCACCACGCCGAACATCCATTACGTCAATCATCTTACCTGACGCTGAAACTATGCCTGATACTATCCCTCGCACTCAGGTTCATCGCAGAGACTTCAGCGTCTTGCAACTCCCATGTGGACATGCAGGATGCAAGCGGTTTTTCAAGACAGGTGCAGGGCGCACAAAACATATCTTGTCAGCCCATCCTGTGATATCTTCCCCACCACCAGAGCAGGACATGGACATCGATGTCCCAGATGTCCTGTTGCAACAACTTGAAGATCGGTATAATGGTCAGGATTTCCCCTTCTCACCTGATAACGAGGAACACGACCTTGGGTACAGTCATGATCACTGCGCTGATGCGCTGAGGTCTTCCCCCCGCTGGATGTTGATACTGAGTTTTTTGGGCCTGGGAACCATCTTTTTCGCAACTATCACGCCCAACTCAATGGTTTGTTTTCATATCTCTCATTAACGTAGCTGCTGACATGGCTTACAGGACGACCATGTGACATTCATGGTTCTTTTCTCGACGATAATGCATTGCCACCAACGCGCGAACCTCGATCTCCGAATGACTGGACGCCATTCCGTAACCGCACTGAATTCGAAACTGCCGATTTTTTCTACACTCAGAACCCAACGCCTGCCCGGAAAATTGATGCGCACCTTGCCCTATGGGCATCTACCTTGCTCAAACATGGTGATGCACCACCATTTGCAGACCATCAAGATCTCTATGCGACGATTGACGCAATACCATTGGGAGAGGTCAAGTGGGAGTGTTTCTCATGCTCGTATACAGGTGAGAAGCCTGAAGGTAGCCATCCGCCCTGGATGGACAGCACCTTTGATGTATGGTACCGGGATCCACATCAAGTAGTCCGCAACATGCTCGCAAACCCCGATTTCGCACACGAGATGGACTTTCGACCTTACCGAGAGTACTCGACCTCAGGCGAGGAGTGCCACTATAGAGACTTCATGTCTGCTGACTGGGCATGGGATCAAGCAGTGCGTACAAGTCCATCACTATGAATATTCCAGGGAACTAACATATCATACTAGGACATCATTTCTAAGGATCCAGATACAATTGGCGCCGCCTTCGTTCCTGTCATTCTTGGAAGTGACAAAACAACCGTCTCTGTAGGAACCGGGAACAATGAGTATTACCCGCTCTATCTGTCCATCGGGAACGTCCACAACAATGTCCGGCGTGCGCACCGGAATGCAGTTGTAGTCATTGGCTTTCTTGCGATGCCAAAGAGTGAGTGAAATAACTTCTTGTAGTATTTGTACTGATGACCTAGTAGCTACAAAGGAACACGCAAGTGACCCACACTTCCGAAAATTCCGCCGCCAGTTGTTTCATGCTTCGCTTTCCAAGATTCTCGAAAGACTTAGGCCCGGAATGACAAAACCTGAGGTCGCAAAATTTGGTGATGGGCATTTCCGTCGCGTCATCTATGGCCTTGGACCTTACATCGCCGACTATGAAGAACAAGTTCTGCTGGCATGTATTGTGCGCCGCTGGTGTCCACGGTAATTGGTTGTTTTTTGTTTCTATATCTTTGACTTATGGTATACTCAAGATGTATGTCACCAAATTATGATCTTGATGCAGCCGGCGCGCTCCCTCGATGTCAAGCGTATACAGAAGAACTTGTTAGTGTGGGGACATATTTGGAACTGTGGGACGAGTTTGGAGTTGTAGCAGATCTTGTCATACGTCTTCTCATTTTTATCTTCGTTCTTGTTCTCACTACAATTTATATCCACAGCCGTTCACTAATGATTTTCCTCGCGCTGATATTTGCCAGCTGATCGCACCCGACATCTTACATCAGCTCATCAAAGGCACGTTCAAGGACCATCTCGTGGACTGGGTCCATAAGTATCTCCTACAAACACATGGAGCACGCGACGCGCAACGCATCTTGGATGACATTGATCATAGGTACGTTTATTTTCTATCTCATTTCTAATATCTAATATCTAATTCTGGCTCTACCTTCAATAGAATCGCTAGCGTCGCCCCTTTCGCAGGCCTGAGGCGTTTCCTGCAAGGGCGTGGCTTCAAACAATGGACCGGAGACGACTCAAAAGCACTTATGAAGGTACGTGTCCCATTACTTTTCACTATGATCTTGCTTGCTAAACCTCGTCAGGTTTATATAGCGGCTATTGAGGGACACGTCCCAGTGGAAATCGTACGCACATTCCGTGCGTTTCTTGAATTTTGTTACATTGTACGAAAGAATACTATAACCGAGGGCACGCTGGAGAAACTGCAAGATGCTACGTCCCGTTTCCATCATTATCGCAAGATTTTCCTCGAAACTGACACCGTATCCACGTTCTCTCTACCGCGACAACACTCTGTCTCTCATTATTTGCAGCTCATCCGACTCTTCGGCGCTCCAAATGGACTCTGCTCGTCCATTACAGAGAGCAAACACATCAAGGCTGTTAAAAATCCATGGAGGCGATCAAGCAAATATAATGCGCTTGGTCAAATGCTTGTCACGAATCAACGGCTCGATAAACTCGCTGCTGCACGAGTCGACTTCACCAGCCGCGGGATGTTGGATGGAACTTGCCTTTCAGCAGCCCTTGATGCCCTTTGTAAGTTCTAAACATATTTTCAGCTGCTTGAAAGCTGATTTTTGATCCCATAAGCACAACAAGACGAACCAAGGGATCATGCACTTACTACTACTAATGATGCAATCCGCAACGCTCATGACGAAGACTTTGACATGTCTGTTCCTGAAGACGACATCGACGGGGTAGATCCTGGCCCAACAGTTCTGCAAGCGCATACACGATTAGCGCGAACCGCACGCAAGTATATTCCCTCACCGTTGTGTGTCAACTGCCTGATTTGGCATGCAGAGACAAAACGTGCACGCACCGTGCTCGCTCTCGCTGAAGAGTTGGATATCCCTCGTCTACCTGAGATGGTCCGCCACTTCCTCTTCCAGCAGACACGTCCGGATGATCCACGAGATGTGTCGGAAATTCCTATTGCAGGATGCCCTCGATATGAGGGCAAAATATTAGTATTCAACTCTGCATGCTCACGGTTTTATGCCCCAAGCGATATAAGTGGGACCAGTGGGATGCGGATTGAGCACATTCGTGCTTGTCCCATGTGGCGGAACGAGGCCCCTCGTTATGACTGTGCTTTTGTCAATATTGGGTCAGAAGATGTGGGCATTCGAGGACTCGAAGTCGCGAGGATTCGTGCGTTTTTCTCATTCATTTATGGAGGAAAGACTTACCTGTGTGCCGTCGTGCGCTGGTTTAATATCATTGGAGACTCGCCCGATGAAGATACTGGCATGTGGATGGTCCGTCCGGCCTGCGGCACCAACAATGCACCTCTCTACAACATTATACATGTTGATTCAATCTATCGTGCGGCTCACCTCATTCCCATTTATGGCAGACATTTTCTCCGCCACGATATTAATCTACACAATTCATATGACAGTTTTCGAACATTTTATGTCAATAAATACGCTGATCACCATGCTTTTGAGCTCGCATCATAGACATTCGCACTTATCTTTTTCACTTTAATACAATTGATCGCATTTTTGAGCCTTATCATCTTTGTTCCCTTGGACGACTTGAAACAGCTTAAGCTAGGTACTCTTGGACTGACTTGTTGTGCCTTGGTGCACATTTGCGAAGTTGCCTGAAAAGTAAAGCTCGAATAAGCCGCTAAAAGTCAAATAAGGAATTTTGGATTTTGCTGATGTAGAACGTGGCTCGTACAATGGAGAAGGTTGATCACTGCAAGCCACGCCATTCAGCCTCAGTGCTGTCAAAGAAGCCTCATCAAAATGACATTATAACCTGGTTGGACAGCGCTAACTTGAATGTTAAACCCGGCCCCGTTACAACTCATCTTTGTCGCATGTATCACCAGACCCTGCCCACACGGTGACTCTCCAGCCATGCTCTCTCTCGATCAGGGCTCATTGGCACTGACTTGGGGTCGCACGAAAACTTGACTTTATCGAGGGAAGAGCTGCCAATGCACGTCGGTAGGGACAGTAAAAGCCTTCTTCGTACTGCAGAGAAGCTGTCAGTGTAACAAAAGCAAATTTTGATGTTACCTCACCATCTTGTGCCCCGTACGTACGGCGAGAACTATGGGCTATATGCCAGCCCACGGCCACTACAACAATACTTGGAGGCAGAAGCTTGCTTACAGCGGACTTTGGAAATGCATCCTACAAGGACTCGCCTTCGGTCAGCTGCCCTCGAGTCATTCTGTGTTCATGGTGTAGCAGATAGCTCAGCAACGTACGAAGTCAACTAGTCATATTGGTATACCTGTAGCAGATAGCTACACATGTTGTTAGTTAAGTAGGTACTGAATACTATGATGGTACTAACCTCAGCGACGTACGAAGTCAACTGAGGATAGTATAGGGCGCGGGAATGAACGAGAATATATAGGTACGAGGTAAGCTACCGGTGTAGATGAGGAATCTTGACTATACGTGAAAACACTTAAAACAAAAGGGGTGCTCAACAGCAAGACCGGGATACGAGACAACGACTCGACCCAAAGGACAACCACTGAGAGAAGTTCCTCGGAATAAAAGTGGAGGGAAACTCAATGAGCTAGGCGGGCGCTAGTAGGCGCGAGAAGATGACGCGCGCGTGAGCGGGAGGTCCGAGAATGCGTGCGCGCGAAGCGAAGGCGCGCCTAAAGCGTTAGAGGCAAGATCTTACTGAGGAGTGAGTGCACAGATGGAGGATTGACAGGAGGATAAGATCAGATAACAAGTGAGGAGGTGATCTATTCACTTTCCAGTATACAAAGATAAGGGAAAAGTAAGTACCAGAACCAAAGGAAACCCTTCTGTATTTAAGAATGGAGAAGGCGCGCTTCCGAGCGCGCTCCCGAACCGAGTAACCATATCAACTCTAATTATAACTAAGTTTAAATAAACTTTCCATAAGTAGCGCAGACGTCGGACCGAAGATTTTATTAGTTCAATGGACAAGATAGAAATAACGCACCAGCGAATCAGTAAGGACATGGAACGGATGGACGGACGATAGCGCGAAGACCTATGAGGAGGCGCGCGAACGCGTGCGCGAAGCGCGCATAGCGCGTGCGCAGGTAAGGCGCGAGTTCGGATAAGGCGCGCGCGCGTGAGTGGTGGTCCTTAGGAGTAGAGCTGTAACATATAGGAATGTATGGTTAAAGGCCGGATATTCGGTATTGAGACGCGCGAGTCTCTACACCGGTACCGAGTGTCCATGACGAAGGTTTGATAATCCAACACTCCCCCTCAAACTGAGCGAAGTCCGAGGGCGGAGGCAAAGTGTTTAACCTTTAAACTAGGAAGAGCTTTTGTAAGTGTATCAGCAATCATGTTGTCCGTAGGACAATAAACAATCGAAATAGAACTTTTGTCCACGCAAAAACGTATGAAATGGTATCGTATATCAATATGCTTAGTCCGAGCGTGAAATGCTCCGGACTGAGCAAGCGCGATGGCGGATTGATTATCACAATGGAGGACGGTGGGTTGAGTGAGCGGGCGAAAGATTTCGCTAACGAAACGACGGAGCCAAACGGCTTCTTTTGCAGCGTGAGTCGCCGCAACGTACTCGGCTTCAGTCGTCGAGAGGGTGACCAATTCCTGCTTCTTCGAGCACCAGGATACTGCGCCTCCGTCGAGTAGGAATGCGTTGCCTGAAATGGCGTGGCGATGCTCCTGTGACGCGCCATCAGCGTCAGCGAAGCCTTCAAGACCTTGTTTGCGACCGCCGAAGGTGAGCGCGAGTGTTTTGGTACCGATGAGATACCAATATATCTTCTTAACGGCGTCCCAGTGGGCCATGCCAGGGTTCGCGCCGAATTGGGCGACAGTGGACACTGCGAAGGCGATGTCGGGACGTGTCCCGACAGCGAGATGCATAAGCGAGCCGACGGCTTCGCGATAGGGCACGTTCTTCATTTGTGCGGATTCGTGTGGAGTCGATGGGGACTGTGAGTGAGAGAGTGTGATATTAGGATCCATGGGGATTGAACTGGGTTTCATATCCACGAAGTTGTACTTCGTGAGGATGGCGTCGACGTAGGTTTCGTGTGAAAAGGAGATGGTGTGCGCGACTCGGTCGCGCGTCACCTTCATGCCAAGGAGTGATGCGATGGGGCCGAGGTCTGTTAACTTGTAGCGCGAGGCTACATCGCATTTGAACTCTGCAACGAGCTTGTCGTTACTGCCGGTCACTGTGCAGTCATCAACGTGTGACGCAAGGATTAGAATGTCCTTGCCGATGTGCTTATAGAAAACTCCCCAGTCAGACTCTGCGCGTGTCATCCCTAAACTCTTCATCAACCTACACAGCTCTTGGTACCACTTCAACGCCCCCTGCTTTGACCCGTAGAGTGCGACGTGCAACAGCGCGACGGGGCGTTTAAACTTCTTGTCGACGTTTAGACCAGGTGGGAGCTCCATATAGATTATCTCGTCGTCATCGAGCTTACCATTGAGGAAGGCGCTGTGGAAGTCGAAGACGTCGATGTTCCAGTCGTTTCATGCGGCGATTGCGAGGATGGTACGGAGAGATGCAAGGCGTGCGACGGGTGCGTAAGTGTCATAGTAGTCTACGCCGTATACCTGGGAATAACCTTTAGCCACTAGCCAGGCTTTGTACTTGTCGATTTCCCCGTCCGCGTTCCGCTTGATCCGGAACACCCACTTGCACCCTACTATATTCACACCTTCTGGCTTCTCGACGATGGACCAAGTCCGTGCGTCTTCTAGAGAGGTGAGTTCTTTATTAATGGCATCCTCCCACTTAGGCCAGTCAACTCTGTTGCAGGCTTCTTTCACCATCGTTGGGTCGCTGCTCTCTATTGCCGCGACACCTGCCATCATGGCGAAGACTTCTTCGTCATCTTCGTCGATCTCTCCATTCTCCCCCACCAGTCCGAGCATGGCCACCAAGTTTGATACTTCTGGAGTGGGTAGCATCCCACGAGGTAAGTCGTTACTGCGTCCATCCGTGGTACCTGTGCCGTCGCGCAGGCTTTTAATATACGCTGATTCGACCCTTACCCGTCCAGATCTACGCGGCAACGGCGCAGCTTCAAATTGTGGGCCTAGGTGGTCGATGGGAGAAGATGGAACGGGGTTTTGGGCTGATGGCTTGCTGGTGAGTTTCGAACCGACATCATCGATTCGTGCCGTGTGGCTGACTGTTGGTGGGGTTGTTGAACCGACATCATCGGTTCGTACCGTGTGGTGTCCCCC
This sequence comes from Suillus tomentosus, assembly GCA_016647685.1. NCBI lineage: Eukaryota > Fungi > Basidiomycota > Agaricomycetes > Boletales > Suillaceae > Suillus > Suillus tomentosus. The sequence goes on along the minus strand of JABBWJ010000084.1, from coordinate 115,316 downwards.
TCTCTCAGGTCCTTCTAGAGGTATTCTGACCTCTGCGGTGTCGAATCTGATGCTGCGCTCGATAGCTACGCGCCTGGTGTCGGGCAGGTACACTTGATGTCCGTTACTCTCTGGGTCAAAACCCACCCATCTGCCCTCTATCGCGCGCATATCTAGTTTGGACCTGTTCGTCGTGTGCACTTTGACACGGCTCCCCCAGATAGGTAAGTTCTCCAGGCTAGGCTTTTTCTTGAATAACATTTCATAGGGAGTTTTATTATTCAGTGCACGCGTGACAGTTCGGTTTTTCAACCACGTCGCGTGCATTATAGCCTCCCCCCACAAGTACTTTGGTAGCCCGCTAGCATGGAGTAGCGCGCGCGCTCATTCGACGATGGTCCTATTCAGCCGCTCGGCTACACCATTGTGTTCTGGCGTATCATGCACGGTGAGTTTCCGTTCCGTTCCTTTACTCTTCAAATGACGCTGTAGATGAGGAATCTTGACTATACGTGAAAACACTTAAAACAAAAGGGGTGCTCAACAGCAAGACCGGGATACGAGACAACGACTCGACCCAAAGGACAACCACTGAGAGAAGTTCCTCGAAATAAAGTGGAGGGAAACTCTGTGAGCTAGGCGGGCGCTAATAGGCGCGAGAAGATAACGCGCGCGAAGGCGCGCGTGCGCGAGGCGAAGGCGCGCGAGATGCGCGCGTGAGCGGGAGGTCCGAGAATGCGCGCGCGCGAAGCGAAGGCGCGCCTAAAGCGTTAGAGGCAAGATCTTACTGAGGAGTGAGTGCAAAGGTGGAGGATTGACAGGAGGATATGATCAGATAACAAGTGGGGAGGTGATCTATTCACTTTCCAGTACACAAAGATAAGGGAAAAGTAAGTACCAGAACCAAAGGAAACCCTTCTGTATTTAAGAATGGAGAAGGCGCGCTTCCGAGCGCGCTCCCGAACCGAGTAACCATATCAACTCTAATTATAACTAAGTTTAAATAAACTTTCCATAAGTAGCGCGGATGTCGGACCGAAGATTTTATTAGTTCAATGGATAAGATAGAAATAACGCACCAGCGAATCAGTAAGGACATGGGACGGATGGACGGACGATAGCGCGAAGACCTATGAGGAGGCGCGCGAAGCGCGCATAGCGCGTGCGTAGGTAAGGCGCGCCTAAGTGCGCGCGAGTTCGGATAAGGCGCGCGCGAGTGCGCGCGAGACTGGTCCTTAGGAGTAGAGCTGTAACATATAGGAATGTATGGTTAAAGGCCGGATATTCGTCATTGAGACGCGCGAGTCTCTACATCTCCTGGGGACTTACATTCTGAGTGTCCCCACTCAGTGCTATAGCGCGGGATCTTGGACTTAGAGAGGTGGTGATAGACAGGGATCAGGTGATCGCGAGAGTAGGGTTGTCCATTGATGATCGCGAGCATCGATGATGTAATCGGGGGAGATGTTGATAAGAAGATGGACGCGTTCTCGCGATCTCTTAACTTCTTTCTTATCAATCTCTCACCATGCCTACTTTCAACGTTGCTATGCTGAACGCCACTCCTTCCCCTGAGCCTGTTCCAGTGGCGCAAGGGCTTCCTGAGGACGCGCCTATGGGTGACGCTAGCGCGGAATCCGATACCGACCGCCTCTTCACCGCTTGGGCCTCCATCCTAGTCTCCCTGGAGGGATGCGTGATGTCCGCGCCTGAACTCAAGGCGGAACTCCTCGAGGATCAAGAGATGTGGTTGCGCGAGTGGTATTCTGTGCTGGTGAGTGCGCTTACATGTATTGGACTTGGTTGTGGATTGACACTCCTAGGCTACTTTGAACGGTTGTTCTACGCGCGCGGGTGTGTTAGCGGTGGCGCTGGAGATGGATGACAAGAGCGCGGAATTGTTGAAGCAGGGGCGGAAGAGTTGCAAGGAGATTGAGGCGGTTGTGAAAGATTGGAAGGCGAAGGCGATTGCGTCAGTTCCTCAGGCGCCTCCCATGCAAGCTGCGCGCGCCACTGGCGCGTCCGAAGTTGATGCGCGCGCCACTGACGCGTCTGGTACTGATGCCAGCAAAAAGGTGCGCCTCTCTATTTCCTGTTGGCGCACCCCTCTATTAACGCGTTTGGTTGCGCTAGCCGCGCGTTGGGCGCATGTCTGTGACCAAGGCGCGGCGCTGTGGCGCCTGCATTGCCAAGGACATTGACTGTGGAGGCGCGCCTGGTCGACGGTGCCCTCCTTGTGATGTTTCCAAGCGCGCTTGCACTTTCTGTAAGTCGCGCCTATTGTCTTTCATTGGCGCGCGCCACTGACTGCTGTGGATTAGCTAAGCGCAACCTTACTGATGCGCCTAAGGCGCGCCCGCGCAAACCAATGCCCAAGCGCCCTATCGCAGAGTCTGCAAAGGAAACCGCGTCCTCTATTGCGGTTGAGGATGAAGAAGAATCCGAGGAGTCAGAGATGGATGTGGAGATTGTTGGGGAGCGCTCTGTGGAGGAGAAGGTCGTGCGCGCCTCGCGCGATATTCCAGTGCGCGCCCAACAGGCGGACCTCCTCAACTATTCCAACAAGTTTTTCGCTATGTCTAACGCTTGGGCTGAACTGGAGAGGCAGATCAACGACTCCCTTAAGTAGATGCACTTCTCTTTTGTTTTTCTTGTCTCCTAAGCGCCAATGCGCCTGTGTACTCCTTTTGAGCGCCAATGCGCCTGTACAATGTATCCTGTGTTGCCATGTCCATGTCCATGTCCTCATCTGATTCACTGGGCTTAAGAAATTAAAATGATAAGTATGTAAGTAAATGACAAGCGCGCAACGAGATCAAGGTAATGCAATGGACTTTACTGAATTTTCTGCGGGGTGCGCGCCCGTCTTGTCTTCTTCGCGCGCCTTCCATCATCTATTCCTGCCGTGTTGCGCCGCGCGCGTCGAAGCGATGACGCGCGCGCGCGCTTGAATGAAAGTTAGAAAAAAAGTGCGCGGCGCCGCGCGCGCGTTAGAAATGAAAGTCTAATGAGGTGATTATGCGCGCGCTATACAATTAAGGTAGTGATCAGTATGTACTTGCGGGGTATTAGCGTGTTTCTTGGTGCGTTTGTTATATTCTAGAGTCTGTGGGGTTTATGTGCAGGCAATGCGCGTTATATGAACAAATGATATGAGAGATATCACCGGACGAAACCCGGGGTAAAACTGAGAGTATGTACTTAATGGAATATTTTTGTGTTCTTCGTATTATCTGGTGTTTTTGTTTTTTATGTTTTTGAGGGGTGCGCGTTCGCGCGAATATGATTGAGTGATGCGCGGGCGCGCGGAATATGGTCGCGCGCGCTAATCGTCTTGCGCGCGCTCGGGCTCGTCTTCATCGGGTTCAACGGTTTCATACGCTTCTAGTTCGTCGATGCTCTCGTCGTCTACTCCAGTCATTTGGGTTACCGATACGCGCTCCTTGCTACGCGGGTAGTAAGGAATGACGCGAAATGCGGCGAACCGAAGTTTTGAGATCGCGCCGTCCAGCTCGGCCAACATATATGAGCCTCCCTTCGTGCGACGCACTACGATCATAGGTCCCAAATAGCGTGGCTTCGTCTTCTTGCTCAGCTCGTATTCGACTTTCGAGTTGCGTACCAATACTAAGGCGCCGGGTTCGAAGTCGTGCGATTTGATAGACGCGCGGAAGCGTCTCTCAAAATCGCGTATGGACTTGTAACGCGCCGCGACTACTTTATCCCTAATCGCGTTAATATCTTCTACGCGCTTCTGCAATTGGCGCGCGCGCCATGCTATAAGATCAGTAGTGGTGAACGCGCCTCGGCTTGGTAAGGGCGCGAGGAACGTCGCTTCTGCAAGATCAAAGGGAAATATTGGCTCGACGCCATGCATCATGAAATAGGGCGATAAACCCGTCGCTTTATGAATGGTGACGCGCTCGGCCCAGAAAACTGAATGAACTACCTGATACCAGCGAGAATCATCTCCGTCGCAGCTTTTAATGATGGCCTCCCGGACATCGCGGTGTCGTCTTTCGACTATACCGTTTGCCTGAGAATTATATGGCGAGATGCGGATCGGGTGAATCCCGTATTTGCGCGCGAGTTCGTCTACTGCGAGCCTATATGCGGGCGCATTGTCCGTCACTATTTCTGTGATCTGGCCCCACCTACACAAGAGCTCCTCGAAAATAAAAGCGGTTAGCGCGTTAGTATTTTCTTTGCGCAGCATGCGCCATTCCGGATACGACGTTAGCGCGCATCGCGCTTGCACGAGGTATTCATATCCGCCCGCCCTGGGCATCTTCATCGTGTCGATGTGCGCTTTGCGAAATAGACCTCCTGGTATGGGGACGATTGGAGGAATATGCAGCCTCCTCGTTTGGCGAACTTGGCATTCGTGACACGTTTGTCCATACCATTTGATGTCTTCGATGATGCGCGGCCACCAAAAGCGTAGCCGTAGGCGCGCGCTGACGGTATAGATACCCTTGTGCCCTAGGTCGTCATGCGCCTCCTTGAGAACGCGATAGCGCTTGTTTGGAGGTAACACAAGTTGGTGTTTGCCGTGCGATGCTCTGCGCCATAGGTTGCCCTCCAGAACGAAATAACGCGCCGCGTTGTTCACGAACTTCTCGAATTCTTCATCTGAAACGTCAGTGGGTCTTTCGCGCGTGGTAAGAAACTGTTCTATAGTGGTCATCAGCGCGTCTTGCGCGCGCGCCGCGTCCGAGCGTGGAATATCTGGTTCTGGTTCTTCCGTCTGTGCGACATCAAAATATACGCGCAACGCTGGTACGCGCGCGCTCTGCGAGATGAAACATGTGCGATGCGCTTCGTGGCGTATATCACCCGAACCACCAGCTATACGATGCGTGCGATCGTTCAGAAGCGCGATAGCGAACGAGTATGCGCGATCAATCCAATCCTCATGATTATCGTCCTCTATGGGATCTTCCTCGGCGACTGGTCTCCTTGAGAGACCATCGACGCCTTTATGCTTTTGCGCGGATACATGAACGAGTTTGAATGAAAATAAAAGGATACCCGCGATCCATCGGTTGATGGTTGCGTTAGGCTGCAAGTCCGGATTATTGATCATACCTTTGATATACTTCGCGTCTACCTCCACCGTCAGATTCTTTACCCCGAAGATGTATACGCGCACCGCGCGCAATGCGCGGAAGAGTCCGAAGAGTTCTAGCTTCGCTTGAGAATAGCGCCTTTCCACGTCGTTTAGCGCGATTGAGCCAAATCGATTTGGATAGCGTTTTCCGTCTTCGCCTATCTGCAGCAAGATAAATCCTACAGCGATATTGGAAGTATCGACTGCTAGAATGACTTCGCGCTCGCTATCATAGTCGATGCGCCTTAGCGCGGGCGATTCTAGAATTGAGTCCTTGAGGGTCTGCATGGCTTCGCGCTGTTCAGGGCCAAATATAAATGGCGCGTCTTTCCTGGTGAGGTTAACTAGCGGGCGCGCGATGCGCGAGAAATCGCGAATGAATATGCGCAGGACGCCGCAAGTTCCTAAAAATCCGCGCACTTGCGACTGATTGGTCGGTTCTGGCCAGTCGCGAATCTTCTGTACCTTGGATTCTTCTGGTACGTGCCCTTCAAACGTGCATTTGTGTCCGACGATGATTGCCGTAGGCGCGGCTAGAACAAACTTTGATGCGGATACGGTTGCGCCTACGTTCTCTAGGCGCTGTAGAATGCGATTGACCACTATACAATGCTCCCAGATGAAGCGCCGGATTCCTGCATTTTCGGGTATCGTCTCGTAAGAACCGTCTTCGCGCTGATAGCGCGTTCGCACTGATTTGATCGGAACATCATCCACGAATGGCGACGTGAATTCTGGAATCTCGTGTTGCAAGATAAACGCGGTATCGCCTTGATAAACCTGTACAGCATTAGCATGTCCTTGAGGAAGAGTGGTTAGCCGATGAGGACCCAAAGGCGTTCCAAAGGTCGTCAAGTCGCGCGAGTCTACGTGAAGCGCGCGCTGGTCATAACCTGAATATAAGTCTAATACTGCGTACACCGCGTATCCGGCGAACGCTTCTGCGAGAAGTTCAACAAAAGGCGGAAGCGACGCGTCGCGAATTGTTACCGCATTAAGCGGCTGCAAGTCGTGAACTAGGCGCAAGGATTTTCCATCTTTCTTTACTACGCAGAACCAGCGCGAGCGATACGCGGCCGTTGATGGTTCATATACTCCCGACGAGATCTTCTCCTTGATGATGCGCACTACTTCATCTAAGGTGGCTGGCGGGATCGGAATATTGCGCTGAGACCAAGGCGTGTGCGGAACCGTAGGAATCTTGTATGGCGGGAAGTAGGTCTCATTGAGGCGCCCGCGCTCTGAGGCGTCCCATGCAAATGCGAGTTCGTGTACGCGCACGAGCCAGCGCACCAACTTGAGTTCTTCTGGCCATAGCCAATTTGCTGGGTCAAGGTCAAGTTTATCTGCGCGCGCCTGGCGTGAATTCTGGGGGATGGGTAGGTAAGTCGGGTAATCCTGCTAACGGGTCATCTGGCAATTGGCGCACTACCCTATACTCTGCGGGCATAGTGGTAGGTACCGTGCGCACTTTCTTCGCGACTGGTTTATAGACCAGCGCGTGAAGTACGGGATCATAATAATAAAAAGAATTAAAGGCGTCGATAGTCGCCTTATCTATAACGGTCTGCGTGGATGTTAGATGCGCGTAACGCGCTGAATACTGCGGGATAGAAGATGAAGAAAATTGATGCGTAGAGACTAAAGGCGATGCGTTGCTGCTCCTTAAGAGCGAAGAATGGGACGCGCTATCCGCGCGCGCTATGCGCGGTGCGTTAGGCGTGATGCGAGAATGCGAAACTTGATGCGATAAGGAAAATACTTGGGAAGACAAATGCGTATGGGCTTCTCCCCGCGAATGCTGCAGATCATCGATACTTAAAAACCCTGTTCCTCCTCCTTGAGCGCGTGCGAGTGCGCGTGACTCGCGCACTTCGCGTCTCTTGCGAGCTGTCGCTTGACCCAAGGTAGGGTTGGAATGCGCAGTTCTTTGCGCGCGTTAGGATCAGTTAGTATGAGGTCTTGCTCTCCGTCGGGCAGGTCAAATGTGCGACACGAGGTAAGCTTAAAGAATGGGCGCCCTAGTAAAACTTCAAAGGTCGCGCGCTCGATAACCTGGACTTGGAAGTATAAGGGTCCTGCGCCAAAATCAAGCGGGACGTTCTCTATGACTCCTAGCGTCGCGTCGCGTGACGTGTTTACCGATTCCATATTGAGGCTATGGTCCGACCTGAGCGGTACGCCGAGCTCTTTCCATACTTCCCTTGGCATGACTACTACTTCCGCGCCTTGATCTAAGACGCAGGTGAGAGTGCGCCCTTCCAATGTCTTAGCGCGAATACAGCGCAGGGGCGCGAAGTGATCCGCGACGATTTTACCGTCGTCGCTTCGCATGCGCACATCCTCGTATTGCTTTAGCCATTGGTCGGTTGCGGGGTGCCCTGATAATTCGTGCACAGATACTGCGCCTACTGTGACGCGCTTCTTGGTCGTAAGTTCGCGGAAATGTTGGCGAACGTCGGGAGATACAGCTAATAATTCCCTTACTGGGATATTGAGATTGGAATCGAGAAGGCGCTCGACAACGCGTTTGTCGGCCTCCTTGTCTTCGAGCGCGAATGCATAACGATATGATGATGACTGTGCTGGTGCTTGGGTTGGTGTTGATGACGACGATGGTGGCAATACTGAAGATTGAGATGGGGATGACGACGATGACGATACTGGCGCGGACGATGATGGTGTTGACGATGCGGGCGAGGCGCCCTTAGGAGGCGCCTTGGCGCTTGTTGGCGCGCTTATTGGCGCGCTTAACGGCGCTACTTTCGCTACCTCTTTTCCTTTACCTTTGTCAGACGAAGCCTGTATTTCGGGAGAGATTATCTCCTCCTCTACCGTGGCTTGCTTAGATGCAGGTCTCGGACGCGCGCGCGTTTCGCTGGGTATTTCTACACCATCGAAGCGCACACTTTTACCTTTGGCATTGCGCTTCTGGTCGCGCCTTGCAGCTACATAGGCTATCGCTTCTGTCATGAGATCCACCGTCTCATCGTCCTCTTCGAGTTCCGTTTGCGCGACTGTGTGCACAAACGCAGATGAGCCTACATCAATTACCGCGTCGATCTCGTCGGACGCGCGATAGAATAGTCCCGCTGTCGCGCCTGTACTAGCGGTCGTATCCGGTGTCGCGCGACTTGCGTGATGTCGATCTAGACGATCCTTGAGTAATCCTCGGCCTGGAATCCAATCGCCATTTGGCAAAACAAGCTTGCGCGTCTCTTCGCTAACCTTACATTTACCCGCGTCAATATACCTTTGTTTCTCTGCGCAACGAGGGTAGTAATGTTCGAGACTGCCGCAAAAGGCGCAGTCATTGAACGTAGGCGCGTCGCGCTTATATTCGCGCTTGGTTACTGTGCCTTGCGCGGGCGATTGCGCTGACGTGGTAGCTGTGACTAGGTTAGTGAATGGCGCTGCCGTAGGCGCGCTAGGCGTCGCGCTTGCTGCAGGCGCATTCGCGGGCAGAACGAAATGTCCAGCTGTAAAGACGTCCATGAACGGGTATGGATCCTGCGGGTAGTGATCAGGAAATTTAATCATTAGGCGCGTGCGTATTAGCGCCTGAGTATCCTTGGGAATCCCTTCCATGAATATGCGATCGCGCTCGGCTTTACCAATGCGATCTTCTGCCAATAGCGGTTGCATGACTTTCTTGAACGCGCGAAGGTAGTTGCTTAACTCCTGGTACGAGGGCATCGTCTTGTTCGCGTATTCGTGCGCGATGGCTTGTAGGTCCGAAAGCGCGTAGCGCCTTTTGCCATCCCATCCGGGATACATTACCTTGACTTCTTTCATGAACGCGTTGTAATTGCTTACTTGCGCCTCCGGCATTCCGCCCCATAATTCTCGGTCATCGCGCTCAAGGTAGCGGATGATACCCTTAATGCGATCGAGACCTTGTAGACCTACGTCGTCAGCGAGCTGCTCATATAGGTCGATAAAGTCGGCGAGGCTGTCGGTTGTGCCATCAAATTTAGGCGCGTCCGTTGTTCCACGGACAGGCATTCTGGTTCTTACTGTGGACATGACGGGCGGTTGGGAAATTGCAGGCGCGGGGATCTTGTGACTGACAAGTGCTTGGCGCGCGTACGCGAAAGGAAGGTTTGATATAACGGTACCGCCTGGGATTGAAAATGGCGCGCGCGGGGTTTCTAAAGCTTCTTGCTTGATCTTAGGTATTCCCGTTGTAGGAAGCGCGTTCTCGCGCGCAGGAACTACTGGCGCGTTAAGTGGAGTGTCGCTAGAGTCGTCAAGCTCGGTTAGCGCGCTTAGCGCTGACAGGTTAGAAGTATTAAAAGGAGGTTGATTGGGCGTGTGGAGGAATGCTCCGGGAAGTTGGCTCCTTGGGTTATCTATTGCTTCGAAGCCGTCGGATGACTCTTCCTTGACGGATTCTTCAGGCGAGGGCGTGACTGGCGATATCAGTTGTCTAGGCGCGTGCGCGAAGAGCGCTGGATCTGGTCGCGGAGGTTCTGATATATTGCGCGAACGACCGCGCGTGTGTTGAATGAATAAGGGTCCTGGTATAATGGATTCTACCGCTCTGTCGAATGCGGCGATGGCTTCTTCTCTGGCTATGCGGCGACTGTTGGGTCTGAGGCGCCGACCTTCTATCTCAGAAGTGTCCCTCGCGGTGGGCTCCAGTTGTAGATGAGGAATCTTGACTATACGTGAAAACACTTAAAACAAAAGGGGTGCTCAACAGCAAGACCGGGATACGAGACAACGACTCGACCCAAAGGACAACCACTGAGAGAAGTTCCTCGAAATAAAGTGGAGGGAAACTCTGTGAGCTAGGCGGGCGCTAATAGGCGCGAGAAGATAATGCGCGCGAAGGCGCGCGTGCGCGAGGCGAAGGCGCGCGAGGCGAAGGCGCGCGAGATGCGCGCGTGAGCGGGAGGTCCGAGAATGCGCGCGCGCGAAGCGAAGGCGCGCCTAAAGCGTTAGAGGCAAGATCTTACTGAGGAGTGAGTGCAAAGGTGGAGGATTGACAGGAGGATATGATCAGATAACAAGTGGGGAGGTGATCTATTCACTTTCCAGTACACAAAGATAAGGGAAAAGTAAGTACCAGAACCAAAGGAAACCCTTCTGTATTTAAGAATGGAGAAGGCGCGCTTCCGAGCGCGCTCCCGAACCGAGTAACCATATCAACTCTAATTATAACTAAGTTTAAATAAACTTTCCATAAGTAGCGCGGATGTCGGACCGAAGATTTTATTAGTTCAATGGATAAGATAGAAATAACGCACCAGCGAATCAGTAAGGACATGGGACGGATGGACGGACGATAGCGCGAAGACCTATGAGGAGGCGCGCGAAGCGCGCATAGCGCGTGCGTAGGTAAGGCGCGCCTAAGTGCGCGCGAGTTCGGATAAGGCGCGCGCGAGTGCGCGCGAGACTGGTCCTTAGGAGTAGAGCTGTAACATATAGGAATGTATGGTTAAAGGCCGGATATTCGTCATTGAGACGCGCGAGTCTCTACAACGCGTGAATTCTTCACTAGTAAACTCTCCCCCTTGATCTGAGCGGAGGCGCTTCACCTTTGCGTCGAGTTGGGTGTTAGCCCAAGCCTCGAATTTGGTATAGGCGTCGAAGGTCTGATCCTTTGACTTTAGAAGGTAAAGGTGCGTGAAACGCATGTGGTCGTCAGTGAACGACACGAAGTACTCCTTCTGACCGGGAGTTCTAACAGGTGAAGGCCCCCAGAGGTCACTATGGACTTCCTCGCCAAAGTTCTCTCGTCTTGGCGGGTCTCGGACCTTCCCAATGGGCGCGCGCGTCGCTTTTGCGTATTCGCAGGACTCACATTGGTCCATCGTCTTTTTGGCTGCATCAAGGCTTATTCCGGTGATCGCTTCGTCACGGATCATTTGTGCGATGGTGCTTGGCGCCATGTGCCCTAGCCTGGCATGAAGTTCCTGCATAGTAAGTCTTTCCTTTGCAGCTGCTGCTCCAGCGTATGGTGTCTTTGGTCTTCTGACACTATATAAGCCCTTATTCACCGGAATCTCTCCCAACAGCTTCTTTTTATCATCGAATATCTTGCAGGAGCTCTCACGGAATAGTGCGGCGAGACGACTTATAGACACGAGGGTTACACCCATCTTTGGTGCGTAAAGGACATCCTTCAGGAGTATTCGGGTGCTTGACTCTCCGTTGGGCAGTAGGATCGTTATATTGCCTTTGCCTGTTGCTTCAAAGGTGTGTTTATCTGCGGTTGTGATAGGCTTTGGGCTGATGCTGACGAAATCTTGGAATAGGTCTCTGTGCGACAACATGTGACGTGAGGCACCCGAGTCTAACAACTCGATACGCGTGTCCTGCTTTCTGTTTGAGTTGGCGAGTGTTGCGAAGGTAAGCGATGTTTTCTCTTCTAGTGCGCTTGTTTCGTGCGCTAACCATACACCCTCAGGTTCGTCGTCTTTGTCCTTTTCCTTGGCACTAGCGGCTGTCTCAGCCCTTTTGTCCTTTCCTTTCCAATCGGAATGCTCTTTGCCCTTCGTGCCTGATGCTCCCCCTCCGGCTCCTCGACAGTCACGCTGCATATGGCCGTATTTGCCGCAGTTGTGACAATTGCCTTTGATTTTTCGTGAACGCTGACTTGTATTAGCGTTGTAGGCAGCATCATCGTTCGAGGAGCCGGTCTTCTTCAACTTCGAAGCACGGCGGTCATATTCATCGACGATTATCGACATCAATACATCTGAGGTGAGCTTAACGCTCGATACTTTTGCTGACGCTGTCAGCGCAGATAGATGTGGGTCGTAGGACGCCGGGAGCGAGCTCATAATCATGGCTGCGAAACTTTCGTCCGTTGGCGCATGGCCCAACGACGATAGCTGTTCCTTTGCAGTGCGCATTTTGTCAAAGTGTTCGCGGACGTTACCCTTTTCAGGGCACTTCAAGTCTTGCAGCTTGCGCAGTAGCTCGACAGAGACTACGCGCGAGCGTTGCTCGAATAAGCTCGAAAGGTGCGTAAAGATGTCTTTGGCCGTGTCTAGATTTTTAATCTGGATGAATAGGGAATCGGGAATTGTTCCCGCGATTTGCTGTTTCGTTATAGCTTGGCCGGTGCGCCATTCTTTCAGTTCTGTTTTGTATGTACTAACTTCTTTCACTTCGTCCGGGGTAGCAGGTGCCCACGATGCTCCTCTGTTAGGCAGCGTCTGGGGATCCACGGGCTTTTTCTCGGTGCCATCCAAATGGCCGATCAGCCCCCTAGCATCGATGGAACACTGAAGACGTTCTTTGTACATCATCCAGTTCTCGCCGTCAGCGGCGAGCTTCGGAATGCGGAGAAAGTCTTCTCCCAATTTTCCGTTCGAGGTTGACATCCTTTGTGAGTCTTTTCTTCGCGCGCTTAATTTGAAATTTTCACTAATGATGCGCAGGGCTCATAACCTGTAGCAGATAGCTCAGCGACGTACGAAGTCAACTAGTCATATTGGTATACCTGTAGCAGATAGCTACACATGTTGTTAGTTAAGTAGGTACTGAATACTATGATGGTACTAACCTCAGCGACGTACGAAGTCAACTGAGGATAGTATAGGGCGCGGGAATGAACGAGAATATATAGGTACGAGGTAAGCTACCGGTACCGAGTGTCCATGACGAAGGTTTGATAATGCAACACATGGAGTTACGAAGATGTAGGTGCCATTGAATGTATTTCAAACAGGCACCTGTTCTTGTAATACTCATACATTATATACTGTAGCACAACGAAAAGTCTCATACATGAACCATTGCCATAACAAGGCCCAGTACTTTGGGTCATACATTAAGACCCTTGTCCTCCCAGTACTTCGAGTCATACATTAAGACCCTTGTCCCCCAGTACTTCGAGTCATGCATTAAGTCATACATTAAGACCCTTGTCCCCCCAGTACTTCGAGTCATACATTAAGACCCTTGTCCCCCAGTACTTCGAGTCATGCATTAAGTCATACATTAAGGCCCTTGTCCCCCCAGTACTTTGAGTCATGCATTAAGTCATACATTAAGGCCCTTGTCCCCCCAGTACTTCGAGTCATGCATTAAGTCATACATTAAGGCCCTTGTCCCCCCAGTACTTCGAGTCATACATTAAGTCATACATTAAGGCCCTTCTTCCCCTAGTACTTCGAGTTTGTCACACAGGGTTCGCATGCTGGCTTCTTCGAAGATGCACATCAGATGTATCGATTGATTGCTCATCAAATAACAAAATGTAATCATACTACTCGTCATCACCCTCTAAAGGAGGACCTTCCAATGATGGCATTTGATCGTCGGCCATTTCAGTGTTGATTTCAGGGACCGGGTCAAGCTCGGAGACGACGGCGGAGAGAGCATCCCTCCAAAGCGTCGAGAAATGTATTACCAGACCCTCCCAAACAGATATTTGGCGCTGTGCATAAGCAAAGCTCCCTTCTCGGTCAGCATCCTTAGTAAACGACCTCGCAGTACCTCGTCCATTCCATTGAGCCATTTCCCAGCGGAAAAATGCCAGTACTCTTTGCATCTCTTCGATCAGCAAAGCAAACTCTTCTGACCATCGGGATGCTCGCGCTCTGGCCTTGCACCATTCGACCCGTAAACCTGACAGTCCCATGATTAGAGACATTCTGATGATAATGCAAGGAGCAACTTACAATCTTGAAGACCCGCGTCATTGTTGTGCAAGACACCAGGTGCCTTCCATATCCACGGGATGTCACATCTTCCCTCTGATTGCCCTGCAGACCCTGCATCACCCATAGGTCTCATATCCGCTACATTTAACGGCCGAAATGTATCTCTCCAACCTACCATACCTAGCCGGTCTCCAAGGTTATCAAGCGCCACACGAGCAGCCTCATATTTGAGTCGGCTGCCACATTTTTTCGCCTCTGCGAGGTCAAGAGCACTGCGTGCACGGGTACTGGCTCGCTGGCCACGGATGTGTAGAGTCTTGAAGGTATTGAGATGAGCATGCAGGCGGACATTCTGACGAACATCGTTCAGAGCATCATCAGCCTGTGCGTATCGAAGCTGCCACTCGATTTGGCACAGCAAGAGATCGCAGGGAGTTATGGCGTTGAGCTGTGATGGAAGGAAAAGAATAAAGTCCTCGGGCATTTCGTCCTGGGGGATGTCATCGCGCTGGGCGCGGATACGAAGAGAAGCAACTGTGGGCATATACAATATTTGAACTTGAGCCCAGGCATCGAGTTTGCGCTGGAGCGTGTTCGAACGCATTTGAAGTTTTGCCTTCTGGTTATCAGTAGGATTTTGACTTAATGTTTTCCTGTCTGCACGTATCCGCCGCCTGCAATAAATCGTTTAGTGACAAAGAAAAACAAGCGAGTTCCAAAGACGTACTGCTGGTCTTCGAGTTCGAGTCCATTTGCTATGAGCATGCTGGGTGAAATCTCAGCATGAAGGGACACGTCAATTCCATCTTGTAAGTCACGTCTTTCACGTTCCACAAATTCCAAGCGAACCATGGCTTGAGTCATTGCTAGAATCACGACAGACAATTCATCAATATCAAAACACAGAAAACAAGAAACTGACGCACGAACAACTCGACTTTCGAAAGGGTTTGGTTTGGTATTGTCTTCCTCCCATGCCTCTACATCAGCCCGTCACAATGCTAATGTTGATGCATCGATTGCACCTTCAAGTTCTGCAAGTTCTTCACGGTGGGCTCGGGCGGCTGCAGCAGCCTCCTTGAGTTTGTGCAGTAAAGTCCGCCCTATTAAAAACACCTTAATGAAATTCAACGAAAGAGAACAAGTCAACGCACCCAACATTGATATTTTTTTCCAGTTCCAATCACCAAAGTGATCGTCAAGCGTGTCACGACGGTTACCCGGCCTCATCTCCCTTGTACTAGTTGCAACACGATTAATATCTGCCCAACCACGTTCGGGTGCCTCTCCGTCCGTCCGACCCACCCATTTGGAGAAGTTAAATGAGAAAGTTGTTTGGCAAGACTGGATGTGAGCTTTGAGGTGGAATTTGGGAACAAAAAAGCGAACAATCTTATTTTCGTAGTCGAACTGCAGTCGCTGGGGCATCGTGTTATTGCGAGACCAGAGTTTCTTATGCCACTGACAGGCGATGTCGTAAGACAAGTTAAATACAGCCAGGCCAAAGCTGACGAGGACCGAAAAGACAAGGTAATCCATGTTTATATATCTGTCCAGTAGTTAGTATAGTATCACGCTGCCTCGAAGAGTATACGATCTCTCACTTTTCTCCCTTCTGCAGGTCACCTACACTATTGGGAAGCCTCATCTCATGACGAGCGCATACAACAGATCCAACTCCCGTTGCTGCAAGTCCTCGAGATGCCTTTGTGTCTGCGGTATTCACTGCGTTGTGACCCACACAGGTGCTTCTCTGTCCCAAACTTAGATCATGCCACAAATCGGGACGAACCTCTAGGATACGTACCTCTTGCCGTTCTGTACTGCGTTCAGACAGGAACTGTTTGTAAGCACGTTCTTCCACGAAATAAGCCCATCCTGAATTGAGACTCGGGTCGCGATCATCACTAGATATAGCCTTGCGCTTAAGCCGGAAGTTTGCATCGATCGCGAGGAACAACGCATAGCGCCACCTGTTTTAAAATTAGTACTATAGTGAGCTCGCGCAGGATGCTACTTACCTAATGTCAGGTGGCGAATTCTCCCATCCGTCAGGAATATTGATTCTTGGATGTGGACATGCCGGACATTGTACAACACACCCGCCATCTGGTGTGGCTTCAATACCATTGGGATCATGGCCACGGCCAGCGCGCATAAGTTGCAATAGGTGACGCCATTCTCGCATCATTCGCATGAACGCAGAGTAACGATCCTGAAAGGGCGAATCAGTCGGATTTAATGGAGGGAGCTTCACATGTTACTGTACCTTGATTGGTGAGATTCCCGTGTTGTCCGAACGCCTCGCTAAACTGTGATAGAATTCATACGCAGACACTTTCGATTCGAAGGAGAGTAAATGGAATAATTCCAGGACACTGAAGGTCACCGCTGTTCGAGGGTCAGTTGTGGTAGCTGGAAACCACCGAGCTCGTAGAAGTTGCTTGTAGCGAATCTGTGCGGTCTCGCATCCG
Organism: Suillus tomentosus; assembly: GCA_016647685.1. Classification (NCBI taxonomy): domain Eukaryota; kingdom Fungi; phylum Basidiomycota; class Agaricomycetes; order Boletales; family Suillaceae; genus Suillus; species Suillus tomentosus. The sequence goes on along the minus strand of JABBWJ010000084.1, from coordinate 99,132 downwards.
CAGAAGTCTACTGCGACATCATGGATGCCGTGTGCATTGATTACCGTAAATTCATCGCAAGAAACTGGCTGAGCATTGTAGCAGCGCTCGCCAGGCGTATGGCCGAGCTGCACGCGGAGTCCAAGGGCCTTTAACGTAATACTCTCAAAGAAGTCGCCGTTCCACATCTGGTGAAATTGCGATAAACAACTAAGGAAAATAACAACGAAGAATACATACATCTATGCGATGAAGTGGATTGCTTAAGTGACAGTGAACAACACATGTCCGGCAGACCATTTCAATCCCAAAACAATCTCTGCAACGGTAAAGATGTATCGCGTCGTCTGTTCCACAACGACAATTCAAAAGTGTCCCCTCACTGCCGCGTCCTTCAAGACAGATTAGCTCATCTAAGAAAGCGGAACGTTCAGGCAACCATTGCAATAGGGGATTATCCTTTTAAAAAATCAAGTAAGCACCTGATCATCTTAAGTGTCAAACACATACCGCAGCAGTCCTTTTTTTCTTCGGCATGTGTTCTGGTTCCTGTAGCGTGTCAACCTGAGGCTCGGACTCTTGATGTATGGTTTCATTCCAATCATCGACGCTCGGTAAAGTAGGAGATGAGGGGTAATCAATGATTGGTACTTCGTCAGTGGGTTGGGAAAGCATGTATGTAGTGTCGACGGACGTCTTGCCATTGCGTTGGATGCCATAAGAACGAAAACGCTCGTATGCAGGTGCAGGACCAGCCTCGTTAACATAGCGCGAGAACTTGGCTTTCTTGCTTGGTCGGCCCACCATGACAGGCCAGTTGTTGAACAAAGATTGTATAGTCCTAGATTCGTGTTATTCACCCCGCACAACATGCAGAGAACTACATACCGTGTTAATATCGTGGATTCGCAAAGTCATTGATGACCAGGCAAAAGTGCCAGAGTCAGTCCAAAAGTGGGAGGTAAATATTCCTTATTGTAAACGGCGAGTCAGTACTAGTCAGTCTGAAACGGGAAGTCGTGCACGTTACTGGATAAACAATTGTCAAAAGCAGGACGTAAATATTCCTAAGTGTCAAGTCAGTCCAAAACGGGAGGTTGTGCACGTTACTGGATAAACAATTGTCAAAAGCAGGACGTAAATATTCCTAAGCGTCGAGTCAGTCCGAAACGGGAGGTCGTGCGAGTTACTGGCTCAACAATCGTCAATAAGGGATTCTCAACACTTTTGAAATAAACAAACGTCAATAAGGGATTCTCAACACTTTTGAAATAAACAATCGTCAACAAGGATCCTCAACACTTCGATCGTCAATAAGGATCCTCAACACTTTCGAAATTTGATCCTCCACTGGTCCGTCAATGTGAGCCTGTAGGCAACAAGTATCGAAGTCTGACCTTGACAGGATAAAAGGTGAGTCTTTGTTGACCTGTTCATCTCATACATCACTGATACATCACTTTTCGCATTGATCCACATCACCGTTGCCATCAACAGTCACGATGACCTGCATTATCGCTGAAACTAAAGACACTAGTCTTGCATTAGGTGAGTACTATCTACATTCTTCAAGGTGCGCGACACTTATTCTTTGCTCCCCTCCAGATGCTGTCGTCAAATTGTTGTCCGTACTCAAACTCACTGATAATGATCGCGCAGTTCTAGTTACCGCTCTTCTCTCCGAGATTGCCAGTGAGTTACCTTTGAAACATTTTCCTTATGAAGATGTACAACTAATGTCCATATGTAGAGCCTCATGGAGAGGCTAGGGCTCAAGATGCCGCTGATTCGCAAACCGGTTCTTCGTTTGGCGATGACGATGATGAAGAGCTGGCTGCCACCACGGCAGGTGTTCCCGACACAAGCCTTGCCACCACGGCAGATATTCCTGATGCAAGCTCTGCCACTACAGCAACTGTTCCCGACGTAAGCTCGTCTGCCGCGGCCATTGATTCAACTCCCACTATTGCTACCTCTGTCGTGACTGTCGTGGATGGGGATGTCAGTTCTGCTGAGGTGGAAGATGCGATCGCGGAAGGTTGTATCCTCAATGCTTACAAGGGTGTGCACTTCAACATCCCAGTTTCCAGTGATGCCGCACCACCTCTGTACTATGTCACCAGGGGCTGCAAGATTGGCGTGTTCTCAGGATGGTACGCTTCTTTTCAAGTTGATTTTGATTATGACCTTAGCTTATCTGATCTCCGGCAGGGGCAATGTTGGTCCCAAGGTCTTGGGTGTGAGCCGCGCCATTTTTGCTAAGGCAGAGACCATTGATCAAGGCATTGAGGCTCTCATGGCTGCGATCGACGCTGGCACTGCTGCTCGAGTGTGAATGGGTTGGGCTACCTTGCATTGTATTTGTCATATCATGTATCTAGTGTATCTAGTGTTTGGTTGTGAATCGATCCATTGACGATCATCTTGAATAATGTGTGTCGTGAATCTTGAGGATAACTGAGTTTTGTATTTTGAAAAGCGTTGGGAAAGGGCTTTGAAGTACTTGATAGAATGGTACCAAGTAGCAAATGGTTAGTTGCATGAATTGTGTCTTTCAAGTTTCGCAGCGCTGAGTGTACATGTGTCACTACTGACCTACTAATGATAAAACTCGCATTAATCTAGAGTTTTGTATGCTGGCGGGTGTCATATTCATCGAGCACGAATAACTAAATTTCTGGGATAGGGCTTTGGAAGTACTTGATGGAATGACGCCAAGTAGCAAGTCGTTAGTTGCAGGAATAGTGTCTATTCGAAGTAAATTGTGCATAAAGCTCGCATTAATTTGCATGCTATGAAGTGTGCATGTGTCACTACCGTGACGTAGTACCAAACTCACTCATTGAACCTACTAGTTCTTCCCAAAACGCAACTTTATTATGGGGCGACCTCGTTTGTATCACAGTCCCGAAGAGAAGGCAAAGGCTGCTCGTATGTACAGACATAATTATTATCAAAGGTACGTGGAATATTTACATCACCCGAGTCATGTTGTTCTTACCGTGTTTCCACTGTTCCAGGAATCGTGAACAGTTCCGCCTGAAAAACAAAGAGTGTTATTGTCGACGTAAATGCAGGTCAGTCGAAGACTCTCAACGATGTTTCAAGTCTAATATCATGCACCAGGCCTGCCGACATGTCTGAGTCCCACCATGACCGAATTCATCAACATTCGACTCCCGAGTCCGAACCTTCTATCAAGAATAATGCAGACATGGGGCTACCAAAAGGCCTCCAAAGGGAACGACGGTAACTTATTCTCTCTTGTTTTCCGCCAACAGCTACTCGAATTTTTAGGTATAGGTATGAATCGCCAACCTCACGTATCAAGAGTCGTCTTATGACTTTTCTCGGTGGTCCGGATGTTGTGATACATGACTACCTTGATATAATCTCCCTCACACTACTGGGGCGCACGGACAATACACTCGATATCGAAGAAATTCGATCTTCAATCAGTAGACTTCAAAGACTGGAGAAAGATGCTCGTGCGGATGAGGCTGGAATTCTGCAGTACTACGGTGTAGGACCAAAGCTGGTGCAATCCCAAGGCATAGGCAAGGAGGTTCACCATCTCCTGAGTGCGTTGGAGGAAGTGTTTATTTACAGTCTCTCCGGTGTTGCTGAATTGGCGGTCATGTATGATCAGGGGGATTTGTTATTCCAGTCACGGTATTCGTCACTATCTTTGCCTTAGAGAACAACACGACCTTCATCTATGAGACTATCGGAGTCTTCATTTAAGATCTTTGTTTCTAGGGTGGATATGTTGCAGTACCGTGATTAGCGCCAATATTGTTCTGTGGGTCTTAAATCTTTGTTTCTAGGGCAGATATGCTGCAGTACCATGATTAGTATTGGAATGACGCTTGCTTGCGCCAAGGTTCTGTGGGCCATTCCTTGTCGCCTTGTCACTGACCCTCTGTGCGACTGATTGTTGCGTTGGCACATGTAAGTACACGAGATCGCCGTCTTCTGCCATCTTCATGATTCGCCCATATTGGATGCCATTTCTGTCATGACACCTAAGATTGACCACCTTTTTGCAGTACTTAGCCTTCACGCGCATGGCCGTCTATGTGATCTCAGATCTCAGATCTTAGGATTCGATTTAGTGAGATTGATTTTTTTTGTGTGCATATGACCGTCTGCTCACAAGGCTCATATATTGCTAGACACCTCGCCCTTATTTTTGTCCTGCACGAACAGTTCAATAGTTAATAGATAACCAAGGTACGAGATAAATTTGTTGTTTCTATTGTTTTTCAACACGAATACAATTTAGAATGGCTCCTCGCTCCAAGTTCACTGCTGAGCAAGTTGAAATGATGGAGGAGTATCGAGATAAATACCTTGAGTGTCAGGCAGTAGGCGATTACACTCCGTTCTGGGCCCCTTTTTTCGAGGACTATCATGCCAGGTGGCCAGAGAGGGAGCATCTCTTTCCTGATGTCCCCCTTGACACAGATCTCACGCCGGAACAAAAAGTCGTCAATGCAAGTGTTGTGGATGCGCGCAAAAAAGTATGTGTCATAAACATGAGCATTTATTCAAGTACTAATGAGCTTTAGCAATTGGTGCATCGCTTCCATAACACGTACGGCAATTACACTGCAAAGCGCAAGATGAAAGCACAGACAACAAGTTCTGTCGAGAAGATGTTAGCATGTCAATTGAGCCTCAAAGGAACGCGAACATTGCAGCCTGCTGAGGCTTATTCCAAGTTATACTACAAGACGTGTATCAAACCTGTTGTTGACGCGGAAATGAAGGTACTCAAGGTAGGGGCTAGTCTGAATCCGATGACATCAGACGAAGAAGGTGACGCAACTAACAATGTTGGAGGTGATGTGAAAGAGACGTTACCTAAGAAGATCAGGCTATCTCTCGTAAAGAAGCACACACATACTCTATTCGCAAACGAGACACCCGAGATCAAGGCAGAAGTAGCTGATTTCGTCAAGAAATGGAGTGAAGACCGCAAGAGGAGTTCGAGCGAGGACGAAGACATTTCTTTCACTGAGTAAGACTCATCTATGCATTGTGAGCCGACCAGGAGAACTTACGGTCTTTCAGGAATATTGAAAAGCTACCTAATGTTCTAGCTGATATATTTGCGGGACTGGCCAAACAAACAGGCTGGGCCTTCTCTGTGTTGATGGGCGGGCCTTCTCCAGGAATGGGAGGGAAAATTCAGGCTGAAAGTTTTCATGTGGGGGAAACGGCGATGGGAAATGCGTTCAATTTTGCTTACCCTGATTTTAACGAACGCATTATGAAGCCATATGCAGATTTTTTGAAGCGGGCCTTTCGTGAGTACTTAACGAGTTCACAACTTTTAATACATGATAGTTGATCATTCGATGCAGCTGATGCAGTGGGGAAGGGAACGGCAGGTTCATTAAGTCCGAGTCCCTCACGGTCTAACCCCACTCAACTTTTCGAAGATGCCGCGGGATCCGCAACCACCACCTTGTCTCCGATGCCGATTAACTCCAGCAATATTCATACATCACTCCTTCCACTGATGAGTCAGATGACAACGTTCGATGACCAGCAGTGCCATCTCTTCTCTGGTCTCGACATCTCTGGACCGGTCTCATTGTTTGAGAATGACGGACCCACTCTTCCAAACGGACATACTCCTCCCACACCAAAGTCCTCGTTCAGCTTAGAGTTGTATGACTCTGCCACTTTGGATCGCATGTCTATGACAGACTTATTGAATGCACCATTGGGTCCAAATTGGTCAGATCTACCTTCTTCCGTGGCAGCAGTACCCTCCACTTTCATGGCGCCAGCAGTTTATCCTGCATCTAGGCAGCCTGCGCTTCCTGACGTTGACCCGCTTCCACCTCTCACACAGTCTAAGGGCGAGCAGCCTCCACCTCTCACGCAGTCTAAGGGCGAGCAGCCTCCACCTCTCACCCAGCCTAACGTGGGCGAGCAGCCTCCACCTCTCACCCAGCCTAACGTGGGCAAGCAGCCTCCACCTCTCACCCAGCCTAATATGGGCGAGCAGCCTCCACCTCTCACCCAGCCTAACGTGGGCAAGCAGCCTCCACCTCTCACCCAGCCTAACGTGGGCGAGCAGCCTCCACTTCTCACCCAGTCTAAGGGCGAGCAGCCTCCACCTCTCACCCAGCCTAACGGCACACCGGCTAACGTTGTCGAGCAGCCTCCACCTCTCACACAACCTAATGGCACGCAGCCTAACGTGGTCGAGCAGCCTCCACCTCTCACACAACCTAATGGCATGCAGCCTAACATTGTCGAGCAGCCTTCACCTCTCACTCAGCCTAACGTCGACCCCCATCGACCTCTCACGCAACCTAACATCGAGCCACCTCTCACTCTCATGCAGCCTGTACTTCCTATTGTCGAGGCCTCTCCTGTAGAACATTCGGTAGAACCTACTCGTTCAAAGGCAGTTGTGGAGGGCCCGCAGGTACAGGTTCAACAACAGTCCCTTGTCCTTGGACGATCGAAGCGAGAGCGCAAGGAGTCGACCCGCAATGAGGTTGCCAATTTTATCGGCAGTGAGAACATCAGGAAAGAGAATTCAACATCAAAGAGGCCGCCGAAGTCTCTTACTCGTGGGGCACCCGCAAAGTGAGTGATATATCAGTACCAGTGTGCTCGATAATGACCATTACTAATTAGAAAGCAACGTATTTGACTTCTCCTTGCTACTTTCCAAGTCCGTCTGGTGATATGACATGTGTCCTCTTGACTGTTTCTTCACCTATGTTTTATATCCTACTTGTTTTGTTAGTTTGCGTTCTTGATGTCATACACTAGTGTCCATGACACTCCTGCCATTAAACATGTCTCTAATTGTAATAATATAATAATGTTACATAAAATGTCTTGTTAATGTAATCACGCAGTGTTCTGATAGACTTTACATGCGGTGGGCAGCTCATGGGGACGTTCTGTATGTCACGTGATGTTCGAACCTTGCTGAAAGACAACTGCGGCAGGACTTCGTGAAAATTCATTGAGCATGGTGATTTGTAATCTTAAGCCTGTCTGAAATATCTTGTTAATCGTAGTATAGTGATGGACTTTATGGCTTTACAGACGGTGAGCATTTCTTGTGCGTCACGTGATGTTTGGGACTTTACTTGCAGCAGGACTTGGTGAAAATTCATCGATGATTGACTTATATTTAGCTCAAGCATGATAGCCGCCAATCTGCTTCTTCAAAAGGACGTAATAGAAGGCATAGTAAGGCACCGAAGGTACAGGAAGGACAGGGAGGCGCAAAGAAGCAGAGGAAAGGTACAAAGACCTATGTGACAGGTATGAAAGGGTACCAAATGTATGCAAGGTACAATTTTGGGGGTAACGGAGTGATACATCAGTGATATATCACTAGCTAGTTACCTGTTTTGGGGTAAAACAAGAGCGATATATCACCAGCTAGTAATTTAGGTAGGGATCCCAAAGTGATCCTCCACGTCATACATGACTTGTTTGTGATCAGTGATATATCACCAGCTGGTCATCTGTTTTTTGGGTGAACAAGAGTGATACATCAGTGATATATCACCAGCTAGTAATTTAGGTAGGGATCCCAAAGTGATCCTCCATCTCATACATGACTTGCTTGTAAGTGGTAACAACAATGAATCATGTATGACAATTAACTGATCATTACAGTCTATTTAATGTATGATTATGACAGTATAGACTCAAACAGGACAGTCTCAACACAGCATCATGTGACGCAAAGAAGTTAAAACGGATAGATGTATCTAGGAGATTTCCGAAATATTATGTAACATCTTACGCTCTAGCCTTTCCTCGTCTGCAAATAAACATCGTTCATCGTTCTGTCGACGTCACAACCGAGGACTATAGCCTTACAATAGATGGCAAATCATATGACGCTCGGCGAGGCGTATATATATTTACGGATTGGAATTGACACTGGATCAACAACAATTATTCGCAGTGATGTCGAACTCGCCTCAATATTCAACTTATTCACCCCAGACAATCAAAGCTCACACCATTTCGATCGAATCCCTAGAAAAATATCCGAGCATTCACTCCGTGCGCATTACCTGGGTTGATCTAGTCAACGTTATTAGCATCCGTGTTGTCCCCCTCCAATCCTTCCATCGCCTCCTCGCCTCCTCCAGACCGGGTATAACCATCGCAAAATGTGTCTTCGGCTTCGTAATCAACAGGTCCGCAGCTGGGTTTGGGCCTGTAGGGGAGTATCTGTTTGTGGTGGACTTGTCATCCATGAGGTTGTGTTCCTATGCGCCAGGACATGTAAGTATTATGGGTTGGTTCCAGGATAAGGTCCCCGCTCCAGGCCGCATCCTTGGCACGGGTGTGCCCATGTGTCCACGATCAGCACTGAATCGTATTGTCAAGTGCGTCCTCTCTAACACCACATCATTGAATGTGGACTCACTTGAACATTCAGCACTGCCAAATCTTACAATGCCGCGTTCCTTGTTGGATTTGAGACCGAATTTATTCTCCTCAAAAGCACCAACCCGATCGAGGCGATCAATCCACGTGGATGGAACAACACGCGAGCGTTACCTTCCGGAACCAAGGAGACAGAAGTTATTGAGGAGATCGCACATGGACTCATCAGGAGCGGAATCGAACTGACAATGTATCATTCTGAAGGAGCGCCTGGACAGGTTGGTTTACCTGACTTTTTGTTGGTTTTTTCTATATACTGATGTTCTGCAACATAGTACGAGATCGTGACGGGTCCACTCCCACCTCTTGAAGCTGCTGATGCGCTCGTGCACACACGGGAGACGATCACCAACGTCGCAAGCAAACACGGGTTTCATGCGACGTTTGCACCAAGGTTATATATGGACACCTGTATGTGTTATATTTTATTCCTGTAGTCGATCATTCTCTCCGTCTTCTGCCAATATGTTCACACCCTGAGTCTACGTTCTCTGATTCACGCTCTCATATAGGTGGCAGTGCAGCTCACACTCACATCTCCGTGCACCCCATCAATTCCGAGCATCCATCCAAACTTCAAAATCTGAGCCAATCTCCAGCGGACACATCGGACAATCCTATCACCCCTCTTGAAAGCGTTTTCCTAGCTGGTGTACTCATTCACCTTCAAGCTTCCTGTGCGTTCACGCTCCCCCTACGTGCTTCCTATGCACGCATGTTCGATGGAATTTGGAGCGGCGGAACATGGGTCTCGTGGGGTAGGGATAACCGTGAGGCACCCGTGCGCTTGTGTGTTCCTGCTGCGTCTGTAGACCCGGAGCTCGCGACTAACGCTCCCTCGAAGAACCACTTCAAAGTAAAATGTGTAGACGGCACGTCTTCCCCTTACCTCGTTCTCGCCAGTCTCATCGGCTCTGGCCTTCTTGGCATCCAGTCTCAAGCAGCGCTCTTGGAGCAAGATTGTGATACGCCCGCTGCGCTGATGACTGAGGCAGAAAGGCAGGCAGTAGGCGTTACGCGGCGGATGCCGATGTCTTGGGAGGAGGCAAGGGCTGCATTGGAGGCAGATGAGGCATTGAAGAGCCTTCTTGGAGACCTGGTAGAGGGATTCTTAGCGACGGGGGAGGTGAGTCATTTGATCACTGGGTCTATTATGTTGTATCTTCAACTGGTCTGTCATATCACTTTCGCGGGTGCTGATTTATTGTTGCTTTCAGACTTTGGATGAGCTTTTACACGCTCCGGCGAGTGAAGCGGAGAGAGTACAGATGCTCGTTGAGCATTATTAAGATGAAACTGCAGGCTCTTAGGTTTCATGGATGGTTCCCAGTTTTGATAGCACATGGTTCACTTACTGATACCAGTGTCGTAAGAATAATGTTACCAAGTTTCAAAAACACCAACATTATTCACAGCTTTCTGGAGCCTCGGCATCGCGCGATCCTGGTGCTGCCTCGGCGAAATTGACGATTTTGTCTGATTTCATCCATCAATGCAATGGCAGTGACATACAGAGTGTTTCTTTAGATACTAGATTATACATGATGCTGACTGATGCGGCTGGAGGCTCTTGTATTGAACATATGTACATATGATTGTTAACAATCATTAACAGGCTAAAAGTGCGTCTGACTTTCCTCGGTGTTATTAGCCGGTTAATCACTGATGTTAGTAACATCTCACCGAGCCCCAAGGTGCGCATCTTCGTCTGTGAACACACACATGACGCGTGCAGCGACTTTGTGGTGGATTGTGGTCTTGTTGTCTTCACCAATGATGTCGATACCGAATTCCTGCGAACGGGTTGGGTGGGTCAGACGGGGAAAAGTGAGGGAAAGCATACCACGATATCATCATTTTTGAGCTCGAATGGCTCGGACTCGACTCCTTCTGGGCTTAGTCGCTCGCCGTTGATGAACGTGCCATTAGAACTTTTCACGTCTTTGATGTATATCTTCCGCCACGTCCGTCAGCCTTCCCCTCGAAAACAGGGAACAAGACACACCTTTCCGCTGTCCTCCCAAATCTCTGCATGTTGTCTGCTTAGTAACCTCGAGTCAAAATAACCGTTTCTCTCTCCTGGCATTGTGTTTGTGTTTGTCTGGCGGCCGATCTTTACGCGCTGGCCATTGTAAAGGAAGATATGTTTTGGGATAAAAGTGTCGTTTAGAGGATAGAGGTAGAGAGAAGGATATGGCGGGTGTACATGCGGAGAGGAGAAGGGTTGAGTCAGGGCCATCGCTGCTGACGGCGGTCAAGTAAATTATCGTCAATGCCATCCCACATCCTACTTTAAGGCTTATCTATCGACGGCTGCCTCATTAGACGGGCTAGTCACCAGTCTAGCTGTTGCCACTTAGAGCAGCTGACGGGGTTTTCGAGGTCTTGTCATTATGTTGATTGCGGAAGTTGAAATTTGAAAGTTTAGCGCTGCAGCGCTTGCAAGCTTCTAAATGCATCGTAGTGCAAGGTACCATTTTACATATCAAGCATGCGCACTGCACTCTTTTCGTGAAAGACATCACGTTGGAACCTGGTGGTAATATCCTACAAGCGCTTGCTTTTGTAACAAATGCAATTTCACTCAGAATGATAAGCAACGACTGCAGGTGTTCGACGTCGTCAAGTCAATACGCAGAAAGTCATGAGTCTGACTCTCGATCTACCAATGGACGCACTCCTACGCTGTGCGATTGACTTGGACCATGGATATGTACTCCTCACCAAGCGAGATTGGTGTCCCTATAGATCAATGCCCCCGCATCATTCGACGGGCACGTCTATCCATTCCCGAATGGACAGGTTGCACGATCAAGCTGAAAGGAAAATGCTATGACACGCATACCACGCATGGCACGAAAGGTAAAGGTGAAGATGAGTAACTGGTATTGTCATATCACGGTGTTGGTTGTACTGTAAACCTGTTTCCAAGCTCCATATCAGTACTGTACCATCCCATGACGTCACCCGCTCGCCAGTAACGTGCTGTCCCCGGAGATATCGATGAAGTTGATCCTCTGTGAGTGACATTCAAATCTTCTCACGGTCTCCGTCTCCACCTCACAAACTTTGAGCTCCCCGATGTTGAAATATCCACCTGCAGAGACAACCCATCGACCGTTCCTTGATACTCCCACCGCATATACCTCCTGCTCACAAACATCCTGTGCATCTTCAATTTCTTTACCTGCTTCTAAGTCCCATTGACGAGTGGTCTTATCGCCTGACCCGCTAATCATTCGCTTCCCGTCCGGAAAGTAGGATATGGATGGAATAGCATTTTTGTGACCCTCCAAGGTCAACACGGGTGTCAAAATCAATTTCTTTGCTGCCGCAGTGAGCTGTCGCGATCTGGAAGCCATGTTCTATTTCTCCGCCAGTGAGGTTTAGCATATGCGGGAAATGTTTGATTTGAAAGTATTCGAAGGACCGTCGGTGAGGCTCTTTCGTATCCTGAGGCTTGATAATAACAGTGATTTTGAAGGAGATACCCAACCACTAGCAGCTGGTAGGTACACTTTACCTACCGAAATTGATCGTCAGCTTAACAGCGCTGACAGCTCAGACTGTTTTGATGTTACCTAGAGGCTAGAAAGTTGGAGGAAGAGCGATGGATATCGTTAAATGTGCCTGCATTTAGAACTATTTCAAGTGCATCGAAGTTGCTAACAAGCCCCTTCCACATGGCGCCTGTGCATCACAGCATTTATTTTTATCCGCTTTCTTATTTCCAACAAATCTGCTTACCTTTCGGTTCCCTGCATCTCCGTTGTCGCTGCCGCATCACCGAGCTCGTTGTGCAGTTGGCAAGGAATCAGAAGGAGTCCAAAGTCAGAATTTGCAGGTATAACACATATCCTTCTATAGCTCCATGAGCGATCCATGGGGAGACGCTTTCACAAAGTTCATGGAAGCTGGACTATCTTCGTGCGATCTCCTACAGTTCTCCTACATCGCGATTTATCGTCCTGTCAATGTTCGTTTACTTGCAGTCAAGTCAATATTGCTGAAATACTACTGCATGCAACTAGGTACTTACCGCCTAGCATGAACCATTAGTACAATGAGATTCGACCATGTTTGCACTCTAAAAATGGTAGCACCTGGATTATTTTATTTAAACAGCTACTGGTGACCATGGGAGAACCCGAAGGTTCATGGTACACACTTATAGCTGTTGCAGCCATTGCATTGAATTAATGAACGGGTCGAAGATCTCACTCACCTACTCACTACGTTTGTTAAGGAGACTGAAGGAAGACTTGGATATCACCCAACAAACACTTGCAAGTGAAGATACATACTATGCGGTCGATGAAGGGGGTGGCTGTGCAACTGCCGAGCTTGTCATTAATCTGATCAATCGATATCGATCATGGGCAACGAGAAGAAGAATACAAGTAAAGCAGCTGCGAAGGCGGCCAAAAAGCAGAAAGCGGAAGCCAAGATTTCTAAGAAAGAAAAGAAGAAGATCAAAAAGACGACCGATGCACCTACGGAGGATGAAGATTTAGAGGCCATCCTCGACAGGGTGATTTTTATCGCATGCATCTGAGATCGAGCTGACCTAACTGTGCCTGCTAGTAGATGAACCGCGAATGGGAAGATGCGCATAAGGTCACTGAGGAACTAGTCGAGGGCCCACCTTCCCGGCGCGCGAACGCGACTCTGACGCCTTGCCCAAGCGGAAACTACTTGTGGTGCATCGGAGGTGAATTCTTTAGTGATGACGGCAAAGCCTACTTTTACAACGACGTCTACCGCTACAACCCTGACAAGGATGAGTGGCGCAAGTTCGTGAGCCCTACGTGCCCTGGGCCTCGCAGTGCACATGCCGTGGTGACTTCGGCAGCTGGAGGAGGAAAGCTCTTCTTGTTCGGCGGCGAGTTTAGCTCATTGTATCAGAACACGTTCCATCACTACAGGGATTTTTGGAGCTTTGATATCAGCACTCATTCGTGGGATCGCTTGGATACTAAGATCAGGCCCAGCGCGAGATCAGGACATCGGTGCGTAAGGAATACTTTTGTGCCCCCTTTAATTCTCAGCGTGGTACAGGATGGCAATGTGGAAGCACTACATCGTTCTATTTGGCGGTTTTTATGACCCAGGGCATCGCAGTATGTCTCCAGCATGTGATCCCGCTTGTTCGTTTTGCACTGATATATATGAAATATCAAGCCCAGTATCTAAATGATACCTGGGTATTTGATACTCAAGAGTATAAATGGCGACAAATCGAATTCAAGGATATGGATCGGAAACCGTCGTGCGTTGTTCCCTGTCATTCATTCCTGTGAATTGTACCTAGTTATACATCGATTACTACGCAGCGCAAGAAGCGGGTTCTCATTTCTTTCTACGCCAGAAGGCATTGTTTTACATGGTATGTATGTAATTTGGTTATCAGATGCCACTTCCCTATTATTCATGCAGGAGGCTATTGTAAAGAATATATCAAGGGTAAACGTCCTATTGGCGTAATGCTCGACGATACCTGGTTTCTCCGGTAGGATTTTGCATCTCCTGCTCCCTATCCCACTTCAACTCGCACACAGCATGTCCCTCGAAACTTCCCAATCTCCATCATCGTCCACAGTCTCCTCGGATCCACTTGGTTTGAAATGGGAAAGGCGAAAGAAACCATCCTTCGCGCCGCATATCCGGAGTGGCTGCACAATGGCGCTGTGGTCGGTCAAGGGTATGGGCGTCCTGTTTGGCGGCGTGACAGATGACGACAGGGATGAAGAGAGCCTCGAGAGCGTATTTTGGAATGATCTGTAAGTCATCGAAAGGAGCCTGAGTCACCATGCGGAATGTTCTTGCATGGTTTCATACAGTGTCATCCCGTGAGGCACTATCTTGGCTTGTGGTTGTATTGATGGTGGAACTGCAGACTGATCGAATCTTGCGTAGCTACGGATACCAACTCGTTGGTAATGGGCGTTGGCAATCAATGACACTCAAGAAGTTGAAAAAAGCAGGGAAGGGTGGAAAGCGAAAGGCTGCAGCTGTTCAGCAAGAAGAATCGGACGGAGATGACGATGGAATTAAGACTCAAGAGGTTAAGAACACCAAGGTCAATTTCCACTCATGTAGATGGTGTCGGATATTGAGATGAGACTAGCAGGACCTTGATGTTGATCCTGATGACCCAACACTAACGACCCCAATACCTCGGTACAACGCTATGCTAACTGTGCTTAGGAATACACTGTACATGTACGTGGTTCTTTGCTATGACCGGTGTGTACCGCCTGAATCATTCTCTCCCTATCAGCTATGGTGGTATCTTTGAGCGTGGGTCAAGGGAATATACACTCGACGATTTCTATTCGATCCAGCTCGATAAGCTCGAACGGTACACGTGCCTCAAGCACAGCGGCATCGTTATCCCGGCGGAGGGTGACGAGAGCAGCAGCGATGACGATGAGGATGGTGTAGAGAGCGATGAGGATGGTGATAGTGATAATGAGACGCGGGTAGAGGAAGATGATGCGGGGCTCAACCTTGAAAAGCTTGATGATAGTCGCGATGACGAAGAAGCTGACGAACCCGTAAATGCACGAGTAAGTGCACACATTATTTTATTGTGTGGTGCAATGAAAATTGATGAAACTTCAAGGACGAGGTACGTGCGCAAGCGACAGCATTCATGGGTGTATCCAGAGACACGGCGCGCTCTGCGGAGGATGTGATTAGCACGCCAGAACCGGGAGAGACACTAGCTCTGTTTTATGCTCGAAGTCGTAAGCTTCACTTTACCCCCATCCTTTCTTCAGTCCTGATCATCATGAAGGTGAATACTGGACCCAGAAAGCACACGGAGTGAGCGATAATCGGGGCAAACAACTCAGGAGGGATGGTTTCAGTTTTGCAGAAGAGCGATATGGTACGTCTGGTCGCGGTTGGTCAGCATTGATCATGGGTGCATTCATTTCGTTACCCCGTTAGCGGAGTACAAACCCATCCTCGAAGAAGTAGAGAAGATCCTGGCCGAGGCCGGCCTCGATGAGGACGAGATGAGAGCAGGCGCTGCTCAGACTGGCGGAGGCGGAGGCATTGCGTCAAGTCGAAACCGTCGGTAAATAGTTGAACACTACAGATATATTTGACAGAGGTGTAAAAAATCATTGAATAGCGATGTGGTCAGCACAAGGAAGCCTGCACTCACCTAGTGACATATACTTATTAATGACAGACGCTAAGTTAGAAATTTAATCCAAACGAGTCTGGTTTTGAGGCTGTCATCATCTGCTCAGTAATCTTTCTCTTTGTTTTCACTTCTGGAGATTAACTGTAAGGCATGTAGATGAGCTTCGGGTATTGTGAATTATATATCACAGGACCCCCTTGACTCTTGCAGTGTGGCAAATCGCGAAGTCGTTATTGCAAACAGGGTTCTAAGCTGCCACATCACGAATAGCTTCTTGAATCGCAGGGCTCAAACATATTCCGCGCGCGACAAAGTCTTGAACTGCTGTGCAGATCTCCGAAGAATGCCAGCCAGCCGACGATCATCACGAACACTGCAGGATCCTTGCATCAACTTGACTCTGAGAGAACACTACTTTGACTTACTATACGACGGGAGTTTCAACGTTTGGACTGTCATTTGCTCAAAGCGAATCTAGAGACAGTGGCCAAATGTAACAAACAAGTCAGGGATTCACACCCGTCAAACACCGTAAACCGCGACGGGTATGCGGCCCCGGTGTACGTGCGGGTCTCCATAATCCACACCGTACATCAGGAAAAACACCAAATCCTCATAGTCATAGTGGCAGCTATATAGCGCTACATAGGCGGTGTAGTACTATGTAGACATCCAGGCTACTATATAGTACTACATAACTGGTGTAGCCGAAACCAGGACTATGTAGAGCTTCAGGTGACGGTAGTAGCAATCTGTAGTCATTGTAGCACAGTAGCAGCAGTAGTTAGTTCTAGTCACTACGAGTGGAAATACAAAATGTTTCAAGGTCAATAAAAGTATTAAAATAAAAATCATGTGCCGTCTCATAGACGTTTGCGCTCGTCCACCCAGGGTCAACAGATGGTCCCATTTTTGGAATGAGGTGACACGGACGAACCATTTCGTCAAGATGGATCACGGCTGCATTCCGATGCAGCTGACGAGTTGAACGCGACACTTGACGCAGGCCAGAGGAGGGATCTGGCTCCCGAAGCGGCGTGAACCACTCGACGTAAGCTAGTGCTCGGGAGTTCGTTCCAACTAGAAACTGACGAGGGAGGGTAAAGATGATACGAACTTGTGCAACTCGCACACCTAGTACAGTATCCATTTCGGTCAGTGTGACATTGAAGCGTTGAATAGTAACCAATGCTTACCTTCGAGTGTCCGCAAATTCGTCGTCCGAGCACCATCACTTATCAGCGCCATATCGAATCTAGCGGGGGACCAAGGTTTTCGGCTGGCAGGACCAGGCTGCACTTCAGGTGTCGCTCTAATGCGCCACCGCTTTGGTGAGTCACTGGTGCGTGGATCAGGTGGGGTAACTATGATGACTTGTCGATAAACATCAAACCGGTCATGTGGACCGGGGATGATGTTATTATGTGGCATGTGCTCGCGCATGAAAGATTTGAGGGCGGGGAGAAACATGGTGGCGCCATGTGCAGTGATGAGGCGATCAACGGACTGCCGAGGGTGTGGAGGATGCTTGGCGAGAATACGGATCACATCAGTGGGGGATGACGCAGTGGGGGATGACGGAATGGTGTTTGTGGGGGCAGCAAACTCTTCAATCTCGGCGTCCGAGTCTGAATCCAAGTCATTTCTGCGGTTGGGATATGTGTGACTGGACACTGTGGCTGACTGGGATCGTTCCGACAACCAATCAAAGTAAGAACTACGTAGGAATACGGCTTCCTGCCGTTGAAGCCATAAGGCCATTTGCTCCTCGTAGTCGCGTTTGTTGCTGGCATGATAGGCGTCTTTTGCGAAATCAATGTGTAGTCGTTCTGGAAGCTCAGTGTTGAAACCGTCGGTGGAACCAAATAGAGTGATGGACTTAACAAAGTGTGAGATTTGATGTAATTTAGGAATGTTGAAGTGTTCGCGAACTTCAAGCTCTTGCAGGATGTCTTTGTTGGCGTGAAACACCGCGAGCGCGCTCTCCAGACCATCGAGGGATTCAGCAGTGTGCATTCGAAGCTGTGAGTAATATGAAAAGTCTAGAATGGCTTGTGCGACTACTAAGACTCGACTAGCATTAATTGTGTCAGTACAGCCTTTGTTGAGCACGGCTTACTAATGCTTACCTTGGGACAGCACCAGCGAGCAGACCAACGAAGACACGCTGCATTTCTTTATGCTCTGTACCCGTCCACTGTCTCACAGTCGAGATACCCTTCTTGAAGTGCCGAAGTCCAGGGTAATCTGGAATTGCTTTGAAGCGTGAGTCCATTTCATCCTCACCGACAATCTCAAGACACCATTTAACTAAGTGGTCTTTAAAGACACCTTTATGGACCTGGTGGAGGAGGTCAGGCATGAAGGCAAGAAAGATGTCGGCGTGAGGGAGATTTGCCCAGAATGGGTTGAAGACGGCGCGTAACCCATTGTCGTCGAATTGAATTGGATGCTGGCCATTCTTCCGCTTCTCTAATATATCTTTTGTCACCTCAGGGTCCCACATCTGCGAAGTCAACGGATCCCCTCGTTCATCGGCAGCGACCAAACACTTCGGACACCGATTTTCTTTACAGCACGCAACAAGACATTGTTCTGGGAAATCGGCTACATAAGCAGCAAGGATGGGGAAGACTCGACGGATTAACGAGTCCGCACAGACCATCTCAACACCATTTCGACCGGCAGCCACGAGGGGTTCGAGGAGCAAGGACATGCAGTGGTGGAAAAGCCTGTAACCAGCAAGGGAGCGCGCGTCAGAAGTAAAGCAATCAAGTTTTCCAGCAGGTAAGTATCCTATAAGGACCGTTGCTCGCGCTGATGTTTGCCGCCTCTTCTCTTTCGCAATGTTGCCAATGGTTAGGTACACAGGCCACGCCGATTTATCGCCTCGAAATTGCGACAGACAAGTTTTGTCGGACGCAAGAATTATGGGTGCGATTGTCGCACCTTTCGGCAACAGTTTCTAGACGCCATAGGTAAGTACTTATCATTTTCGCTTTTCCGGGTGTACTTACTTGCTTGTCGCACCACCAGTCAGCCGTCCACATGTCATCAATTACTCGGTGAAGTCCTGCTGGGTCTCTGTATGCTCGCGCAGGTGTCCATATTTCAAAAAAAACTGGCCAGAGGATCTTCAACAAGATGTGCTTGCATGTGTGGAACGAGCGGTGAGTCAAACAATGCGTTGTACATATCTTAATCTCTGACAAGTGTGAAAGTTTGAAGCTCGCTACCTCGAAATGGGTGCACATGCATCAGCACCCCAAACTCGCATCAAGATGGGAAAGACGAGCAGCCTCAAAAAGCTCATTCGCCAAACTCAAAGCTCGGACGAAGATGAGGATATTCCAGCGGCAGCACCATCAGCATCAGCTAAACCATGGCAGGCTGATTTTACGAAGTATATGGACACATTGGAAGCAGCACCTCCGCCTGGGGTGAGCACCATTCAATGGTGGGGTGTATGTTCCATTCATTTTCTCACTGTTTTATATTACTTACCTTTCCTTCGCACAAGATCAATGCCCAGAGATATGGGCCGGTGTGGTCTTCGATTGCGCGAGACTATTTGTCGATTATGGCGTCGTCCGTCTCCAGCGAGCGCGCTTTTTCTCAGGGCGGGATAACCATCAGCAAACGCCGCAATCGCCTTAAAGGGGACATCGTCGAGGCCCTCCAGTGCGTAAAATGTGCTATCCGCCACGACCTTCTTTTCCGCGAACCAGGGCCGTCGTCCCTCGTAGAAGATGAACTTGATGCGTTCGAGATTGAAGAGGAGTCTGGTGAGAAGTCTGAAGTTGAAGATGAGGGTTGGGATGGTATATTTCTCGAAGACACTCCCTGTGATGACTCGGAATCCGATACTGACATTGATTTACTGTAGTATTTATGTTGAATACATATCTTGTACCATATTGCATATTTTGCATGCTGGGCCACGGCTTGGGCCAGAGCCAGGCCAGAGCCAGCCGGCTTTCACGGCTTTGGCCTGGCCTGGATTTTTGACGAGCCAGAGCCGTCTGAAGCCGGGCCAAAGCCATGGCTTTTGGGCCAAGCCGGGCCAGAACATCACTACAGGTGTGTACACCATGTGATCACGGAACAATGGATTTCCAATGAGGTCTTTGACGCACTCGACAGGATCTCGCATCCAGACTTCGACTTCTTCATGCAGCGTCTGGCCCTTCTCATCTGTTTTATTTCCCTGGACCTTAACCTTTTTGCAACTCCAGGCTGTCGCGTGTGGAAGCTCGTCGACTTTCTGGAGGAAAGATCTGTTATTGTGAAAAGAAGGTTTCGTTCGGTTTTGTGTCTATCGCCATGGTGAGTACGAATCCTTCAAAATTCAACACTAAACTTGAACTTACTATCGGTAATTTCAGAAACTCGTCTGTTCGAGTCTGGCCGAGGTTTTTAACAAGCCATTCGGCAAGTCCCCATTCCTCCCTTGCGACCTGAAGTTAATTGCCTTGCAGATGTGACAGGCAATGATTGGTACGTACCCACCATCGAAGGGAGCCCATTTGTCCTCGCCCATACACTCCTTATACTCCTGAAACCTCTCAAAGCCGGTTTTGCCTTCACGCAGTGTTTGGCCGGCGCCAACACATTGTTCAAAATATCGCGCGTGGTCCTCGTCTTCAACCTCCTCAATGGTCACCCTCCGATGTTTTGGCGCTGCTGGGTTGTCTGGATGATCGGGATTGGAAGACTCAGAGCGTGAGCGGCGATGGGGGGAATACGAGGAATACGAGTCAGCATGAGCTGAGTCACTGTTGGTGTCGGCTTGGTTTAATGTTCCTAAATGAGCCTGAGGTGCGCCAATGTCTTTTTGAGTTTCAACCAGCAGCTCCCACTGCCTTCTACAGTCAGGTTGATTATTGATATGTCTCCTGACACCTCCCTTTGAGCCCATCTCCTTGGCACAGAAATCGCAGTGAGGCATGGTGAGTGGGGTGCTTGCTAACTTTAAAACATTTTTTGATGTTCTTTTTTAAAGGCAGGCCCTGCCGGCACACTACACTACCCTTGGAGACGACTCTTGGAGACGACTTTTGTTTGCGCGCTTCAGGCCTGTCACAGTGGATCCAACTCGTTTGCACGCTTCAGGCCTGTCACGGGGGATCCAACGGATGACATCGAGGTCGTACGACTCGAGAACAGTGAAGATTGCTCTATGGTGAGTGTTTCCGAGGTTGCTTTCTAACTTCGTAATATTTTTAATGAGTTTTTTTTCAAGGCAGGCCCTGTAACTAACCCTTTCGTGGAGGCACCGATCTGGTGCGCACTTCAGGCCTGTCACGGTGGATCCAACGGATGACATCGAGGTCATACGACTCAAGGTATGTCTCTCCCCCTTGAAGATTGCTCAGTCGACGGTGCTGATCCAGAAGAATAGCGACTCGGAGGATTGCTCAGTCGATGGTGCTGATCCAGAATCACTGTCGGACTCTATCCTCTATCACTGGTTTGGACTACTGATTACTAATAAGTGATTTTAAAATGCAGGCCCTGCCCTGGTTACTGCGCCACACTACACTAGTCTCGATATACCATGGGCGGCAAGCACTAATTCGAACAGTTGCGCCCGTTTGGCCTCCTCACAGCGCCTCACTTCTGCCTCCCAGCGCTCTACAATGAGTCTTCGCAAGTTTGCTTGCAGTAAGGTAAGAGCTGGACCCGGCACCATTTCCAAGAGCTGCAACTTTTTTGCATGCTCGCAATTCTTCAATTCCGCCTCCCAACGCTCCGTAATTAGTTTTTGCAAGTAGGACTGACTAACCATGACAGGGCTGGGCGTTTGGCGAAATGGCGGAGGAAGTGGATACATAGGCTCATCGAGCTTTGGCCTGCAAGCCGGTGAGCATTGGGGCTGTGATGAAGACATGCAACTAACCTTTTGACAATAATATTTCCATTTTTACTGGTAGTGGTTTTGTCGCCTATGGCTGGGGACACTGGACTATACAATTTGTCAGAGCACGCCGGTGAGTGTTTGATGCAGACTACATACCGCTTGTAGACTGAGATAACCATGGCAGGGAAATGTTGCACTGCAGTAACGGTACACTTGCTGCTTTTATCATTTTCCGTCTGTTGATCACAGCTTTAGCTCTGAACTTTACACGCCCTGAAATCAACAAAAAAATTCAAGATTTAGATGTCTTTGTTTATGTCTTTCATAGCGCTATAAAATCAGCTTACCGTGAGCTAATGTTCCCTTGCAGACAACCATGGCTACCAGTCGCAAGGTCGCCTCGAAGCACGCAAAATCGAAGGACGCGCAACCAGCGCAACAAGTACCACCACCTACACGCACCGCAAGTGGTCGACAGCGACGCCCGACTGAAAAAGAAAACTACCGTGGTAAGCCCTGACAATATTGAGCGAGAACGTCTCACTCACTAGCAACTCTACAGTCTCTGAGTCTCAGCACGTCACCTATCGCCAAGAAACCAAGGAAAAGAAGATAGAAAAACAGAAGAAAAAAGCACTGAGGGCTGCTTACGATGCTGATCCCGACGGCTTCGAGGAAGAGCCGTCTGAGCTGCGTAGCGACATTGATAGGGCAGAAGAAAATATGGTACGTTCACCCGTTTTCTTTGACGCAACTCAGAATAATCACTGATTAAATTTTTTATTTAGTTCTCAGATTGCGACATGGTGTCCAAGCTGTCCCGGTCCAAATCAAAGGTACTGACATTCAGTGCTGGTAAAATACCCCCAGTGTCGCGCAACGCCAGTGCCATGCGCAAGGCTACTACTACAGGTATGTGTCTAGTCTTTTGATTGTATACTAAGACTAATCCACCTCTACTACTATCGAGCAGCTCTGACTTTGAGTCCATCCGATGACTCCGAGTCGGATGAGTCAACAGACCGTGAGTCTCGCCGACCTGAAGACCACATTGATGACGAGGACAACAACTACGTCGCCGAAGAACTGTCGCCCATAGCTCGAGGGTCCAAGCGTCCACTTGACGACTCGGAGACTTTGGATGATGGCATGGTACTGCCGAAGATCAAGAAAAATTCAGATGGTTCACGCCATCGCATGAAAGTCAGCGACTTCGATGATGTGTCCAAAGAGATTTTGGGGACGGCAGCCTGTATTTTCCGGTGTCTGATAGTCTCCCAGGCGCCATTTCCCGAGAACATTGCTGTCGAGACGCAGTTGGCAAAAGCAGCCTGGCATGAGGCAT
This sequence comes from Suillus tomentosus, assembly GCA_016647685.1. Taxonomy (NCBI): domain Eukaryota; kingdom Fungi; phylum Basidiomycota; class Agaricomycetes; order Boletales; family Suillaceae; genus Suillus; species Suillus tomentosus. Next base: position 76,341 of record JABBWJ010000084.1, on the reverse strand, counting down.
GTCAAATCAAAGGCATCAATGTCAAATTGACACCTTCAGGTGTCAAAATGGTGAGTCGTCTGATCTCCGTGTGTTCTTCAACTGATTTACTATATCATACTTTGCGAAGCTATTGACCCGCACATCACAAGTTCGCGGGGAACTCAAAACGAAAATGCGTTCACTGACAGCATCTTTTTTCGGTTTTCGGTCGAGCAATTCCAACGATGTGATACGACAGAATAGGGATCTAGCAGAGTCTTTGAAAGACGGTTCTTTATTTGCTTTCAAGGTACATATTTTGATGATCTACATGGTATTTCAAGTACTAACTCTTTGGACTAATAGGATTGGAAGTCGAAGAAGGGAATCTACAAGACGGAGTTACTGCAACTGGGCATCAACATCATGTGGTTCGCGAATCGACACGACGAAGGCGTCATCCACCATAAATATTTTAATCCTATGCCCGTCGAAGTTATCGCTCTTGTGCTTACAACTGTGAGTCTCTTATTCTATATTCAATTTGATGGCGCTGATGAATCACTGGTAGATCGAATGTTGTATCGACGAATGGTTACAAGGTCTGAAGGAAGATATCAAATTCACATCGGCTACTTATGGAACTGTCTACCATGGACATTTCTGCTCCTTGCAGCGCTTCGACGAGCGGACGGCGCCTTACAAACTCCTCGACAAAATTCGTGTCAATCTGCACGACGTGGCTCGGTGCGTTGAACAGTGTTCTTTTTCAAAATGATATTCTTACTTTCGTGCTTTGAAGTGTCCATGCAGGTGTTGACACCCTCACTATCTCGTCGTCTGCATCCCGGATCAGTGACGTGGCATTCGAAGATGCCATCCGAGAGTACCGACTTGAGGAACAGGATGATGCGGAGGCTAGCGAGTCGTAAAATAGCTTGACTGGTTCATTATTAGGCATTCAAATTCAATTGTTTTCGCGATTCCGCATGCTACTACTACTACTAATATGTGATATGTGTGACTATATAGCTGCTTGAAGCCGGCAGTAGTAGCGCTACATGAACTATGTAGTGCTATGTAGCTGCCTGTAGTAGAACTTAAGGGAACTATGGTAGTACATAGTAGCGCTACCTGGTTCTACATAGCACTATATAGTACTACGTAGTACTACATAGTTGCCTCACATGCTATATAGAGGGGGGATAGCTATTTGGCTATACGGTCTACCCTGGCTATATAGTACTATATAGTCACCTTGTTTTTTCCTGATGTACCCGTACCCGCCACACCCGTCAGCGAAAAACCGCGGGTTTACCCGTACCCGTGTGTTACACTTAGAAAGTGTGACACGAGAGAGTAGATAGTTTTGTTGAATAAAACTTAGGCTTCGAACAATGTGACTGTCCGAACTAAATTATATTCGGAGGGGGTAAAAGATCAACTGCCCTACTAGTATGTAAACTAAGGTCTTAAATACTGTAGAGCTAGGAATACTTAGGAATATGATGGAAGGAAGGTAGGATGAGTCAGGAGAAAGGTAACTAGAGAGATATATTGGTTGCTATCGTCAATATTAGACGATAGCTTTTGACGAGCGTTACATACGCCCTCCAGGTCACCTCAACGAGGGACCTGTTTCTTCAGGTGATGCGAGTCCACTTGGTTCTTCAGGTGATGCAAGTTCACTTGGTTCTTCAGGTGATGCGAGTTCTCACCAAGGAGGTCACATGGCAGAGAGTGAGTCTACCAGCGAGTAGGTTAAGATCGCGTGCAGCACGAGCAAGGCAAGTACTACAAGCTTACCGAAGAAGTCGGTATCAGAGAACTCGGATTCTCTTGCTGCTCTTTCTAAGTCCAGACGTTCAGCCGCGTCAACGATCTCAGAGACGTCAGGGCCAGGGTCAAGGACTGGGGTTAAAGGAGGAGGCTGCACGATAGTTGGGTGGCGTGCCTCTTCCTCGACGACAGCTGCAATCAGTTGTGCTGCGGTCATACCAGACCCTTGGGTCTTGGGAGGAGAGGGTGCCCGATTGACGAACGGGTGGGGTGCACGAGGGGCAGGTCCCTTCATGGGTCGAGGGTTTGCGCGTTGATCCCGAGGTCCACGGCTGCGATCAGATGAATGGGGTACGTGGCGATTGTCTAACGTTAAGTGGTGGGAACGCTGGTGGTACCACATCAGTAAAAGTACACGTTACTTAATCAACTTGGCTGACTTTGCTAGAAATTGTTTACTCTCTCCTGCATCATCCACTTGGGATATCTTATTTTTTTTAGTGCAAACCACAACAAAATATGTATATTAGAATGGCTCAACAATTTTTTTGTGAACATGTTAAAGTTGAAATTTTGACCAAGTAGATTTACTTAGCCAAAGTCACTTAAGTGGGTTTTAAGTCTGTTTAAGGCAGCTTAAGTAACGTGTATTTTTACTGATGCGGGAGGACTCAGAATGGCGTTCAGCCCGAACTTGCTGATGGAAAGCATGGGCTTCCTTACGGGTCGCTAACTCCTCTGTTCGAGGAGAAGTCCGCCGGTTAGCGAACTTTTGCTGAAGTGATGCCAGGGGCGGCTTACTCGCTTCAGCTTCAGCTCGGAAGAAGCTGGTGAATGCACTCATTGCATCAGCGTTTTGCGTCCGAGCTTTGTGCTGGTAAGGACCACTTCGTCCGTTATACCAGTCACGTCGCCGAGTGGAACGACGTCCTCATCCGGAGTTGGAATGAGGGGGGTAGGGTTCCCTAGTCTCGATGGGGACAGGGACGTCAACGTTCATAGCGTCGTGCAGGGGAGTCTCAACATGGCGTGAAGACATAGGAGGGGGGGTAGCAGTACAGAGTCTGGGGGACGGAGGGCTACCACCTGGGCTTAAATATGTCGAAGAGCGATAGGACTCGGCTAAGTTTTCAAGTAGTGAGTCTACCGAGGAAAAAACTATATTACGCGCCTCGCTGTAAGTGTCAACGGTTGCGAACGCAATATCAGCCGCGCTGGGAGATACCTTCTTAGGAAGGTGCTTGATGCCAGGTGCACCTAATGACTCTAAGTACTGGCCGACGGCTTCAAGGCGTGATACAGCGTGATACGGGAGCCAAATGTGATCTCCAGTGGTATATTCAACCTTAAACAAGGAATCAGACCCTTGTCCGTGGTGGTCAGAGATGCGTGACACTGACCATTCCTCAGACACTCCAATATCAGATATCTGCTGTAACTGACGACCGGGGAAGCGCCGATCGTCGTTAGGCACATGCAGGCGCAGGAGATGAGCGTGGAATGCTGGGTGAAGCCCGCGTTGTTTGAGCTCGGCAGGGAGGTCCAGGAGGTACGAGTTGTTTCGGTAGTCTCTGAGGACTTTGTACGGTCCTATGTACTTGGGAGATAACTTCCGGGCCCGTCCTTTAGGAAGGGACAGGTTCGCCGTCGATAGGTAGACGAGGTCCCCTTCAACGAAGGGGGCCTCCACTCTCTTCCTGTTGGCAGAGGTAGTGCTCTTGACGCGGGCCGCAATAACCGCATCGTGAGCAGCCATGGTGGCGTCCTTCATCAGTTGGAGGAACAATTTAACGCCAGGGAACTCTGCGTTTGAGTTCCAGATCATTGGAGGAGGGAGTCGGCCATAGTTGAGGACGAACGGCGGGTATCCTGTCGCACTCGAGCTAGCCGAGTTGATAGCGAATTCGATGGCTGGAAGTTTGGATGCCCAGTCTTTCTGGTGAGGGGAGACTTGGGAGCGCAACATCTGGGTTATCGTCCTGTTGGCTCGCTCGGTTGCTCCATCAGATTGGGGATGGAAGGAAGTGGACATCCGGAGCTCGACACCGGTCAGTTGGTTCAAACGCTGCCAGAATGTGCTTGTGAATAGTGTGTCTCGGTCACTCACGATGTTCGACGGCATACCGTGCAGTTTGTATACCAAATGGAACATTACTTCTGCGATGTCCCTCGCTCTGTAAGTCTGCTTGGTGGCTGTGAGGTGTACCATAGAGGTCAGGTGGTCGATTGCGACGAGGATCATGTCAAAGACGCCGTGTAGCGTCCTCGACTCGGGCAGTGGTCCAACGAAGTCAATTCCAATCGTCTGCCAGGGTCTAGTCGGCACTTCCAGTGTTTCTAATTGTCCGTAGGGCTGGTGGTTCGTGGGTTTGGATACTTGGCACGTTGGACAAGACTCACAGAATGCTTCAACGTCCGATGCTAACGATTTCCACCATACATTTTCTCGTAGGTACAATAAGGTCTTAGAGGGTCCTAGGTGGGCCAGAATAGAGTGTGCATGGGATATAATGATTTCACGCATTCGGCGCTCTCCAACTAGGACATCTGGGATGCAAAGGATCCTCTTGTGTGAGCTTCTAAGGTATATGCGCCCATTGCTTACTTCAAAATTCTTATAGGCTCCCGGGGACCTTAGGATTTTGCTGAAGAAAACGTCGTTTTGGTACTGGTTAATGACAGACTCATGTACGTTGATGAGCGGTTCACTCAGAGTGATCACGTCAGTTAAGCGGGGGGAGGAGTCAAGTACGTCGTCGGTTATCTTGTCTCTTTGTGTCTGAGTTTCAATGTCTAACACGCCTAAGTCCGGAGTTTGCCGTTCGGTCTCGGCCATGACGTCTTTCGATTGGGCCTCGACATTTAATTCCGGAATCTGCCGAGTCTCGGCTATGACGTTCGCGTGGGTCTCGACATTTAATTTCAGAGTCTGCCGTTCGGTCTTGACTATGACGTCATCCGTCACTTGACCTTGTGGGTGGTTGTTTGCTTTGGGTTCGGTTGACTTTGTACTTTTCGTAGGGCCTTTCTTTACCATCCCGCCCTCTAGTGACTTAGTAGGGGGTTTACCCAGCTTCAAAGTCACTCTCTTTATGACAGGTAAGTGGTTCGTTACCGCCAACGTGGCTGACTCTTTGTTCTTCCCCTTAGGGTCCTTAGGCAATGGGTGGTCGCCATCACCTGCGACGCCAGAATTGGCGCCGGTTTGGGAGGACTCGCCATCACTATGAGAGGCGCCGGGGGAAGCAACTCCGGGGGGATAATATGCATACGGGTATGCTGGTGAGTCGCTCAATCCACTTGCCGGTCCTGCTTTACTGACTATTTCAGTATAAGTTTTGTCGTTGTCCGTTTCGCCCTCTGGCGCTGAGTCTCGGGTCTCTGTGCTAGCGGGTGGCACATCCCCGATCACCCGACGTTGTGCAATACGTGCCGAGCGTCTGGCTTCCGTGGCACCCAGGAAGAGGGGCGTTCCTGTGTACACCGGTGAGGTGACAAAGTTCAGTAGCAACGTGCGTGGTGTATCTTCTTCCTCGATACTCACGTATTCACTCGCGGCCCTAACGGTACCAGGGGGTTCATTGCTATACATGCGGGATAGAGCATCCGCCAAAGTGTTATCCGCACCAGGTACGTAGATAATTTCGAAATCAAATTCACTTAACGCTTCTAACCAGCGAGCCTGCCTCGGGGATAGTTTACTTTGGGTGGAGATCCACTCAAGACCCTTGTGATTGATAAATATGCGAAATCGCAGTCCCACGAGTAAGTGCCGAAACCGTTTCAGAGACTCGACGATTGCTAACAGTTCTTGCTCATGGACAGGGTAGTTCTGTTGAGCAGAGTTGAATTTACCGGACCAAAACGCGATGATGTCAGCCGTTTTCAGATCATTGCCCTGAGACAGTACGCCACTGGCACCGGTTAACGACGCGTCGGTGGTCAGGTTCACCCTGACTGATCCGTTCAGAGCAGATTGGAGGTCAAGGGCCTTCCGGCTGACATTTCGGTGCGTTTCGACGCATGCTTTGACTAGGTCGAACGCCCTCTGATCTGTTGGGTTCCAGCACCACTTAGTTGTTTGAGCGGCCACTTTGGACAAGTGCTGCATGTCCACCCGTACTCCCTCACACCCGGCGGCCAGGTACCCTACCGAACCTATGAATTGCATAAGCAGTTCTTTGGACGTGGGGGTCTTCCACCCTACAATCTTATCAACTTTATGAGGGTCCATCCGGATACCCGCGTCGTCAATGATGTGTCCCAGTATGGTCAGTTCCCTTTTGAAGAATTGCAGCTTGTGTTCGCTCAAATAGAATTGGTTCTTTCGTAGTGTGTCTATGACGATCTTGACGTGCTTAACGTGATCGTCAGCCGAATCAGAGTAAATGACAATGTCATCCAGGTAAACGTCCATGAATATCCCTAGATATGGGCCGAAAATATGGTTCATAAGAGACTGGTAAGTCGCCCCTGCATTACAGTCACCAATCTGCATAACGTGACTAATCATTGTACCATCAGGGGTAGCAAACAATGTTTTGGGTACGTCGTCAGGTACAACGCGAATTTGTTTGTAAGCGTCTTTTCCGTCTAGTAGTGAGCGATGGGGTTTTGAGCTGACGTTTTGCAGTATGCACTCAATATCAGGCAGTGGGGAGGCTAGTTTGCGGGTATTCTTATTCCGCTGTCTAGTGTCCAGAACGGTACGTAGCTTCAATGAGCCATCCTTGGTAGCTTTTCTCATCATAATCATAGGGACAGCGTTCGTGCCACTCAGGAACTCCCAGCGACCGGTCCGGATGTAGTCATCGCGTTTTGCACGCCATAACGGGCGCATAGCTTCAGGGCATTTGGACTGGCACCAAGCATATGCTTGGGTCTCGTCTATCAAAGGTATTACATGATTAATTGCCCGGAGGGGTGGCAATGAGCCCCTTCAGTGACCTAACCCTGTAAACATGGTCAGCCCACCTTGACATTTCTTCCGAGTGACATGGGCCAGCCCTGCCATGGGCCCACCTTATCATGGTATGTCATTGTGTTCGAGTGGGCCTGTGTGTGCCATGTAACCCATGATTATGAGTAGGCCTACTGCACATATTCATTGAAATGTTGCAGTGGGCCCACATGAGTCTATATGGGCATACATTGCATTAGAGGTGGGCCCATAGTACACTGGAAAGGTGTTTCCCCTAGAGTTTCGAGTGGGCCCATGTATGTCTACAGGATCACCGGCGCAATACGGGGCGGCGAGCAACACAAGTTGTGCCGGCGAAGACAAATAAGATGTGCAACCGGCAGGATCATGCATGTCATCGCCGGCAGGCGAGAATGACATGTCAAATCCGGCGCAATTATTATCATCGCAACCGGCGATGAATTACACTGGCGCCCAATATTATAAATTCATTCAAAACGGCGGGTGGGAATTGCTGCTAAAATTAGATTGAGCACAACCGCCGGCGATTGGGCATTTTGCAACCAGGCGAACAGTGGTGCGAATCACGACTAGATCACAATTAACAATCGGCAAGTTATTAAAAATGTCACCGTGCATCAGCGATGTTGTCCGGCGGGTGCTCCTGATGCACAGTCCTTTCATATGAGTGGGCCCACATGAATTCTATCGATCGGTTGGGCCCACGACGTGTCGCATCGCAATGGCCGAGCCCGAAGGATGTATGTCCATGTAGCGTGGGCCTGCCACCAGCCGATGAGTGGGTTAGGCCCATTTCTCTTCCAAGCCATGGAAGGGTGGGCCCGGGCCAGTTCCCTGGTTTGTAGGGCTGGCCGAGCCAATTTCAATATGCCCACGGGTGGGCCCGCCTGTGAGGTGACAGATGGGCTGGGCTCAATGGCAATCATATGGACAGGCGAGTGGGCCCAGGAACTGCACAGATGATACGGGTGGGCCTGGCCAATACATCATGTTGCTAAGACGTGGGCCCGCCGGTGATCTGATACATGAGCTGGGCCCGATCTCAGTCACGGGAAAGGTGAACGGGCCTGGTGGATCGCTCGGACACTAGCGGTTGGCCCGGCGGATGTGCACTCGCTAGTGAGTGGGCCCACTCCATCCCTTCATATGCATGGGCTCATACAGATGCAACTCTGCATACAGGTGGGCCCCGATGATGTATTCTGGTGTCAGGAGTGGGCTGATGCACGCCAGATCAATAGAGTTGGCCTATGCGAGGTACACAGCAGACGCGGGTGGGCCCATGTTACACCATATCCCGAAATTCAGGACATGCTGCTGTCGGCTAGTCTCGCCGGCAAGACATGTATGGCAACTCACAATGCCGATGAATCATGGCAGCCAAGCATAACGGAACAGGCGAGACTAAACATACTGCTGTCGGCTGGTCTCGCCGGCAGAACATGTACGGCGACTCAAAATGCCGATGAAACACGGCAGCCAAGCATAACGGAACAGGCGAGACATAAACATACTGCTGTCGGCTGATCTCGGCCGGTAGCACATGCACAGCTACTCACAATGCCGATGAAACACGGTGGCCATACTGCTGTCGGCTGATCTCGGCCGGTAGCACATGCACAGCTACTCACAATGCCGATCAAACATGGTGGCCAAGCATAATTGAACAGGCGAGAAATGAACATGCTGCTGTCAGCTAATCTCGCCGGCAGGACATGACCGGCCACTCACAATGCCAGTGAATCAAGCATGGCGATGTGGGCAGATATCCATATTCACAGTCAGATTTACAATTGTTGGGAAACAAAAATGTTATGTACACTAAACTACAGTGGGTATATATTGTACATTGCATGACATGGGAAAATTATTCACGCCGGCACAACATGTATTGTGCAATTACATTGCCGGCTCACCAGAAACATTAGAGTCCTCCGCCTCAGGAGTCTTTATGGTGACCGGCAAGCAAGCCGAATCCTCCATCTCTTGGGCTGGACCAGCAGCCAAGTCAGGACACTCATCAGCGGCGATATCTGTGGGGGTCACCGAGGAAGGCGGATCGACAAGGCGGTGAATGTCGGCGATCTTGCCGGCGAGCAGATCGGTGCGGTTATCTTGCGCATCCAAGCGCATGTATGCAGCTTGTAGCAGCTGGTCGCCTGCCACCACTTGACCCATCAGAGCCTCGACGGTTGCACGAAGCGCGGTGACTTCCATCTTCAGCGCTTGCAGTTCCTGGTCATGGGCGACACAGGATGGCGCCAAGATGGATGATGGGCCGGCGGCCACGGGATCGTCCAGCGTTTGGGACGACTCGGGATTGGCAACCGCCGGTGTTGCAGAAGGCGCCGGCTCTTCCTCAACTAACGGGCCGGCGTCTGGAGCTGGATCTTCTAGACTGGGAGTTAGCATGTCTTCAGCGCTGTAGAAATAATCTCACCTTGAATCGGCGAAGGGCGGCGCCGGGACTGGGAACGCGCTCGGCGGCCAGCCGAGGACTTGCCTTTGGCTGGGGGAGGATTGGAGCCTTTCCCACCGCAACGAATCTTGAGGCGGCTGCACAGCGCACAAACCTTCAAGGTCCGGCCGTTATTCTTGTTGATGCCCTGACGGCAGATGAGATCACGGGCCACACATTGGCCACAGCGAGGAGCCCATGTGGGCGCCGAAGTATCGGCGAACTCATCTTCCGTCAAGACGGCACCTGAAAAGTTGGTGGTAATCTGTGCCGATGGTGAGTGAGATAAGGCAACAATGAAAAAAATATGACTCACTTTCTTGACAATCACCGTCGGCTTGATCTGGATGGCGGGTTCTTCATCGGCGTCCATCTCTTCCTCGCTGGCGACTTCTACATATCGGCCTGATTTTCGGGCCGGTGGGTCTACAACTGTTGGCTAAAGGTACCATCAATCGAGGCTCATGTCAGAAAAGGTAAAAACTTACTTTATTAGGCGGTGGCGCCAACTCATCCTCATCAAGCTCATCATCAGTGTCGATGGTGGCCCTGGACTTGCCGCGCTGCTTCTTGGAGATCGCCGGGCGGCTTCGGCTACGGGCACTTGAGGCCCGGGGACGCTTGCCACGCTGAGTGCCTCGCCCCCGTTCTTCGGCAGGCAAGGAAGGAGGTTGTGATGGGCCGGCTTTGGGAGACGGCGACCGAGATTCTCCTCGGTAATGGACGTGGCGGGGAAGAGGGGGTGGCCTTGAATGCGGCGATCATCCCCTCGGATCTGCGACCACACAGGTGGGGTGCTGATCCCGGTGTTGTCGCCGTCGAGGTGCTCCTGTAGTTCGGCAGCAGCCGACAAAATCAAAGGTGACAACACTGTCACCCAAGAGCCGTGGGTCATAACTACTTCAGTCTAAAGAGCAATCAGACACGCCACAAATCACAAGAGAAACTGACTTACTATGGCCTGCCCCATCGTGGTGGCGAGTGAGAGATGCTTGGCATCAGCCGGCTGCAACTGGCAGGCTTGCCCAAGGATATGTTCGATCTTGTCAGAAAGATCGCGGAAAGATTGGTTAGCGGCGGCTACACGGTTTGATGGAGACATGGTGGTAGTAGTTAGATGAGGAACGGCGACAAACAGAACACAACGTAATATATACAAATTTCATGTGGCCACAGTGGCGGCTGATTATGTCATTTTCCCATTGTCCGCCCACAGGTACCGTACAATCAATTGTACAGGACCTTCTCCACAAAGACCACAGTTTACACTCAAATGTGTGGTGACCGTTCACCATTAGTAGCACGCTGCACAATGAATTTGTGGATCTCCAAGGATGTGGCCAAGCGCCAATCAAAGATACCCGCCGTGAGAATTCAAATCCCGACCCATTAATCTATTTAAACCCTGTTTCGTACACATTTCGAAGTCAAAATTCATTCTCCCACCCATGTCTTCCCAACAAGACTTGGAATTTACCTTAAAGGATTTCACACAAATTTTCGAGCATGCCGGATCCCGCCTGCTCGCCATTCGCATTGAGCTAGAAAAAACAAAGCTCACAATATCGCCGGACGATCGCCGGGTGATCGGCGAATATCTGAATTGGGACATAGAAGTAAGTTTCAACTTGTCCTATTTTGCACAGAGGTCAATTGACCTCCCAGGCTTACACACTCCCTTGGATGGCATTTTGCGCCGGGTTGTCTATCAACCCACCACTATCCAAGCACCTCCATCACATGGTCGGCGTGCTTTCAATGAAACAGCTCGACATGCTGAAAGACTACACGGAGGTGTATGAGGCATTCCTCAGTTTGCCGGTTTTGCCATCCGGGCCATGGACTAAGGGCCGCCTTGTCCGGGAGTATCGCCATGCTTGGTGGACGGGTCTTGCGACCATCAAGCTGGATCCAAAGTTCTTGTCCAGATACCCGAACGGCGTTGAGGTGAAGGAATGTGTCACGGCGCATTTTGAGCAATTGGTGAGTGATTGACTTCGCATGGATGACAACTAACAAATGCCGGGTGCAGTTTGAGGGAGATGCCTTAGTCACACCGGCGACACCGGTTCAAGCAATGTCAACGCCGATTGCTCAGCAGCTAGCCACCATCCACGCCGAGGCTAGGGAAGAAGGAGAATATCTTTTAAAGATGTTGGAAGACAAGGTTCTAGAGGCGAAGATGGTGGCAGCCACTATGCTGAGAATGGACACGGCATTAGGGGATGATGTACTGAAAGCCATCACGGCGTCCAACAAACTAGTAAAGTATTTGAAAAAAGAGGCCACAGCATAAAGGCCAGTCTGAGTAGTTAGCTATAATGTCCTCTATGTAGTAATAGGTCCTTTGAGATATGAATAGATTCCAAAGATGGCTGTCTGGACAGGATTCCGGTTCAATGGCTCATGCAATTCAACAACGGCCATACTGGTTTCATCTCATCTATAACAATTTGTAGGCACGGCGGTCAATCCTCTTATCATTGCCGAAGTTGCACAATCCTGCGAACGACATCGCCGGGCTCACAAAACAATGGCAGTGTGCTCCGGTGATAGACCGCCAGCCTGACCAACAAGCCGGACCGTCCTGTTCATGGACGTAGATTGGCTACCATTGCCAACGATCCCCGGCCGCGCCAATGAGTGCCATCCTGTGTGCTTCGGCGATAGTAAACTACTTGAGCATATATTCAAGCAACCTTTGGCGTTCACTATACTAGTGTGTTACACCGGCGGATATGCAGCCATCGCCCGGTTGAATGAATCTCTCGCCTCTCTGAACAGACATTGATAGATTTTGCACTGCCTCTCCGAGTATGCCACATGTCCATGCTTCTGGGCTAGCTTCGAGATGGCACCGAGACGGATCCATTCGTCGGCCTTCTGAAGCAAAAAGTTACATGTCCAATCCATTTCATGCTGAACAAGCAACAACTCTTCTGCCCATCGGTCTCTCATAGCCTTGGCACGGAGCCAGTGAACACGGTAAACTGCAACATCGGCGGTATAAGCACCGCTTCCACGGAGTATCGGTGACCTGCTCACACTCATTCAGCCAGTCACTGCTATCGGAGTCCCCTTCCACGTCCAATGACCAAAACCAAGCTAACACATTGTTCCTCTGCCCTCTTGAATTTGGATCGGCGACGGCAGTGCTGACCTTGAGATGCTCCCTTGTCAACGGTTGGTATCTCTTGAGCAGTGCATCGTCTGCGCCGAGTCTGCACAATTGCGATCGGCATTTTGAATAGATACTTGCATTGATGCTGACGGCCCTGTCCACTGAATGAACTTGAGCCCAAGCTCTGGTAGACAACACTTGTGATTTTGCTACTCTGACAGTCTTCCGGAAAATGACCGCCTTGTCAGCCAAATGCACCCTGATGTGGTGCAGGGCATCATTTGCCTGACCTTGCCGGAGCATGAGTTCCTGATCGGCGATATCAGCAACGCCGAGGGCCGCACATTTCTCTAGCCCCATATTGGAAGGCAAAGAAATCACCGCCTTTTCCGGCTCAAATGCTCTAAGCTCGGCGTCCATAGCTTCTTCAGGGTCTTCTTGAAGTATTAACAGATCTGGCTGCATGATCTGCATGTCATTGTCGCCTAATTCCTCGCCGAGAATGATTGCTCCGGCCGCCGTCCAGCGATCGATATCCCATTGCAGGGTATCACGTCGGCGACCAATCGCCAATCGCTGAGTATCTGTTGCTCGATGTCCGAGCTTTCTCACATCCATCTGCAGCGTGGCCTGGGCTTCCTCGATAGCAAGGCCCTCTGCCAGCCACGTTGCTGCACCTCTCCGGCGCGCCTCGCCAGGCTGCCGGCCTTGCGCTGTTAACAACCTTAACTCTTGCTGTTTTCTTGTCGGCGCTGTGCAAGAATCAGAACTGACTGTCTGTACGATAAGTCTACATACCTTTGCGCAGTTGAACTTCATAAATGTCCATTGCTGTTGGATCATGGCGCCGCCGTGCATGTGCCAACCTCTCTTGGGCCTCCCAATCTTTGACTTTATCGGCATCGGCGCTCTCATCAAGTCGCTCAAATGCCATGTTGCTGTCGGCGACCCCTTTCATAGCTTCCTTGTATTTTCGGCAAAGCGATTTGCCTGTACGGTCTCTGCTATCAGATTCATGCAAAGAATAAATGAGACACCCACTCATTCTGATCATTTTCATGAAGTTGCAATCATTCATTTGGTAATCCAGGCATTCTTTTGGTGAGGAGTTCCCATGCCACGGGCCGCTGGTGAGATTATATTTAACGGCGCCCATAAGGTCTCCATGATCTCGCCGTCGATCCTGGCTGCGCCTTGTATGAAATTGGAAGCATATCTGACATAGCAGCTGTCTTGATGGCCATGGACATGCCATAGTCCGATGCCGGGGGTGATTTCCAGCTCGTCATGCATCTTCAGCAACGGACTGTCGGCAATGCGGTCCTGGAGGTGCTTATGATACTGACAGTTCACATCATAGAAGGTCAATACACGGCGGATGCCCTCGGCGTTGAGTTTCAGCGCCTCGCACAGCGCATAATCCATATTCATCTGTCTGTTGACGGTCGGCGAAAACGCACACGGTCCGAGTGATTGTACACACCTTTCTCCCTTCTGAAAATCTACCATGGCGTGCGGGACAAAACAACCATGCCTCGCACATGCGCATCCGCCGATGCCAGTGGCCTCCAATCTGTGACGAGATGCATTTGCCAAATTTACCGTGCGGTGGTTGTTGCACTCCGAGCGTTGCACGGCATCCTTGGCAATGGCCAAATGCTCCTTGTACAAGGCATCGCCGACCATGAAACCACGACCGTCCATGAGAGACACTTCATCGGCGGGATTTGTGGCATGAAGATGCTCGGCTTTGAAGTTTCCGTCCATGACAAGTGATCTTGTGTATAACCAACTTGGAGTCTCTCGAGCAGATCCATTGTTAGCATCGATGTCCTCGGCGGTACCTCTGGCGGGCAATGTGACATTAATTCCCGGCTGAGGACATGCCGGACAAAAGAGGGCTAGATCGCCCGGTCTCACTTCCTTTTCCTCATGGCCGAAGCCATTCCACTTCAGGAGCTTCAACTTCCGCCATTGTCTTGCCACCCTCATGAGCTCCCGGTAACGGTCCTTTATCACAATTAATGAAATGGCAGATGGTGCACCCCAAAGCTCACCGGCACCAAGTGAGGAAAGACGCTCATGGTCATCCTCCTTAACTTGCTGTAATAATTCATCGCCGAAGTCCCGCACTCCAGGTTGTCGAGTAAGAAGTCATTCAAGACATCAAAGGTGAATGCTGTCTTCGGTTCTATGAATGACGCCGGAAACAAACCCATGTTAAACAACTGTATATCCGCGGCGTCGGCCTCCGGGCATGTGCAATACTTGACGATGTGGGTATGTACTCCGGACTTGTCCACTATTGTTGTCATGGCCTTGTTGTTCTTAATGAACGGCACGCCGGTCGGTAGGTCATGGGCCTCCTTTGTGCTCTGCTCGGCATTTGGTTCCTCCAATGTGCTCTCGGCATCCGTATCATTGGAACCTCCTTCCTCTGTGGTGAACAGAGCTGACTCCCCTACATCATCATCCCATGGGCATGCATTTCCTCCATGTCCAAGCCAGATCACCATCCCACTCTTGACCAAGCAACTTTCCTCAAAGAATGAGCCTGTCCATTGACTAACCCGATGAAAGGGAAGCCTCTGGTGCTGGGTTCTGCAACAACTTGTGCAAAAGAGAGGCTCACCGAAGCATCCATGGCATTTATAGACACCATCTGTCCCACAGATGATACATGACCTATCTGATGGAACTTCTCTTTCAAGGAGTATGTCAAGATATGCTTTGGTCTTTGGGACCCATTGACGTATATAGTCATTTTGACTCTGAATACAGATCAGTGGTGAAATAGAGGTGATATCGGCGGATGGCTCACCAAGGACTTTGGCAGGTGCAGTGGAGTCACCATGTGATCACCAAGGTCGCCTGAAAAGTCATCTCCCCCATGATAAAGCATACCATAAGATTCCTGCTTTGAGGAAGACTTAGTAGGGGTTGCTGGAACTGATCTACTAATGATAGGTCTCTCCACCCATTTGCCGACCACCTTTCTCGTCCTATATGTTCTCTGCCATTCCACCACTGCATACTTACGTTTTGGAGTCCACTCTTGTAGTCTAGAACCTCCCATTTGTTGAGCCCAGTACTGAATAAGAATCTGAAAGAATGACAAGTTTCAATTGACCAATGCAATATGGTCATATTGATTGATCACCATTGGTTACAAGTACATAATAAGAATTATAATATAAGCTGAACCGAGCAGAACACAGCAATCATATCCACTATATATCCATAATATGAACTGTAATATAGGGTGAATCAACCGAGAAGAACAGAACAAAACCATGGAACACCAACGACAGTCAACCAACTGTTGTTGAGTCTGGAAAGATTCACCATCACCATCCTTTATAACACAACATGCCAAGAAGTGAATCTCCTATTGTGGTTCCACAAAAAAAGGTTTGCTTGCAGAAGGCTGAAGTCTTGGTCCTCAGAGCCCACCTAGAAGACTGGAAGTCTGTGAAAGGTAAAGAACGTTCAAGGGTGCTGCTTGCCATCTACAAGGAAGCGTCCCTCCAAGCTCCCACCAAGGAAAAGGCCCTGTTGAAAGCTCGGCGAAAGGTATTTAACAGTTTATAACATATCAGAGATCCTGGAGCATGATAACATGTCTGTCAAAGATTTACAAGCAGTGGTTGCAGAACCAGTCTCACCGGAGAGGAGCTGCAAAGCCCCTTATCAAGTATGGCCATCATTGGACGGCGAGGCAAGTCTTGATTCACACACACAAAGCCTCGATTCGACAGGAGACGGGAGAGATGGCTGGAAGCGAGGGGATGATTACCAAGTGGCCGAAGGCAGCAAAGACAGTCATTAATCGTTTGTCGGCGGAGGAGAGAGAGGAAGCGGAGGCCATGGCGGAGAAGTGGAACAACGAAGCGGCACCGCCGGATATTCAGGCCGAGGTCGCCAAGAGCAAGGGCGCCGACATGATCGAGCATTTCGCCACTGAAATGTTCAAGAAAGCCGGAATGAGGGTCTGCATCCTATCAGCTTGGAAGGACAGCCAAGGCAAGCTTATGTTGGGAGGGTGAGTGTCATCGCCGATCAATCGGCGATTTATTCAACAGTCACTGCAGCCACGACTTCAATGAACAATTTGGGGATGGAGAGAGCTTTATCAAGACAAGGGATTGGGACGGCATCATCATGCCTGAATGGGTGGAATATGCGGGGGAGCAATTTGGTGAGGCCATGTGAATGTCTTACCGGCGAGCATACTGAGGCAAATGAATGTTTAGATGGCGAGGACGACGGGGAACCCCAGATGGTCAAATCAAAGAGACGATGTAGAGAATCATGCCTCTCATGGCATGATATGGCACTTTTCACTAGGGAGTACTTAGCACGAACTCGCAGCACCGCTCTGTGTACTGTCCACAGCGATTCCTATATGAGGCGCAGCTTTCCCGCGCAACGCGCGCCATGCGCGCACCATTCCCGCGCTTCGCGATGTATACGCGCGCGCGTTCTCGCGCTTGCGCGCCCTATAGCGCCTGCCATCCAGATGCATCCATCCACTGTCCACCATGTTCTCTAGTGCATATATTTCTATTTCTCTCATTGCATATTATTACATCTTTATTTTTATCATGCATTCTCACTCATATATATATTTACATACCTACTCGGTAGCGCTTCGGCTCCGCTTGACCGCGCTTAGGCGCGCTATATAAGCGCCAGCAGTACATACTACACTTTTACTTACTTTACTTACTTTTCCTACTTTTCACTTACTAGTTATCACCCACTATTTACTTAGCAGTACATAGTAGAAAGCTATTCCTTTACATTTTGCACTCTTATATCTCTTATCTTGCTTTATATCACTACTTAAGCTTAGTTTCTCATTTCCGCATACGCGCGCGCGCTTTCCCGCGCTTCGCGCTAATACGCGCGCGTGTTCCCGCGCCTTTGTACCTTGCGCGCACCTGCGCTTTCTCGCGCTTCGCTTAAGCGCACACTTCTAGATCCTTGCTGCACTCACTTCCCCTATAGGGTCGAACGCACTTGCTTCTCAAGTAATGCAGACTAGGCAGCGCGCGACCTTACAACTTTTACAGATACAGTCAGGAGCTTCTTTTGTTCCTCATTGTATTGTTGTTTCTACAACTGGAGCCCACCGCGAGGGGAGCAGTCAGCAAGATCTAGTTTTGCGCATCTTCACACATTTAAGGTCAATCTCTTTGCACTTTCAAAAGCTAACCAATTTATAGTTACGCATTCTCGCGCCTTGTGCGCGCGCTTTCCCACGCCTCTGCGCCTCACGCGCGCACCTGTTATATGCCTTGCGCGCGCCTGCGCTTTTTCACGCTTCAATGCCTTTTAGAATGCCCATCCGCGGCACAGCAAACGCGCCCAAGTTCAATGGTACTACAGACAATCTCGCTGAATTTATTGACGCATATGAGCAGCTCGCTGATGAAGCAGGACTCCAAGGACTTGATCGCATCAAAGGTATCATCCGCTACCTTGAACGTGATGACCGAGAATTATGGGGAGGAATGCCTGAAGCGCAAGTAAGCAATTACGACGCCTTCTTAGATGAAGTGAAGGTAATGTATCCTGGATGGGATGGTAAAAGACGCTACGCGCTCGCGGACTTGCGCGCCATCGCGCGCGAATACGCTAACAAACCAATGCCCTCTTGCACAGAATTAAGCAATTACCTGCGCGCATTCAGGAAGATTATGCAGCCACTCATGGACGAAGACCGTATTGGAAAGGCCGAACGCGACCGCTTATTCATGGAAGGAATCCCTAGCGATGCTCAGGCGCAAATCCGCTTGCGCCTTATGATCAAGTTCCCTGACCACCACCCATACGATCCATACCCATTCATGGACGTCTTTGCAGCCGCGCAGTTCCTATTACCTGCGCGCGCTTTTCCCGCGCCAAGCGCACCAGTAAGCGCACCAGTTAGCGCGCCTGTGGTAGCGCCAAGCATGCCAGTTAGCGCACCAGTGGCTAAGTACAACAATCAATACCACGCGAGTCGCACAACGCAGGATACGACCATTAGCACTAATGCAACAGCTGGACTCTTCTATCGCGCACCTCCAGAAGTTGTACTTAACAAAAGGCCATCAGTTCCTATTCACGCGCCTTGCACGCGCGTCCTTCCCGCGCCTACGCGCAATTCACGCGCCCTTGAAGCATCAACTGCGCCAGCATGCAAAGCTATACCTGACTGCATCACTTTAGATCACGAACTCAAGCGCGCGCTCGCAAAGCGCGCTGCAGGCGCCTCTTCACCTCCATCATCATCTCCTTCATCACCTGTTTTGCATGCTAACAATTCTCCTTTGCAATCCGCACCATCACCATCACCATCAATTGTATCGCAAGTCAGGGATGACTCTAATCATCTATTGCACACTAACGCGCCAGTTGAAACACGCGCGCCTATCGCTGTCGCATCGCGCGCGCCTATCGCTATCACCTCGCCAGAAGTCAGGGATGACTCTAAATATCTATTGCACAGTAACGCGCCCATTGTGGACGTTATTACGCCATCGCTTGAAACGCGCCCACCTATCGCATCACTTAAGCAAGAAACCTCGCCAATCGCACCATCGCCATCACCGCTATCGCCACTCGCATCATCAGAGGTCAGGGATGACCCTAAACATCTATTGCATCTTAGCGCGCCTATAGAGGAGCTTTCTGCCGCATCAGAGGCTCAAGTCACACCTTGCATCAACCAGGTAATTCCATCTGTCACTAACGATCACGCGCATGTCGCGCTTTTTGCATCTAGTGACTATCGCTTGCCGGTAAAGCATCCGTGCATCACGCTGCACAACCACCAAGCAGAGCATGTCTCAGGCGACCCTGGCGCAACTCAGGCGCACCATATTGCGCCTGAGGACGCGCAATGCGCGCGCCTAGAGGTATTGTATATTTACCCTTGTCTCATTTCGCGTTTTCTGTCTCTTTCATGTTTAAAGCTCTTAAGGAGCTATATGACGCTTCCAAACACTTTAGATTCATCTTCGCACCACCCCTTGTTCACGCGCCATGATTACGCGCATCGCGCAATATGCGCGCGTGTTCCCGCGCCTCGCGCACTCATAATTCTAGCAGAGTCTTCACATTATCGCATTTCTATCGCTTCTCCCCTTTTAAATTTCATTTCTGTCATTCAACACAAGGTATATTCCATTCAGCCATCCAGGCGCGACATAGGCGCGCGCCTGACACATACATATGCGCCTAACCCCCCTATCATCACCTTTAACTTCGCACTTCGCACATTTATTCGCATTCTTCGCACTTTTGCTTACCATGTCAATTTCGTTCCTGCGCGCCTTGATGCGCACTATTCTCCTTCACCTATGCGCCTATTGCGCCTTGATATACCACCCTTACAGCCCATTGGCGCAACATTTGCGCCTAATTCTTCACTATATACATTTCTCGCTAACACATTTGCAGGAAAATGGCCGTTCCTCGCGTGTTCGGCCAATATAATCAAATTCGCGCGAAATCACCCCAAGGCGCGCACATCGCGCGCACCCTATCAGCTTGTAGGGCGCCTCTACACCCCTTGCTGCGCCTCCCATTGGCGCGCCTTCAACCTGCAGCGCGTTGTGCAGGAATTCATTCTGCCAGTTACAAGCCCCCCCAAGCGCGCCAGCCTTGCTCATTCCAACCCTACCTTGGGTAAAGCGTTAGCTCGCAAGAGACGCAAAGCGCGCTAGTCACGCGCACTCGCACGCGCTCAAGGAGGAGGATCAAGCGCCTCAGCCGCGCATCAAAGAACAACATATACCATCGCTGTTTCATAGGATATTGTTTGTTTTACCCTGGGTTTTGTCCAGCGCGCTTTCATTTTCATTTTCTCTCATTATAATGCTGTCCAAAGAACTAATAACACACTGATATATATGCATATAGGAATCACTTAGAAGAACATAGAAGAAAAACAATCATAGAACGTGCCCGCCTAGCTCAATAGTATATTTTCTCTTCGCATGCATGACGCGGCACCATGCTCCTTTTTACCTTAGAACGCGCACATATGCGCGCAATATTCACGCGCCCATACGCCTCGCGCGCGCGCGCACATGCGCGCTTCCCGCGCCTTGCTCATAGGAAGGTGTAGATGTTGACAGCTGCACGAAGAAGACAAGTCGGACAGGACATCCGCAAAGTTACAGTTTTTTCCTTCGCATTTTCACATATAGTTTTACTCACAATGTTCAAACCTTTAGCATCTAATATTTAGCACGCCTAGCAGGACTTGGTCTGGACATGGATTGGATCGCTCCTGGACTGTGCCACCTCGCATCATCCCCACAGAATACAACACATGCGACACTCATGCGCTTTCTCGCGCCGTGCGCGCGCGCACTTTCCCACGCTTCACACCATATGCGCGCATCCCACCCACGCCTCGCGCGCCATGTCCATATCACTCTCACATCATCGCCTCACACCCATGGAACACTATTCACCCCAGAGTCACCCTTGCAATTCGCCATGCTACGCTTCATTCCCGCGCCTTCACGCATAGCGCGCGCACATTCTCGCGCCTCGCGCGTACCATGCGCACACCTTCCCACGCCTTCGCACCTTGCGCGCGCCTGCGCTTTCGCATACATCGCACATCACGCAATAATTCCTGCACTCGCACATTCATTGCTCAGCAACCCAAACATTGTACATGCATCGCACGCGCATACTATCATGCAAAATCCTCACCATGCGCGCGCTGAGTGGGGACACTCAGAATTTAAAGTCCCTGGGAGATGTAGAGAATCATGCCTCTCATGGCATGATATGGCACTTTTCACTAGGGAGTACTTAGCACGAACTCGCAGCACCGCTCTGTGTACTGTCCACAGCGATTCCTATATGAGGCGCAGCTTTCCCGCGCAACGCGCGCCATGCGCGCACCATTCCCGCGCTTCGCGATGTATATGCGCGCGCGTTCTCGCGCTTGCGCGCCCTATAGCGCCTGCCATCCAGATGCATCCATCCACTGTCCACCATGTTCTCTAGTGCGTATATTTCTATTTCTCTCATTGCATATTATTACATCTTTATTTTTATCATGCATTCTCACTCATATATATATTTACATACCTACTCGGTAGCGCTTCGGCTCCGCTTGACCGCGCTTAGGCGCGCTATATAAGCGCCAGCAGTACATACTACACTTTTACTTACTTTACTTACTTTTCCTACCTTTCACTTGACCTTACTACTTTTCACCCAACTTTACCTAGTACTTACTACTTAGAAAGTCGCAGTAGAAATCTATTCATTAGCACAACACATCTCACATCCTTTATCTTGCTTATATCTTCACTTTAGCTTAGTCTCTTATTTCTGCTTACACGCGCGCGCTTTCCCACGCTTCGCGCTAATACGCGCGCGCGTTCCCGCGCCTTCGTACCTTGCGCGCACCTGCGCTTTCTCGCGCTTCGCTGAAGCGCGTACCTCTAGATCTCCGCTGCACCTGCTTCCCCTTTAGGGTCGAACGCACTTGCCATCTCAAGTATCGCAGACTAGGCAACGCACGACCTACAACTTTTTAGATACAGTCAGGAGCATTGTTTGTTCCTCTCTGCATTGTTGTTTCTACAACGAGTCCCCAGGAAATTAGTTGAACTTGACGAAGACGCCGATGGGTGGCCAATTCTGCCCGACACAACAGGATGGAAACGAGCGGAACAACAGCACATGATTCGGTCTTTCTTGACGAAGCTCTATAGTACTTTGTTTTGCTCTGTCAGATGGTACATCATTCTGATTCTTAACAGGAATGTGCTCCGGCGAAGAAAACCTGAAAGCGGCGGTGCCATGGGGGGATGTAATCCATGACCCATGGGCATTCTTTGACGGCGCCCATTGGCCGGCCGGCGTGCAGCTCAAGGAGCCATCCAAGATGGATAAAGCAGATGCCACCACTGTACTAGATTTCTGGTTTGACCGCCAGAAAAACGACATGCAACCGGCATTTTCATTCAAGGCCTGGAAAGACTCCGATGGCGAGATGCAAGAGGCAGATGTGTGTCCACTCACTGCTCACCATGGCAATGCCACAAAGCAGAGCAAAGGCAAGGGTAAGGGCAAAGCCAACCCTAAAGCCAACCGCCGCCGTGTCGCGGAGAATAGCAATTCGGAGGACGAGTTGGACGGTGATCTCGGAGAGGATGGTGTTAGTCCATCCAGTGAAGATGAGGAAGCACCATCCACCGGTGGAGAGCCCGAGATTTCGCCGCCCCCAAAGGTCGCCTTGCCGACCAAGAAGACACGGGCTGCAGGGTCACGCCGGGCTACCAAAGAAGTTGTCACTGAGGTCGGCGGGGTTCAGAAGCCTCCGATGAAAGGTTCTATTCCCTCCGGACAGCCTCTCAAGTCACAGGGGAGCAAGGAGGTCGCATATACATCACATGAGCTTCCCAAGAACTTGAAACGCCATGGCACTGACGCCGTGAGTGACACGCTGGCAAAGCGAACCAGGAGTAAAACCACTGCGCCGGAAGCTTCAAGGGCTAAGCGGGGCAGGAAGTAATCATTATGTCATATTACATCTGTACATAGGATACGCCGGCATAGAATGAAAAGCACTGTCCGCCAGTGCACATCAGTGTAACTCATCGGCAATGTGAATGTATGGCCGTTAACATAACATTGGTGGTACTAAAGAAATAGCCGCAACTAATTGAAAGATATAATGTATGTACTATGGATTACCGGCAGTCCTCTCTGCTGTCTCAACCTCATTTGCGAGAGAGTCCATGAACGAAAGCTGGCGTATGTGGTGCTCAGATGCATGATGAAGGGTGATAAGATCTTTGAAGATCCTAGTCAACCGATCTCTGGACTCACAGAACGCCGATAATACAGCGCGGTTGCTGTCCAAGACATCTTCCGGCGTGGGATCTCATACATCATCACCGGGCCTAATGAGGCTACCCAGCATTGTTTGGGCGAGTTGATCAACTGTAAATAAGTCAGTAAAGTTGGAAGACTCATGTCAGTTGCGGGACTTACATTCATCCCCATTGAGCCGTTTCACAATGTCAATTGCAGCCTTCTCAGCATCGCCGATAAGGCCTCCGATGGTGCCTTGGCGGATCACTTGACTGGCGGAATCGAGTTTCCGTCGTTTGGCAGCGGGGAAAGCACCCTCCCAGTTCGGCAAGGCCTTGGGCGTGTAGGGGTCTGGCTCGGGAGCCAATGCTGCCTCTGGCACAGCGGCTATGTTAGGCGCCGGTCTTACCATCGGCACCAGTGCACCTTGTGGCACGGCGGCTGTAATAGGCGCCGGTGTCCATTCCCCTACCTTTGCCGGAGGGACCTTACAACCGAACTGGAATGCTAGAATGGTGGTTAATCTTCGAATAACTAATGCATATAGATGAGCGACTTACGTTTATTATTATGGTCAAACCCAACATGGGTAGCAACAGCTGCTGTTGTTGAAGGTGGCTCCTTCCAGCCGAAGTTGAACTTGGCTGTATGTTTGGCCGCCGGTGCCTGAGGAGGAGTTGAGGGCAGCGGTGGCGATATGGCTCTCTTGAGAGGTATCACCGACGCTGGCACTCCATTGTCAGGAGTGTTGGAACAGCTACGGCGGTTACGCCGGACATCCTGCGGCGAGGGCAGTGAGGGTGGAATCTCACTCTCCACATTCATTCCAAAGTTGAATGGTTGAGGTGCCGGGACCGGCGGCTTCTCTGTGGCAATGGACCAAGTCCAGCCAAAATTGAATGTTGTGGGAGCTGGGGAAGATGGTGTGGGCTCCGAGTCGACTGCCGCTGGGCGTGCCGGAACTGCCGGCTGCTCTGTGGTATGGGATTGAGTCCAGCCAAAGTTAAATTTTGTTGGAGCTGGGGAAGGTGATGTAAGGTCCACTGCCGCATGGCCATGCTTGGTCGCTGTAAACCCAAAGTCGAATTTTTGAGGTTGTGGTGGTGTCACAGCTGTGTGATGCGCCGCCTCCGGCTCAAGGGCGTCTGCCATGACTTGCTTTCGCACCGGAAACCCAAAATTGAAGGTTCGGGGGACGGTACACCTCGTACGCGCCAAGTCTGCCGTAAGATGGCTGGGCGAATTCCCAAACCCGAAGTTGAACCCTAATTGGAAATAAATTAACAATCATGCATGCCACAGAAACACGTACTTGGAGGTTGGTTGCCGGTGTTGGAAATCGGCGAGTTGGAGGGTGTATCGCCGTTCGTGGGCAGCTCGAAATGGACGTGACGGTTGCTAGTCATATTGTAGAAAAAAGTGACGAGGTTTCAGATGAGTGATTGGAAGAACCGTCGAAGAGGTGAGCATTAAATATGTGCCGATTAGTGTTGTGGCCGCATCTGCGGGGTTTCAACACTTAGCCAGGACAATAGATTATGTGCGTGTGAAAATTGACACGTGGTCACAGATGTGGTCAGAGATCAGTGCTTCTGAATCCGCATGCCGCCGCATGGTACGGGTGACCGAGCCGAGTTCGTATTATGACATGAAATTTTAATTTGTTCCATCTGCCATATAATGACAAGCGAATTGTCCCCATTTTTGTTATCTACGCTCACATTCCCCGCTCATCATGCCATCCTCAGAAGTCTCGAACAAGGTCTTCAATGAGGTAACCGCCGGCGTGCTCCAAATTTTGGCAAGAGCCTTGCAGTCGAGCGAAGGTCCCGCCGGCCACCTGAACATGGCCACAGAGATGGCAAACATCATGATCAGCATGTCCTCATTAGTCATGCACTGTTACCTAATTAAGCACAGACTCCGGCATTTCAAACTCATGCACGGTCGGCGACTGAAATTCCGCCGATCTTGCTTTCGGCAGCCATGGAATTAATGGAGCATGTAGATCGTGTTGGTCAGACATCGTTTCTTAGTGTCCCGGTGTGGAACAACATCAAGTCTAATGACTCTCGCATCGAGCGCCATCAGTTATATGGCAAGGCTCACAAGGTAATTACTGCCTCGGTGCCAGCACCAATGTCGCAACCTCCAGATACACCACCGGTCGAGGTGACCACAAATACACCGGCAGTCCCATCAGTGGCAGCAAAGTCCAAGCCACCCGGAAGATCTGTCACGAGGAAGACGCCGATAGACTTGTGTCAGGACAGTGACGAAGTCGAAATTGTTGGGGATATCACCCAAAGTGATGCTCTCCACAAGAGGAAGAGGAGCTCTACTGGTGGATCCGCAGAGGTCGCTGTTTGCTCTGAAGACAAGGTCATCGCGCCGGCGATTGTGGACAAAGCTGAGGATGTCGCTCCGGGCGATACAAATACAACGCCGACTAGACCAAGGCCAAAGCCGAAAAGCAAGCGGGTGGAGATAGTAGTCTCGTCTGGGTCTGAGGTCCCGACAAATAGAAAAGGGAAGGGAAGGGAAGTTACATTGCCGTCAGAGACACGCCGGCGGGACCATGAGCGGAAGAAGTCTAGAGATGTGAGTTCTGGCGGGCCGCCGAAAAAGGCCTCTGACCATCCTCCGCCGATGCGAAACGCTGGTGATCAACGGAAACCATGGTATGAGGTCCAGGTAGGGAGCTTTGTCATTCTATCTTTATGATTGTCTCATTACTGTATTCTCCAGAAAAGGTTCAGCACTAGGACTGCCACACGCGACCGGCAAAAAAGTGAAGCTATGTTGCCGGAACAAAAGGCATTGGTCGCCCCTGAGCCTGTGGGTACCATGAGCACGGCGATGCAGACTGATGTCAATGCTGTAAGCTCCCAAAATGCCTTGAGTCTTCCTCCTTCTTATTCGGTAAAGAACACTCCCATCGCCGCAATTCCACTCATGCTGCCTCCTCGTCCAACTCAATCGCCTCCGTCAATCGCTGAAGACATGGAAATTGACGCGCCCGGTGACAAGGTTGCAAGGGATTTGCAGGCCATGACGCTAGAGGTGAAACTTGATTCGGTGTCGCCCCTAGTGGCGGTTCAGGACACCATCAATAACCTTCAGACTCAGGTGGCCGACATCCGAACTCAGAACGCCAAGATGGCCGAGTTGGTTCAAATCATGAACGCCCGCCTTGCTGCTCAGGATACTGACATCCGAGCGATGGAGAAAATGCGTGCCGAGGTCGCCGGATTGCAAGAGGAGGTGAAGGCCTTGCATGCCGAATCTCAGACTCGTGAGGCTCAGATCCGGAGCGCCGATGCAGTGTTCACTGCACAAGGACATCGTACTGCCGTCCTGATGGATGCCTATGAGTCCATCCGGCAACGTGTTGTCCCCAACCCACCCGTTCCTCATTTTAATAATGCTGTGTTCTTCCCTCCTGCCGGTCATCCAGTCCCATACAGTCAAGGCATGAGCGCCGGGCAGGCCCAGGCAATGGAACGGCTTTATTTCAATTTCACCCCAGGTCCGTCCACCATCGCAGGTACTTCTGTTCCAAGTATCTCCGCCACGCACGCCGGACCCTCAGGTTCCCAGATCACCCGTCCCTCCGGTGAATCGGCATCTGGGAAGGGTCCCACCACCTAAATGATTTCCATTGGTCATTATTCTTACAGTCGCCATGTAGTGGTAGATAATTCGGAACTGTGCAATAATATTCTTGTTAAACATTCACTATTGATCATCCTCCCTCAGAGATGCGCCGTTGTGAGGCGCCGCTGCAATGCCGGTGATTTCCTTACCTTCCGGCGACCGACTCCGAAGCTGCGGTCCGTTGTCTTTATCTAGGACGTACACTATACTGCCATGTCTGCATCATTACGTTTGTGTTATCCATTCATCGGGAAGGCTCGGGCACGTGGCTTTCTTAACCGGGGGCCTAACATTCTTTTATGTCATTATCTTACGTCCCATCATCAATTCCCGATAAGTGGTAATTATAAAGGTGTTGACCAGTCAGTGATATGGTTGTGTCTGTCCCCGCCTCCATGAGTTTGCTCCCTGCTGACTGGGCTTTGGCCACCACTCATCTTGCCAGTGACTATGTTTGCCGCCAGTTCTGTGCCATTGTTGGAGTGACGCCGAAGGTCCTCCCGCCGCCGGAGCTCGATGTTGTTTTGATGCTAGGTTGCTCTCACCTCGCAAGGATCCTCGCCGATGCATATCTCAATCCTGGTAATGACCTTTCCGTGCATCCGGCGCTAGTGTTGATTTGAATTGGCTTTAGTCACTATCAACTTCGATATGACGAGATATTCCGAAGTACTGCAAAAGCAGGAGAGAGGTGTTAACCCCGGACGTGAAGAATTTCTCCTTACCCGATACCCGCCGGATCGTGAGATTATCCTGGAGCGTCCTGCAGTTGTCCTCGACAAATTTGGTCTTATCGTGCTATGGTACCTCCCTGGAGCAATTGATGCTGCCATTCAGGTAGGCTTGCACAACTCGCCGATGATCTCCGCTCACTGTTACAAAATGACATGCTTTCGGCGACGATGATGATGTCGGGCCCGCTGGGCAAAAGCATCACCCGTGGTACATCGCCGAAGGACACATGGCGTACCCATAAATCCAATTTTCAAATCAGTGAACATGGCCTTACCTCAGGGTGCATAAATCTATCGCCGGGGTGGTTCCTGCAAGGTCATCCGGTGCGTTGACTGTTCGGAACAGAATATTCTTGCCTGATTTCTTCATAGGCTCCACAGTTTCAGCCTGAAGTGTTGGCGACCCTTAAAAGCGACGATGGTGCGGCTTACTGTCGGGCGATGTGCAGACCGGCGGCCCTTGTTGCCGCTGCATTGAGAGTCATGCACTCCAGTCTCTATTGGTCATCGTTGACAACACAACTGGGGCTTGGGGTTTGGGCAGATACTCATCAAACACAGATCATGGGGACTTGGCTCAGAGAATGGGCATCTGTCTTTACCGTCGTCGCCGTTATGTGCAACCGGTATACTCCCTTGCACCGAGATGCTCTATCCCGCGCTCAATGGTTTGACATAATGACCAGCGTCGGCGGGTATACATCGGCGCGAATGAAGATGCCAAATATTGGGATTGAAATTGCATATAATGCAGGTGTCATGGCCGGCGCCTCGGGAAGAATTGTTAGGCATGGGGTGAACTGGGTGAACGGCGATCGAGTTGGCTGGGTGTGGTACATGAGGGATGATATCCATGAATTTGTAGATGTACCTCGAGGTGATTATTCAAGGTACAAATCTGTAGTTACCGATGCGATGGAATTTGCATAGAATTGGGGTATATATAGTACATTTGGGGATTTCTTCAAAGTCATTGATCCCTCAGTTCCATACAAGCATCGGTGATTGTCGGTGCCGTTCGGCGCCATATCGCCGGTTCAAGTTTATCAGTGGATATTGTGCAGCCCGCTGGGCCTGCCTGTTAATCCCGTTAGCCAAGACTGGGCCCGTTCTGCTTGTTTGATGTGATGTGGGCCCACCCCAGATTTAAGAGGTGTCATGTGGCCTGCGTGCCAATTTGGCTTACCTGGGATGGGCCCATTGCATCGATCTGGCGCTATTGGGCCCACCCGGCCACCGCTGCACAGGGGGTAGGCCCGACTGTATACAATGCTGACGCCTCTGGGCCCGTGCGTCTCCCTAACGTCCCTTGGGGTTTCGTTATGATTATGCGGCCAGCCCATGAGCTCCGAGATAGAGATCTGGGCCCAGCAGTGTTCATGAATGTGGTGCTCCAGGCCCACCCGTCCGCCGCACATACGGGGCCCGGGCCTATTCAATTCAGGTGACATGATATGGGCTCCCTCGAGCGCCTTATCGCCGCAGCCCCAGCTCAGCCACATATAAGGTAGTATCTGCTTGGGCCCACCACTCCATTCATCCCACCAGCAATGAGCCCATTGTTTTATTCTACCTATCACGTGGGCCCACCTGTTGTATCAAAGCATATTGGTAGGACCTGCCGGACTACATCGCCGGTGCGCTGAGTAATCTCTGCCGGCCGTTGATTACTTTGCACGTCCGGTAGTCCGCTACATGCGCCGGCGGTCGTTGACATTATGATCTGCCATCATTTCATCACCGCTACATTCGCCGGTGGTGGTATTTCCACTCACTGGTTTACTTTTACATTCGCCGGAATGCCTCATTTTTTTGGCCGCTGGCAATTCATTGGCGCCAGTATTCCAGCCATCTCAGAAACTCATGGGCCCACTTGGAATTGTTGAATGATCCCTGTTCCTCATTACTGCGAGCCCACCTGTAAACACAGTCTACTTCATCCAGACCCCTGTCAGCCCACTGCAATGTTTTGAAGAATATCGGCAGTGGGCCTGCCCATAACAATATGGTACACAGCACCGCCAGGCCCACCCATGTACACCGACATACACTCATAAAGTGGGCCCATGGTGGGCTGGCCCATGTCACATGGAGAAAATGTCAAGGTGGGCTGGCCAGTAAGTAAGGTGATATGTCACTGTATTATGTGTGGCAATGGTGTCTCAATCGCCTCCTTACAGATGTCCTTTGCATACGCTAACAGTTCCCTGCGATAGGATTCAATGACGTCAAGTTCGGGACCAGCACCCTTGAGTTCGAGCACTTGCGTTTGCGCTCCTCGGATTGGCAGAGGAACAAGACTTCTAACCTTTATCTCTGGGGGGTTAAAGCCCAATAGTACTTGATGTTGGTACAGGAACAGCATCCCAAGGATCACGTCATAGGCCTCCAGATTAGCTATGTCGAAGGTACGCTTGCCTGTTATGTCTTGGTATTTAAACTCAACCGTCGCGTTAGCTTTGACGACACTACGTGACCCGGAAACTGCGAGTTGAAGTGGGATTGGCCTCTCGAGTAAGTCATATTTCAACTTTAGTTGGTCCACGACTGTGCTTGACACAAAGTCAGTTAGTGACCCAGAGTCCAATAGGGCTCTACATGGTTTTCCATTGATGTGAACCACCACCACTATCGACCTTGGAAGGATGTGGGTGGATCCTTTCGGTCTAGCCGCCAGTCTGTGTATGTAGCGAATGTCTGGTAAGTCCGCCTGCTTAGTCTGAGAAGCACAATATAACTCACTGATGATTCCTGGAGGATTACCACCTGTGATATCTTCGATTCCCTCTCGCCCAGGTGCGATATCCTCAATCTCTTCCTGACTGGTTGCGAGATCCTCGATCTCTTCTCGTCTGTAAGTGATATCTTCAATCTCTTCTTCCTCCGATGACTCACATTCGAGTAGAAGTGGAATGTCATCGGTCTCTGGGTCGCTGTCAGTCGTTTCCCAGTCAGACCCCTCGCTACCCATGTCCCAGACGTACTCGTCACTTGATTCAACTTCGTAGCAGATACGCCCGCACAGGGTACCGTCCTCACTCCAGTCGGACGAGTTGGGTTCATCACTCGATGAGTCGGTGCAATCACCACTGGAGTCACCGATCACTCGGGTAGAACGGGGAACGGGTTCGCAACCCCAGGAGGGGTGAAACGACGACTTTGTACGTATCAAGTCTCTGTAGTTGTGTA
Organism: Suillus tomentosus; assembly: GCA_016647685.1. NCBI lineage: Eukaryota > Fungi > Basidiomycota > Agaricomycetes > Boletales > Suillaceae > Suillus > Suillus tomentosus. Next base: position 45,661 of record JABBWJ010000084.1, on the reverse strand, counting down.
GTTTTAGGCTCACTAGCCACGCAACTATGTCGAAATCAGGGTCACTCAATTGGTTGTAATAGACGATGTAATCGTCATAATTGTGCTTGTCACTTAGAAGGTACGTGTCAGGTCCTCCATGATTCGAGATACTGAATCGATATTTACTAAAGGGGTCGAATAACGGATTGTGAAGCTCATCCGTAGGGAATGGGACTCCCATACGGAGTATAGCCAAAGCTCTTGATGTCACGACTAGATGTTTAGCGGCCTCTAGGGAGCTCGATTGGTCAACATTCACGGCCATCCCATACAGTCCACTGGCAACACCCTCTTCTATGGTGGCTGACCTTATATCAGCATCTGTGACGCCGGCCGCGTGGACTTGCAAAGAAGTGACTTTAGAATTGGGTCTGTAAGGTAGTTTGTGGCGCCTGGGACAGTCTTTGGCTAGGTGACCCTTCTGTTCACACTCAAAACACTGATCATTGTCCCTTAGTCGCTTAATGGCTTCAGCGCTTTTCTTATTGCTACCCGCGGGACTTCGTAGCGCATTCTGTTGACGAGGACACTGGTCACGTCGACCATCCGAGCGGGAGGAGTGGATAGCATTTGCTGAGAGGGACGAAGTACGATTACCATGGTCTAGGCGTCTAGGTCGTGAGTGTCTATTATTTCTCATTTCAGAGGTAGATCCGTGATGAGCTATACTTGCAGCAGCAGTTGGATTAAGTGCTAGGAGAATGTTTGGATCGCGGGAGTTCTCGAGGAACGCGCGTTCGGTGCGAAGGGCCTTCTTTTCCAGTGTGTCAAGGCTAATGGAATTCGGTTCATAGCCCTTATCTACTAGTGAGGCTTTAATATAGGGTCTGCAGTGCGTCCAGAACTGACGGACAATCTCTCGCTCGTCGACGTCTCCGGCAGTATCAGCCAAGTCGTGAAGTCTTCGTAAGTAATCTCTAACTAAGAATTTGCCGTCTTGCTTACAGTCCAGGAATTTCTGTCTTTGCAGCATTCAGAAATCGGGAGGGAAAATGTAGTCGAAGAGTTGTTCGAAGAACTCGGTAAGCGTATAGTCTTTCTGAAGGTCTAGGACGTCACGCTCAAAGAATCTATACGCCTGTCCTCCCAGGTACTTGCCCAGCATGCGAAGAGACTGATTTGTGGTGAGTCTTGCGCGGTCTTTCCACTCCCGAACCTCTCTCACCCATTTCTTAAAGGTTGTGGCATTGGCTTCGCCATTATACGTAAATGGTGGTTCATTTTTGATGAAGCTTTGTTGATACTTTAGGAGGTTGAGTCTGGCGCGATACTCACGACGAGCGATGCGTTTACCTCGCTTGGTTTCAGCTGAATCACTATCGTGGTCAGATTCAGGTTCCAAGGCTAAGAAGTCAAGCCCAAAGTCATTAGCGGAATAGTCTACTCTTCTTTTGTGAGTCTTCCCGTCTGTTTTGCGTTGTTTGATGTCATCTTCTGACTCCATCGACGAATAGTCACCACCGGACTCGTCCGGTGGTGACTCGTTAGGGTCAGTCTTTGGTTTCCCTCCTGTCATGGCGTGTTTAACAGAGCTCCCAGAAGGGAGGATGGAGGATGCCCTCTGAAACCGTGAACTTTCGAACGGTTTAAGTCTGACAGACGGGGAAGGATCCGCTTTAACGTTAGTTCCTGTTGCTTCAGTTTGCATTCTCACTGATGGCTTTTTCGTGCCAACTTCTGGGGTTTGGTATATTTCCAGTAATTGTCGGTGAGTCCGCTCTTCTCGCAGTTGGCTTTCGAGGACGAGAGTTTCTAATTGTTTGATTTTAACTTTTAGATCATCTATGGACGAGGATTGTCTTTCAATCGGTCCATCACTTAGGTTACGAGAGTCTTTGGGGTCCGGTTTCTCTTGACGTGTCGCCTCAGCGGCCCACTGCTCTGTCCTTGAGTTATGGTGAGTCTTCTCGTTTCCTGGAGTTCGCTCGTTCTGATCAGTCGTTACAGGTAACTCTTCGATAATCCGAGGAGTTGACTCAAGGACACAGGCTGATGGATTTAATACTGGGAACTCGGGGACTTCCCCGAGTTCGTCGTCGTCAGGTAAGTCGAACCAACTCATATGCGCTGATGGCATGGTTCTAATTTCGTCGTCAGCCGACATGGCATCAAATTTATTGGTCTCGCCAACCACTATACGCGAGGTATGTAGTCCAACTACACTCCCAAGGATAGGGCTAATACTCATAGGAGCAGAACCCTCGCCATCATCAGAAATGCCGGGGGCTGATAGACTCAACTTGGAAGGGGCTCCCAGAGCACCCAACCACGAGTCTGTAGATAGCTGATCGCTCGTCGGGGGTTCGGCCCTCTGACTGAGTGATCGCTCGACTCCAGCGGTGACTTCGTCACCGCGAGTCCATGCACTGTCGACGCCCAGGTCTAGTGCTGCCGTGGTCCGGTTCGGTCCGGTTCAGAGGGTCCTAGATGAGAACCAAGAACCGGACCATCGGTTTGGTTCTACAAAATGTCCGAACCCGGAACCGGACCATATAGAACGGTTCGGTCAGGTCCGGTCCGGTTATTTTGAGGTTCGAACGCGAACCGAACCCGAAATTTTTTTACAGCGAGCAAAAAAAAACATATTGTGCTTGTAAAAAAAACATATAGTACTTGTACTTGTAGCTACACATTCAACACAGCTGCTTCCGCCTCAACCGTTGCAGAAACATGGCCATTCCTATATCCTGCCTTCAACAACTGCAGCGAGCTGAACGTCGATGCTGCAAGTCCATTGCGTCGCACAGTAGAAGTAATTCCTCCGCTCGAGAAAGCCTGTTCAGAGGGGACAGAGCTGCCTTGAATAGGCAGATAGTCCCGTATGATGCGTGCGAGAGTGGGGTATTGTAGTGAGTGAAGCTAGTAAATAGATTTAGTAGAGAAAAAACGAATCAAAAACATTACTTACTCCCCACCACGCGACAATGTCGTCAGCGCATCAGATTCAGACATTGTGTTGAGCGGTAATATCACTCACCTCATGGGCCTTGCTCCTTTTATGCGTGACCAAAGTAAAAAAACAATCTCCAAAGCCGTATGCATTGGAGGATCCTAGAAAATATATCAGTGTAAATTAGTAATATATCAATCAGTTTATTGAGTTTATTGCGCTTGATTTAAGAGTTGATTCGTACCTTGGGCTTTACTCGACAACCGGAGGTGCGGGATGCGGGCCTCCAGACAGCATTCAAAGTCGGTGCAAATCTTGCGGATCCCAGATGTCAAAGAGACCATTGGGGTAGAAGTCGAAGTGACCATGTGAGTGTGCCTCACCAATATCGCAAGGAAGGCTTCGGTTCAGGGTTCGGAACGGTTCGGCAAGGTCCGAACCTGAGTTCGAACCGTTCGGGAGACAGCGAACCACAAACCTGATTTCGGTCCGGTTCGGCCAATATTGGGAACCATGGACTGGACCATGGTCGAACCTGACCAATGGTCCGGTTCGAACCGTGGTTCGGAACCGGACCACGGCAGCACTACCCAGGTCGAGTGCGCCAGCGTCGACGCTCATCCTGCCTGTAGGGTCAGGGGAGCTCAACGGGAAGGTACCAGGTATGTTTTCTTTCGACATCGTCGAATTATTTTCTAGGGTGTATAGGAAGGTAGAGAGGTCGTCGTTGTACGAGGGTGATCAGTCCTCGTTGACGGCGGCCGAAGTAGAATAGGATTTAGAATTGAAGGCAGTCAAAAATATGTTACACTTAGAAAGTGTGACACGAGAGAGTAGATAGTTTTGTTGAATAAAACTTAGGCTTCGAACAATGTGACTGTCCGAACTAAATTATATTCGGAGGGGGTAAAAGATCAACTGCCCTACTAGTATGTAAACTAAGGTCTTAAATACTGTAGAGCTAGGAATACTTAGGAATATGATGGAAGGAAGGTAGGATGAGTCAGGAGAAAGGTAACTAGAGAGATATATTGGTTGCTATCGTCAATATTAGACGATAGCTTTTGACGAGCGTTACACCGTGCTCTACCCTAACAAAGATAGACCAGCTCATAAAATTTCGATCAAACCAGGGCACTGGCCTGATTCCTTTTCGAATAACTGTAGCCTGTGAGAGGATACAAAATGTTGGTGCACCGTGCTCCCGAGTTAACCGGTCGCGGTAAAGGTTATCTTCAAGCTTCATCACTAGTGCGCAGCTAAGTACGCAAAGTTTTTCTTTGCATAACCCTGTCCGACCGACTCCGATCCGACGTCAGGAAGTCCTCCCCATAAGTCTAAATACCCATCACATACTCACCTCTAATTAGTACACCGAAGCAACCATACTTCTCGTTACGCAACAATGTCAACGTACGCCAAGTTGGCGCGGCGATAGGGAGGCGAATAAACCAGTCGGAAGTCCGGTGTCGTACCACGGAAAATTGATTCGAACGTCCCACTCATCGATGCATGCCCGGTCGTTCGTTCAAAAACAAACTCAGCCTCGGTAGCTTCAATCGGATACACCAGCGGACTGCCTCCGTGAAATCATTCGGCATCCCTCTCATTCCTTACAAAAACTCCCTTCCTTCCGACCTCGATATCTTCTCTGTTTCTGGGAACGAACCCGAGTTCGACGACGACTCCGGCTGTGGTCCATTTGACGATTCGAATATTTTTGAAATCATCGATATGCACGGCTCCCAGGACTCGACGTCATCGACGTTGCCTGCACCTGTCGTCCAGAACCGGTTATCGCAATGTTCAATAGCGAAGAATAGACGCGATGATGAAAATGATGCTTCGGCTATGGTGAGGTTGAAAAAACATTTGTTGGCGGAAGTCGATGGAGATCAGTCCACGGCGCCTTTGTCTATGTATTGTTTCATGACTGGTCTCATGTGCGTGAACTGTGCTCTTGATTTACCTCGCAACTCACTGATCTTTTTTTTCAGCGATTCGGTTACATTCTCTGCTATATTTGTCTGGTGCGCTTTCCAAACAGGAAACAGTTTACAAGTACGAGTACCTCCGCGGTTGCAGAGGATCTTTCCCACTGACATTTGTGCGATAGCTGGCTCTTGCCCTTGCTCGCCTGTTCAGTGGGCAGCATGATCATTCGTTCCATATAGCGGACCGTCAAGCGCTCTGCTCTGTGCTCACGTTCATTTTCGGCGCATTCATCGGCCGTATCGGCGATAAGTTGGGCTGCAAGACACGGTTATGGCTGGCCCTCGGCACATTCATTCAAACCCTCTTTACGATGGCCGCCGCTATTGCGATATGGCAGAGCCATCAGGGTAGCGTTGCTGATGTGCGCGCCAACCCCGCATGGACCAACGTGTCGTCCTTCGTGTGCGTTGGCTTCTTGAGCGCGAGCATGGGCTTGCAGGGCATTATGGGGAAGCGTGTCAATACACAGTTCACCACTACAGGTATGTTTCAGGCATGTCTCTATTTATTTTCTAACCTTTCATTTCTCCGCAGTTGTGCTCACGACGACTTGGTGTGAGCTTATGGCTGACCCTAAACTTTTTGACATCCGACGGATGGTCATTTCGCGCGATCACAAGATCATGGCTATTGGCAGCCTATTTTTTGGAGGCTTCATTGGCCGTCTATTGATCGACAGTATCGGTTCAGCTGCTACGCTGGGCATCGGCACAGGTATCCGTTTGATTGTCAGCGTATGGTGGCTGTTCGTCCCGGAGAAGCAGGCTGGGAAGTAAATATGCGTATGAAGTGCTCATATGCGTGTTTATATCCATGTACATATCTTCATTTCCGACGACTAGGAGACGAGATGCTACGTGTGTTGACGGGTAGGGGACGAGAGAATGATGTGAGCTGAGATGTTTTTTTTGTTCAATTATACCAGTATTTTGTTGCACTTTTAGTGTAGTATTGCCTAGAGTTTTTTTTTCGTTTTCAGATACAGTAGGCATCACGATTTTGCATGCGCAGTGGCTTTGTCGAACACAAACGTAGCCCATTCTCCAGTTTTCTCACGGCTTTCTAGTTTTATTCACAAACTTGAATCATGATCGAGTCTCTCCAGTGACTTACTTTGAAGTTTGCTCCCATTACCGTTTTCTTGTCAGTGCGTGAACACTCTTTTACCTCTGCTTTCCTCGCACGCTGTTTAGGCGAAGATCGAGCGGAGTTCTCTGAGAGTGTCTGGTCATCGTCATACTCAAATGTTCTCTCACTACAGACTCTTGTCACCTCGTCGACCCTCGAGCTCTGAACTTTGCTGATTACGTCTTGCTCTGTTCAAGCTGCCGCCGCAACTCATCATATATGCATCATATTTCGCCATTCAGTTTTGCATATGGTGCTACATGATTGACGTATTCAAACCCTAACCTCTTTCTCTATCATGGAAGCCCAACCCTATTCAACATATTGGGGTCGGCTCGACGCAACGACCCTGTCAGGCGATACCACATTCAAGTACATGCTGTACGCGATATGCCTGTGACAGTTATCTGTCCTAGACTCGGAATGGTAAGAGAATGCCAAGTGATTCGTACTAATGAGTATTAGTCGAGGACTTGGTGCGCAAGCATACTAGTCCGAGGCCCCAAATTCGAAACATGTATGTATCTATCTCGCTTGTCACAACGGCTAAATATGACTGTCGGCTAGATGCAACGACGTGTTGCTGCGTGCCGAATCTATGCTCTACCGCATTACTACCACCAGGAGCGCCTTCCCTGCAGGGTCTAGGCGCGGCAGAGGGCGGATTCTGACCTCGGCAGCGCCAAAATCCGAGTCGGAAGAATGCTAGACTGGTCATTGTTGAGTCTATTCATAGTAGGCTGAGTAACAAGCACCCTGATATGACGGCAAACTCGGTATCTCAAAATTGTTTATTTGGTTAGTACTCGTTGACACGTTTGATACTTACAACATAGTTGTACATGCAGCGGAGGAGTCGTATTCAAGCCTCTTGTTTAACATACTAAGCTATCCTGGCGACAAGCGTCAATCATTACATTGAGTCATTCTAGTGCCAAATTTCATAGAAGTCCGTTACGGAACTTCATCGATAGATGGATAAATTTGATACAAATGATAATCTTTACACCCATCGAAGCTTACCTGACAGCAGTAGGCACACGAAGTCCCCTGAAAGCATGATGATCAGCTTCGGCTTTTCGCTTTGGGCCTCTGTCAGGGACTATCGATGATATTTGATGGCTACGCCATTCGACTTGTTTGTAGTACAGGGCGTACTCGAACCTACTTGGCCGTTAAGATAGGAGCCCGGTCAGCGCATGACTCGGATATGAACTGATATGGATCCGAAATACTTGCTTCTCTAGATGAGATTATATCGGTTTTCCAAGCACGAGGCAAGATAAGAAGCGAATGATACGACGAGTGATGAGTCGAACGTGACATACGTGATCAAGAAGGATCAAGGATATACTTCATGTGAATACAGTTGCGATGAAATTTGGAAGAGTTTGCATGTGTAGACTAGAAGACCAGTAAGTCACTGTATGGCATTGCCTGCAGCATGCATGAGATGTCACCTACCTGCCTCCAATGCAGAATAGAATAGCACTGGGCTTTAACGCGGATGTAGTTGTCGTTATTATTAGTGTGTTATAGGAGAAACTTCGTAGAAATACGTCATTGATATTATTATATGTATAAACAAGAAGAACGCACATGCGGAGTTTGTGTAACGGGTAAGATCGGAAGTCCAGTCAGTAACCACTGTCAGCTGAGGGGTCTCGTGTTCCTGTCCCTTGCAATGACGAATGGAAGAATGCCAGCTTAATTATATTGACATATAAAAACTTGAAGGTAAGCACAGCAAGCCTGTACGTGAGTTGGAACGAGGCTTAACTCGTGACATGCATGGTATTACATGCTGGTGGACATGAGGATAGAAACGCAAACTGTGTAACTCGACTTGGCCGGTTGTCTCCTACAAATGGGGCCGAACAGTGGGGGATCCCCGGGAATGTGTGGCCCCAAAAAGGCAGGTGTCCAAGGATGCACGCTGGTAGCATCATGCTCACTGCCTTCTGGTGCCTCGACCCAGCCGTGTAGGCTGAGATGCCACGCATCTTGTGGTGCTACCAACGTCATTCTACATGTGTTATATGTTTTACGCTCTCCATAGAATGCAGAATCATGTAGAGTATGGGGAGGATTCACCTCCGGAGGTTTGGATACTGATGTGTAAATCCACGCACTGACGTTGGCAATTACTTTCACATTTCTGGTGTAGAAGGGAACTGTTATGCTTGGCACTTCAACCCGATGCGATGCGCTTTGATCGCACTCAAGCGCTCATATCTGCAAATCGGTCTTCGAGTCATCCAACATCTCGACCTCTTTCCTGTACACAGAATACCTACAGCCCATAGAGCTCAACTCCGCTATTAGACACAGAAAACCCTGCCGTCGCTGCGTCGACCAGTGCATAAACTGCTATATCATATGGTACAGTCTAGTCGTCGTCGAGGAACCTTCTCGTAAGCGTCTTATTCTAGCCCCGCCAATTCATTCTAATTTTCCGACTAGTACAAAACCTTGCTCCAGGCTCTTTTCTCGCGACGAAGGATACGGACACGTTTTATCTCTCTTTCTTGGTTGACCTTCTCCAAAATCATCAACAATTACTACTCTGAGCTCCAGCTACCCGACTATTTATATACATGAACATCTAGATATGGTTCTCGATCCAACGTCTTGCAACTCTGTGCCATTCCTCGTCGAACCAGCACCCCCAGGCTCGACGACGACGAACCCAGTTTTGCCCTCCATCAATAATTTATTCAGTGGCACGCCCATTAATGCCGGCCCGTTGCCCCCGATACCATCGACGTCCCAGTGCTCGAATATATTGAGCAGTACTGGCTCCCAGCCGACGAACGACGTGCCCGAGAGCTCTCCGTTTATGACACCATTAACAACATCTAGTGTGATGGCCTCTCAGGTGCGCACGATATTTCACTGTCTGTGTTCGATCAATGACATTGGCTCCACACCTTCTTCGCTTCCATCACGGGCATCATTCACGTTGCATCTCTTGTAACCATTAATCCATTCACCACTCTCCTCAACATATATTCTCGTTTTATCTCGTGTTCATTATTGTCTTTTCATCATCACCATTATACTTCCATTCCGAACTTATCATTCTTGATGGCCGTTGTCTATTCACTTTTCTCTCGTCACTTCAGGCAAACGTCTATCCATCGGATGCTGGAAATGGTTATTTGCAACAGACTTTCACTCCATCTCCACCTATCAGCATTGAATCTCAACCGTTGTCCAGTCCAGTGTCATCCAGCTTGAGGTAGGTCCTACCGAAATTATCCGGGGCACGTTCATACAATTTCGCACCCAGTTTCTCGTCGCCTATTGCAAATTCCGGGACAGCGGGCGCGAGTACTTGGTCAAGTTCAAGTACGCCCTTGTGGTCTTCTTTGACGACAAGTTCTGATAATTTGTCCTCTGGTTCATCTCTGATATCAACACAAACGCTCTCCCCATTATCGTCTACACCCACCATGACATCTGATGTATCCTTCACATCTACCGCACCCGGTTTTACTTCATCTTTCACCATCACACCCATTCCTCTTCCTTCAACTTCGCTGTCTTCAGCAATGACAACATCTACTTCCGCAGTGGTTTCAACTTCCGCCCCCCAAAGCTCTTTGTCGTCAGCAAGTCCGTCTTCGTCATCACACACAGCCCTCGCATCTAGCTCTTCTCTGGTGTCCAGTACGATCACTCCATTTCCCACCACGCTGATTATTTCTACTACCGATGTCGATCAATACAGCACGTGGACTGATACTCCTTGGACATCGACGCTGGTTTTGACATCCGTCCTGTCGGGTTATCCCGTCACCACTTGGACGACGACAACGAGCGGGGTGCTCAGTACTGCAGCTGTAGATACCAATGGGAACAGGTGGGTTCTTTTCCTTTGTGGCGTTGTTATGAGGTCACCTGCTATAATTGTGCTAATGGGGATCTTCGAAGGCTCTCTCGTTCCCCTGGTTCTATTGCTGGCCTTTTCCTCGGGGTCCTCGGAGCTATTGCTTTCGCTGTTCTCTGGCTTTTCTGTGCTCGTCGTCGACAGCGCAAGCTATCATCTCGTGATGCGAGTGCTATTCCTCCATGGGCGCCTGGCGCAGGCCCCGGCCCACTTGAAGCCGAAGTAGACATGGAAGAGCGTTATGGTGGGATTATTGCAGCTCTCAATGAGGGCATGGGTGCGGGACGGAATGTTCGAATTGAAGGAGACACGAGTGGAGAAGTGTCGGGAGAACTGGTAACTGCACGCGCTTCGTCCCCTAATCTGCCTCCATATTCACTTGGAGAGGATGACGACGGTCCTCATGTCTTCCCATTATCTCCGCCTCCATCTGCATACTCCGCTCCCCCGCCACCGTCCGCGTATGTCCCGCATACCGCTAATAGTTCCCGAAGAAGAAGTTCGCCTGGGCCCGATGCTTCCGCATGGTTTGGGGGGTATAGTGTTGCTCCTGCTCCTTCGGCTGCATCGCATTACTCCCATTCTTCCACCCACTTCCTTACCAGGACCGAAACCGGAACTAGGACGAGGACTGGAAGCGAGGAGCCGCTCTTGACGAGAGCCGGAAGCAGATCTTCTTACCTCGATTCTGGCAACAAGGTCCGGCTAGGGTCAGCATTCGGTTCGCCTGAAGGAAGCATGAATGGCCATAACCTTTCACCTACGTCACAATCCTCTGGCATGCTGAGTGCGACCGCTTCATTCGACGTTCTGCGGAGTATTTCGTCTCAGGGCGCACTGCGGAGCACGTCTTCGCATGGGTATGGGCTTGGGTTTGGGAGTACCTCGTCCGGTGCCGACTCACATCAGGGACCTGCGCTAGGGCTTGCGATTAGTGCAGCTCCAACTAGTTACCAGAACAGGCGTGTTACGATATGGAAGAAGGGGAAGCGAGATAGCGCTGGAAGCAGCACTACTGCATCCGCGTCTTTATCCGGTTCTGTGGCCGAGAGACCTGCTGGCGTACGAGCTTTCCTTGGTCGTCTCAGACGGGGCAATACCCCGAGCCCAAAGGCAGGTTCTTCAAGAGAATTGCCTAGAGACATAGAGAGCGAGGGGGCTGCTGAGAAGATAAATGCTTACGGCCCAGATATCTTCTCAGCCTTTGTCTCCCCTGCCACTCCCGAACCTGCATCCATGTCAACATCCCCGCGATTTGTGCTTTCTAACCCCGATCCATGGCTTTCCTCGCCGTATGTTCATGCCGACGTGGCGGAACATGAGGATGGCTTGCAGCCACCCTCGTGGCCATGGCTTAGAGTGCCGTCAACCTCCTCCCCTGTGTCCGCCGACGAGTCACGCCTTACTACGGCTGACGGACTTCTCGATCCTCGCCTGCGTGACTCTTGCGAAGGAAGGAGCAATTCAAGTTTACGGGATTTTGAAGATTACTCCCGGCCAATTGGAGGTGTAAGTGTCACTTTGTTTTAGTCTCGTGCTTTCCTGTCCGCACAGCTTACGATTCATCGTGTAGCTCATCAATAACCGACTGCATAGTACCACAACATTTGGCACTATTGATACCCATGAATTCGACAATGGAACAAGCGTACAAAATCGAGAGGACGACCAGCAAGAGGATGTTTGTGCGACGATGACTCAGACACCTCGTGCAAGCTGGATCATAGATGGTGGCGCGGATGTTCACGTGCATGACGAACGAATCTGAATTTTTACCACGACTTGGATACGACTTTATAACAACTCTTTCTTTGCCGAGATGTTTATGAAATGACAAAGCGCCTTTGCTTTGCCAAGATACGTGCGGTATGGGTCCTGATTGACATTCCTCTCTGTTTTACTCATGAGACGAACGTGCCTACAGACACGCAACGTACAATAAAATATGACGCAGAGCACTCACCTCACATCTGTACATGCCGTACAAACCTTCACATATTATGCTCATATATACCTTACGGGCCTGCTCGCGTCCCGTTGTACCATATAATGACGACAAGACAAACGACATTTACATCATTTTCTACTTCCTCCCCCTAGACTTCCCAAGGTGACTTGGTATGTGGTATAGTCCTTTTGATTCAAGTGATTCCTGTTTCTGACGCATTTGGACTTAGGGTATATAACTTAACATTGCATTTCATTATGATGAATGTTGTCCTGGACCTCACGAGCGAAATGAACAGCTTCATTTTACGTTTAGTATTGTCGCACGTTGCTTTCGATATCTCTGCTTTCAGTATATTTGCTTTCGCTAACTACCATCTTGCTCACTGAGCTTCTTAACCACTTCCTTGTTTATCGTCGCCCCTGTTTTCTTTGCATTGCTCTCCTACGGAACCAAATTGATCATGAATCTGAATCTTTCGAGTGGTAGCAGGGTCGAGTGAGTGTTGTGCTTGTTGCGAGTCTGATGGTTGTGCACGCATAGTCAAATGCCCTTGAGTCCAGACACGGTACGAATCTTCCGCGTGTCACACTGATTCCAATTTGACGTCAGTGCTCGAGAATACCGGTGATGATCGATGATCGATCAAGTAAGTGCCAGCTTGATCAGCTGCAATTGTATACCAGCCAGCGCAGTAAACAAAGACAGAGTGAGTCAAATGATTCTCTATGAGCTATCAACTGAAATACGAGCAAATTTGGTTGCTGGCCACCACTGCGCGCAGCTGGTATCGAGGAACGGAAGATCGGACTCGCTTGGGTTTTGCGTCTGCAGGAATATACTAGTAGTGCCGCACGCTTGGAGGCCTGCCAGCGTGCCATAGACAGGCGAGACACAACCCTTATTTGTTGTACCATGAACAGTCTGCGATAAGGTTGGGTTAGGACCGGGAATTTTATCCGAATGTAGTAGGGATAGCGGATGTCCAAAGGCGGCTGGGAGCAATTCGGAGATGTATGTCGGAGTAGACATGAAATAGGGTGACCGCGTTCCTCGTATAATCATTCATGATATAATACAACCAGTGCTGGCCCACTGCTTGCCTCGTGTTCAAACCCTTGTCAACTTGCAATGTCCTTCAACAGCTTCAAGTATGGAATCAGTCGTTCCAGTATTCGTGGTTTCCTTGCGGCCGTGTTCCGTCCTTTCATGAGTTCTCCTTCTGATGCCCCCCCGTGTTCACGTTGGGCGATAGTAAGAATGACGTAGGACAATGGCAGATGCTCATCCGGAGCAACGAGCTATCTTCGCAATGCCAGCTTGAACGCGTCGTCCACTGCAAATGCACTAGCGACAAAGAACACGAATTTTTGCTCCTTCATTTTCGTCATCCCATACAACAGCACGCCGTCGCGATATTGGTTCTAGACCGAACCCCATGCACAGATTCTACAGAGAACAACAATGGCTCGTCAAGATGTATGCAGTCGCCATGCATAGTCTCTCCATCAGTTTCTCCTTGCGATTCCATCTTCACTACCTCAAATAGCGGTTCTGCTATCAAATCCTATCTATCCAGAACATATGGCCCGTTCAAGAAGCTTTGTTACCTCGACTTCCCCGCTTCCGCTCGCCCTTCGGCAATTCAAGTATCCGTGCTCCTGTCCGCTCTCAGTAAGCAATCTCCGTCATACCACCTGTACCAGTACCAGTGTCACTGGTATGCCCATACCGTCTGGGAGGCCCTCAAAAGGCTCTTCCCAGATTGCCACGAGATAACGAAGAGCGATGGGCGCTCCTCTCATCTCGGGGTCAAGATCGAGAAGGCAGACAGCGTGGAGGTAATGTGTGAGCAGTATCACGCCCAGTGGGCGCGCATCGAGAATGCGGCGGAAGAGAGGAGGAGAGCAAAGGAAGATGAAGTACGGCAGGTGAGGTTCCTCCCAGAATCAGTTATGCAATTCATTCATTCATTTTTACAGTTGCGGATGGAAGTACGGGCTCAATATCAAGCGGAGATTGACCAGGCAGTGAGGAGAGCAGAGGAGGCGGAACGGGAAGCAGAGGAGGCAAAACGGGAAGCAGAGGAGGCAAAACGGGAAGCAGAGGAGGCGGAACGGGAAGCAGAGGAGGCGGAAAGGAAAGCAGAGGAGGCGGAAAGGAAAGCAGAGGAACGGGTGAGGTTCTTTTTCAGAATTCATTATGCTATTTACTCATCGATTCTCGCAGGTTAGGGCTGAATGGCAAGCAGAAATGGACCGAATGCGAGCCCAACTCGAGCGCCAGGCAGTGTGATACCGGTGTAACTATTACTCTCATTCCTCAATCACCAACATCCTCATCATGATCAGACGCAGTTGCAATATATATTAAAGCATATCAGAATTGACCTTCCTGTCTCAGACTCTGCGATCTACAGGGCTAGTTCTCATTGGCATTACCGGTAACACGAAAAACCCCTCCGCTTTCAAGGTCACTAAGGACGCATTGCAGTTGTAACGTATATAGTCATGAACGAGCTGTAATCAGTGTGAAGCACGCGGCTAGTTTGAGTCACAGAAGGGCAACCGGTGCCAAGATTTGTCGATGTCAGTGCTTGTGTCATATTGTTCTAGTACGAGGCCTGTCAATCGTACCGACCAGTGACATCCCAGCAGTAAATAATCTGACAATTTTGGCTGCTGCGCCATCTCTTAGATTGTATATCACGGCCACTATCTTCACGCCAGGTCGGAGGGGACCCATTATTCAGTCTTGTCATCGTTTTGACATCAGTGCTCGAGAATACCTGATGATCGATAATCGGTCAATCATTCTCAAGTACCAGCTTGATCAGCTGCAATTGTATACCAGCGCAGTAAACTTAAAGAAGTCAAGTCAGAGTGAGTCAAATGATTCTCTATGAACTGTAAACTGCAATACGAGTAAATTTGGTGGCTAGCCACCACTGCGCGCAGCTGGTATCAAGGAACGGGAGATCGGACTCGCTTGGAGGCCTGCGTGCCATCATGATAGACAGGCAAGACACAACCCTTATTTGTCGTACCGTGAATAGTCTGCGATAAGGTTGCGTAGGACCGGGAATTCCGAATGTAGGGATAGCGGATGTCCAAAGTGCTGGGAGCAATGAGATGTATGGAGTAGACATGAAACAGGGTGACCGCGTTCAGGCTTGTATAATCATTCATGATATGATACAACCACTCGCCCACTGCTTGCCTCGTGTTCAAACCCTTGTCAACTTGCAATGTCCTTCAAAAGCTTCAAGTATGGAAAGAATCGTTCCAGTATTCGTGGTTTCCTTGCAGCCGTGTTCCGTCCTTTCATGAGTTCTCCTTCTGATGCCCCCCCCGTGTTCACGTCGGGCGATACTAAGATGGACGTAGAACAATGGCACATGCTCATCCTCGGCAACGAGCTTTCTTCACAATGCCAGCTTGAACGCGTTGTTTACTGCAAATGCACCGACGGCAAAGAACACGAATTTTTGCTCCTTCATTTTCGCCATCCCACACAACAGCACGCCGTCGCGATCTTGGTTCTAGACCGAACCCCATGCACAGATTCTACAGAAAACAACAATGGCTCGTCAAGACGCATGCAATCGTCATACATAGTCTCTCCGTCAGTTTCCCCGACCCCTGCTCGTGATTCCATCTTCACTACCCCAAACAACGGTTCTGCTATCGAATCCTATCTATCCAGAACGTATGACCAGTTCAAGGAGCTTTGTTATCTCGACTTCCCCGCCTCCTCCGCTCGCCCTTCGGCAATTCAAGTATCCGTGCTCTTGTCCGCTCTCAGTAAGCATTCTCCGTCATACCACCTGTACCAGTACCAATGTTACTGGTATGCCCATACCGCCTGGGAGGCCCTCAAAAGGCTCTTCCCAGATTGCCACGAGATAACGAAGAGCGGGGGGCGCTCTTGTTATCTTGGGGTCAAGATAGAGAAGGCAGATAGCGTGGAGGCGGTGTGTGAGCAGTATCACGCCCAGTGGGCGCGCATTCAGAATGCGGCGGAAGAGAGGAGGAGAGCAAAGGAAGATGAAGTACGGCAGGTGAGGTTCCTCCCAGAATCAGTTATGCGATTCATTCATTCATTTTTACAGTTGCGGATGGAAGAACGGGCTCAATGTCAAGCGGAGATTGACCAAGTGACGAGGAAAGCAAACGAAGCGACGAAGCAAAAGGAGGAAGCGGTAAAGAAAGCAAACGAGGAGATGAGGCAAAAGGAGGAAGCAGTAAGGAGAGCGGAGGTAGCGGAGAGGATGATAGAAGAAGCGAAGAGGAAAGCAGAGGAGGCAGAACGGAAAGCAGAGGAGGTGAGATTTTTTCCAGAATTCATTATGCTATTTACTCATCGACTCTCGCAGGTTAGGGCTGAGTGTCAAGCAGAAATGGACCGAATGCGAGCTCAGCTCGAGCGCCAGGCAGTGTAATACCAGCGTAACTATTACTCTCATTCCTCCATCACCAACAACCTCATCGTGACTAGATGTACTTACAATATACATTAGAGCATATCAGAATTGACCTTCCTGTCTCAGTCACGATCGACAGGGCTAGTTCTCATCGGCATTACCGGTAACACGAAAAACCCATCCGCTTCCAAGGTTACAAGGACGCATTGCAGTTGCAACGTATATAGTCATGAACGAACTGTAATCAGTGTGAAGCACACGGCTAGTTTGAGTCACAGAAGAGCAATCGGTACCGATGTTGCTCGTGTCCTATTGTTCGAGTACGAGGCCCGTCAATCGTACCGACCAGTGAACTAGTGACCTCCCAGCAGTGAACAGCAGTAAACAATCTGACAATTTTGGCTGCTGCGCCATCTCTTAGATTGTATATCACGGCCACTATCTTCACGCCAGGTCGGAGAGGACCTATTATTTAGTCTTGTCATCGTTCCTACTGTGATTCGAACCACTCCAGCCAACTGAGTGCATTCGATGGCCATTTAACAAGGTGTAAACATTGAATTCGAGATGTATGTAGGCAAATGTGCTCGACGCGAGGGTTCCGAACGACTAACTTGTGCCTAGGTAGAGTTATGTAGATATGGTACGTCAATGCAGCGACTGATGGGTGGATGCGGTCAATGTAAACGAGTGAATCAACGAATCTGATGGGTGAGCGATACGCACTATAACAAAATCATGTATCAATGGAGCTGAGATTAGATGGGGTGTCGCAGGAGTCAGAGAGAACATGGGGCATCGTAGGAACATAACAGTAGGAAAAGAGGTATCGCACATACAAGAAAATAAATCGAGAAAGATATGAGGATTGTCGATGTCGCCGGCAACCTACGAATGACGTGCGGGGCCCATTGCTCGCCGGACAGGATTGTCCCTCTCCACAACAAACGCCCCAGCGCGCAGGCCTTCCTTCGAAGCCAGGCGTTGTTTGCTGTCTTTCTCCCTACGTTCGCGCTCCTCCCGAGCGTGCTGCAGGAGCTCAAGGCGCTCAGCACCTTTGTCAGAGCCTTGAGGCTTGGAGAATACAGGCTCCCGCTCAGTCCCATCTGCGAAGACTACGTTCTTGCGGGAGCCGGTGCTGGCCGTACTTTTCTCACCCTCCGATGCGCTGGCATCTAAATATTCAACCTTCGCACGTTTGGCACCAAAGGAGCCGATCGGAGAAACGTCTTGGCTGCGGTCACGAGGCTTGCGCTTAAGCTTGCTGGCAAAGAGCCGGCGGGGTGGACATGCCTCAGCCACCTCAAAGTCTGGATGATCGATCGGCAGTTTAGACGCCTCAAGCACTTCAGGGGGAAGATGATATTGGGGGTTATTGAATGTCGCTTTTTGGCCTCGGCTAACAAAGCGGTCAGTATGGAGATATCATTGAAGACGAGGAAGACTGACAAGACATAGGTTATTGTCGGCTTCTCCTCAAACGCTGGTGCTGGAGTTGGCGTGCTCGCACGCTCCGGGGCTTCTCCGACGGGCAATTCATCATCGCTGCTCTCCCAGCCGCTTGCATTAGATGTGCCTGCTTCACCCTCACCAGCGAGGAAAGGATTGTCAGGGGAGTCTCGAGTAGGCCATATTTTCTTAGCTTGAGAATCAGAGGGGGATGGTAGCGCACGAAGGAAGAGTTTGCGGGGAGGTGTCACGGGTGGCTTTGGTAGAAGAAGTATAGGTGGGGGCGAACGCGAGCGCTGCACTGATGATGCACGAGGGTGGACTTGGGGTGCTCTGCGGGAGGGAGGAGGCGAAACGGGCTCACGTACGCGATACTTCAACAGTGCGGGCGAAGGTGACTTGTCCTCTTCCGAATCCTCTACTGCAGAAGATTTTTTACGCTCATGAGACACTACGCCACCACTACGACCAGTCCAGAACGAGTTCTCGTTATCTTCTTCTTCGTCATGCGCAGGAAGGACGTCCATGGTTCGGCGTTTTTTCCTTCCCATGAGCGCATGGGCATCCTTGTCGCCGCTACTTTCATCTTCACTTTTGCTGTGTCGTTGATCGATGCGAACAGCATAGCTTCCACCAAGGTTGTCCTCGAGTTCTGACGCGCTGCCACTCTCCTCTGACGCGTGTCTAGAGGTCGCTGACACTGCTTTTGAACGAGATCGCTTGTGATGTGTTCTGGGAGGCGTAGGCAGTGATGCCAGAGATGCAGAGCGTTTTATGGGTCGTGAATGAACTTCCGTATCGTGAACAGAGGGAATGCGGATGGGTGATGAGTCAAGTATCTGATAGCTTGACATGTCTCAAGATCAAAGTCAATGGAGTTGGAAAAGATTTCGCTAAGAAGAGTTATGCAAGAGATAAGATGGTGGTTAGAAAGAAAGAAGTGATAAGCTACAACGTTTCAAACCGACCACGGTCCACTTTGTCGTAAAAACAACACCACGAAAACAATGCATATAAACACATACAAACAAATGTTCTTGTCCACAACAAATCTGGTTTCACCGACTCGACGGCGCCGCCGTAGTGACTGCTGCCAGAACGACTGTCTCCGGTATGGATCCACCCCTCCAGCGAATCTTCACAAAAGTGGAACCGAATTAGCTCAATGTAGGATGAAACAGCCGAGGCTGAAACTCTGAAATTTCGTCAAACAACTTGTAGATAGTTGTAGAGAATGCCACTGGAGATAGGTAGAATACAGATTTCTGAAGTTATCCTCGATAGTAGCAATCGATACCCTTCATTCTGACGTTTACTAGTACTGTACGTGGTTTGAAGACAGTTGTTGTGGAATCGGGTGGCCAATTGCCTTTTTCGGACACCTTGAAAGTGTCGCTGCGTTTAGTACAACGTTACTCAAACGTTACTACAGCTTCAAATCGAACTTTTATCACCTGTACGCTCAGCTCTCTTCGCGCGTACATCGCGATGGCTTCGGGAAGCCCAGACGACTCTGGCAGGCAAGCTGCCCTTCCCTGGACACCTGACGTGTCCGAGAGTGCAACCGAAGCTCTCCAAGCATTGGACACTTACAAGAAGAAGGATCCATCTAAAGGTCAGCGATGCAGCATTGGTGTTAGATGAGCGCGTCTATATCGGTAAACCCAATATGCAGTGGTGGTTCGCTTCAAGGCAGTCGGTAACGCACCAATCATGAGGCAGAACTTTTATAAGATTACTGCCTCCAACCGTTTCCAGGCAGTCATTCAGTTTTTGAGGAAGGAGCTGGGCTGGAAAGCCGGAGATCCACTGGTTAGGATTGATGACTTGTCTTTAGTGTTGAACTGACCCGTCCCAGTTCACATACATCAATCTTGCATTTTCTCCCGCTCCCGACGACACAGTATCAAATCTCTACAAGGTAATGCGCCTAGGTCTTATCGCATAACATTTTCTAATGGCTGTTAAAGTCATTCGCTACGGAAGGACATCTGATAGTCAACTACAGGTTAGTTTCCCGATAATTCGCGTGCACAGCGTGTTGATACGATTGCATACTGTTTAGCACGACGGCGGCATGGGGGTAACAACATTCTTGCTAAACAGTGTATATGTGTATTTTCGCAGTTGTGTCACCGTTCAACATTATACTTGTCACAAGTTAATACAAATTCTTCGTTCGTCAAGTCTGTACCAGAACCTATGGGCAACTCTCTTGGAAGGGTATAGTGACTGACACGGTATCATAGTCAAGATATCTTCGCCTGGTTCTGAGCACTCTGTCAATCGAGGAACTTGTTGAACTCAAATAGACGCTCCGTCTGTCTGATCACCCCTCTGCCTCGGGAAGATCCGCCGAGGAAAGGCATAACGAGGTACAGGGGTTGAGTCCGATGTCATACATCATCCGATTATAATCAACGATTATGTATGAGTGAAACTGAAGCCATGCCCAATAGTCGACGATCCAACGGCGTCCAATGCAACACGCTGTGTAAGATCAGATCGACGGGCGGTACGAGATCAAGAGAGGTAAAGGGATCGATGGTAAATAGTAGAAATTGGGTCGAACAGAAAAAAGGCTTCAATTTCCATGTCAAGACCAAATCTGTTCCTGTGTACAACCAGGTAGTATGCCAGAGAGTGAAAAGAGTGAGTATCGTTACGGGAGTGGCGTTGGTATGTCGAAATGTCTTACTTTTATCCCTGATCATCCAATATCTTAGTACGTACCACAGTGGTTCCATGCTGCAGACCAGATAGGCACCGCTATGACCTATGCAAGTGCTTTTTTTCCCTTCCGAGACGCACTGTGTTAGGGTTATTGGCACCGAACGGGACTGCTAGGGGTGGGCAGAACCTGGCGAAACTCAGTAGAGCTCCATATAGAGATTTTAGTAAGAGTTTTACTAATTGCTGTGAACGAGAACGATATTGATTCGTAAGGACACAGCTTACATGCCAGCCGGTAAAACCACCAGATTTGCAAGATCTGCCAGACCCAAATCTAAGAGTAGCTCTTCCTTCCCACACAAATGGCACTTTCGCAACCAGCGCGTACTGGCCAAGGTTCCCGTTTGCTTGTGATGGTACGAATTCAGTGGTTGCTTCATCAGGCGCAAGCACTGGAGCGGGATAGTCATCTCATCGATAGATAGGATCCATCGGAACGAGTATAATTTTCCCGCTTCTAACTTGATCAGAAGATGAAGGCATGTCTTGAGGGCTTTGATGATAGCGTATTGTGCTGAGAAAATATCAGTCTCAAACATATCGGGAAGTCGCACCAACACTGACCAATGCTGGAGGTTATGAAAGCGTGAACTAAAGGGGAAAGGACGAGGAACCATCTCTGAATTCTAGTTTGCGTCGACTCGCAGGCCGTAGTAAGTGTTATGATCACTTTTGTGATAACAGTCACGGTATAATAGTACGACCAGTTGGCTGAATTGGCTCCAGTTGGCCGGTGGATTTCAGTTCGACGGACCGGAGCTCTGAATATTTATGGTAGTGACGCGGATCGCGTGGAAGGATTACAGGACACGGGTTCCTGACTGTCCACTTCTCAGATGGTATAGATCTTGAGAGGTCATGTAACTAAAGCACCTCAATTTCCCCACGCGTATTCAAATACTGATGGCTGGCTGGCCAATGGCCGCTGGAACAGGCTGGAACTCAGCGCTCAACAACAAACGGCTAATTTGCCCACCTTCCTGTTATGAGTTGTTTGGTGCAGGTTATCGGATACCGCGAATCGGAATCTGATGTGACCAACAAACTTATTAACCAGTCAGGAAAGTCCTAGGGTGCATCTTGTTCAGAAAGTTCGAGTCAAGTCTTGAACTTTCAAGCGAATCATGGGATTCTGATTGTTCCCAACCATCGTGCTGCCCTGAAATGGTTGATGTGTTTGGATCAGTAGTCAGTCTCCCGAAATGTCTCAAATGCGACGAACCCAGACGCTCGGACTGCAGAGTTCTCAGTGCCGTGGCTATCACGAGGTGGCTCACGTCCGAGCGTGTAAGCCGGGGGACGTTTGTTGAAATCATCCTAGCAACAAAAGTCACAGCATCTCACTAGCTTGCACTGGTGAGCGAGAAACGGGATGGATTTTCTCTCATTTCCAACAGTCTGTGAGTGGTTTGTAAGCACGTTTAAGGGTTGTGCGCGATCCGCCAATGAGAACGTGGCGGCCCCGAGAAGTTCCCACGGCTGCGATGTAATGGGTATTATTGAGGGCAACTGACGCATATAAAGTGGCGTCATATGTGAGAGATCAAGCAAGATCTGTGATATACTTTTCTCTTAATCTACCATCATCATGAGCGGAAGACCAGCTTCAGGTATGTCCATCAACACTTCGAATATCTTATCCCGCGTCCCCCTCACCTGTGATTCTGCAATCAGAGTACAGTGCTTGGAAGAAGCTCCAGCAGACATATGACGCCCAACATGCTAGGCTCATCCTGAAGGATCTGTTCGCTCAGGACCCCAATCGTTTCTCAAAATTCTCCGAGGAATATGTAGACTCAACCGACAAGAACACGACGTTCTTGCTCGATTACTCTAAACACCTCATTACCCAACCCATCTTAGATACACTCCTATCTCTTGCTCGCGAGGCAGAGCTCGAGAACTACCGCGACAAAATGTTTGCCGGAGAGCACATCAATACATCAGAAGATCGCGCCGTCCTTCATGTTGCTCTCCGCAACTTCGATGATTTCAAGATCCAGGAGTCTGGTGTTGATGAGGTCGCTGCCGTGCTCGCACACATGAAGGAGTTCTCCGAAGCAATTCGGAGTGGTTCATGGAAGGGCTACACCGGCAAGACAATCAACACGATTGTCAACATCGGTATCGGTGGTTCTGATCTCGGACCAGTCATGGTCACTGAGGGACTCAAGCCATACGCGAAACGTGACTTGACCGCCCACTTCGTCTCTAACATTGACGGAACCCACATCGCTGAGACTCTCAGACTCTGTGACCCCGAGCGCACCCTCTTCATCATCGCTTCCAAAACGTTTACAACCCAAGAAACTATCACCAATGCTGAATCTGCTCGCGATTGGTTCTTGGCGGCAGCCAAGGACAAGGCCCACGTTGCAAAGCACTTCGTCGCCCTCAGCACGAACACAAAGGCTGTCACTGAATTTGGCATTGACAAAGCAAACATGTTCGCCTTCTGGGACTGGGTTGGTGGGCGCTACAGCTTGTGGAGTGCCATAGGCTTGTCCATTGCCATCTATATTGGCTATGATAACTTCGAGCAGCTCCTGAAGGGTGCCCACGGTATGGATAAGCATTTCAAAGAGACTCCCCTCGAGAAAAACCTTCCCGTGCTCATGGCTGTTATCGGCATCTGGTACAACGATTTCTATGGTGCCCAGACTCATGCACTCCTACCATACGACCAATACCTCCACAAATTCGCTGATTACTTCCAGCAAGGAGACATGGAGTCCAACGGAAAGTTCGTCACCAAGGGTGGTCAACGTGTTGACTACCAGACAGGGGTAGGTGCGATAGACCCATCTGCGTGACAGAAACTGACATGATCTTACACGCAGCCTATCATCTGGGGTGCCGCAGGCACTAACGGACAACATTCGTTCTATCAGCTAGTGCACCAGGGCACGAAACTCATTCCCGCAGATTTCCTCGCCCCTGCCACAAGTCACAATCCCATCGCCAATTCTAAGCACCACCGTATTTTACTCTCCAACTATTTCGCCCAGCCTGAAGCGCTTGCATTTGGTAAGACAGAGCAGGAGGTGCGCAAGGAACTTGGCAGTGGTGCAAGCGAGGCGCTCGTGAAGAGCAAGGTGTTCGAGGGAAACCGCCCTAGCAACAGTATCTTGTTCCCGTTGATGACCCCAAGAACCCTCGGTGCGCTCATCGCGTTGTATGAGCACAAGATCTTCACCCAGGGTGTCATCTGGGGTATCAATTCTTTCGGTAGGGATGTTCCCGGTTCTCGCTTTCTCGTTCGCTGATGGTTTTTGTAGATCAAATGGGTGTCGAACTTGGAAAAGTTCTTGCAAAGAACATTTTGTCGCAGCTGAATGACCCGTCCGATGTGACTGGCCACGACAGTTCGGTGCGTTCATCTTTTCACTACGCTTTACTTTCTAGCTAAGGCAAAAACGGCCTACAGACTACTGGTCTTATTCACTACTACCAAAAGCACCGAAAGGAATGAATTGTAATCCCAAGGCTGTAATTTCGCGAGTAGACTGTAAAATAGCACCGAGGTATTTTTGCTGATTCTTGATAACAGTAGCTATAGTTAAACAGGAGTGTAATCTTAGCACAATTTCAAAACACTTCGAGATAAGAGAGGCCTCGGCTTCAAACACCGAATGACCGCAGAAATCCTGCACCACGATGTCGCGTTGACACCGTATCATTCGATCTGTCAATGATTTGTCTCATTGACGGACACCGCCCCGCGGGCAATGTCGATCAATTCGCAACCCGCATGCAGGATCATCACGTTGCGAGCAGCGAGATAGGTCACATCATTCTAATGTAATGTAATATTGGTTTGCCCGAGACTATGAGGCTTCTCTATTTCAAAACACCAAATGAATAACGAAATTCCAACGAATCATATTCCATACAGAGCGCATTGCAAATGCGAATAACCTGCGGTGTTTTCTCTGTTACACACATGAGCCAGTCGACTTCTGTGTGAGTTCCTGGAAAACCATTGTACTCGTATCAGTTCTTTCGTCTGATTGCGTCATCTCCTCGGCGTGGTATTTTCGAATGCTGAGGATGAGGCGTGGTCCCAGTATAAACATCTGCATGACCTGGGCAATTTGAAGAATGCCAAAATAGATTTCACCTCCCAAGGAAAACTGTACGAACGATGAGAATTAGTCAGATGTAGATGTCAGCCACGGATCGCGTACCCCGATGCTTGGAGAGAGACTACCGAGGTTCAAGCAAGCAACAGCAGCATATCTGGTACGTGCAAGATTTCAGTGAGGAAATACAATGTCATTCTGATCATAAGCTCACGCTGTAAAGTAGAATGCATGTGTTTCGATCAACACCC
The DNA here is from genome assembly GCA_016647685.1 of Suillus tomentosus. NCBI lineage: Eukaryota > Fungi > Basidiomycota > Agaricomycetes > Boletales > Suillaceae > Suillus > Suillus tomentosus. The sequence continues at coordinate 20,849 of JABBWJ010000084.1, read as the reverse complement.
TGAAATAGTTTCTAAGGGTCAATCTCGCCAATGGCTGTTTCAGTTCACGGAGGTGTTTTACAACAATCCAGACTGCGAGACACAGTGTGGTAAGCTCCCATGCAGTGGCTATACCCCATGCATCGGTTCCCAGATTTGAACTGCCTCCAGTAGGATTGCACTGATGGACTCCGTAGAAAACAGTCTCCTCTGATGTTTGATTAGATCACTGTGTTTAGGTGATTCATAAAGCTTACCCCCTGAAACACCGCTACTTCCGTTAATCACTGCGAATGTGATGGTGGCAGCGAGAAGGAATACAACGAGAAAGACGAGTATCTTTCTGGACTGCTCATACATGGCATGTAACCGGATGATGAGGATGACTAGAATGATATTTAGTTCAACTTAATATTGCTAATTGTTGATGCGGTTGAATGACTCACCTCCCAGCACGGCATTTGCAAATACAGATATCCAGGTTTGTAAGTCCCAAAGGATAGTGCCTGAAAATTTGAGTAACGAGCTTCCGTACTTCCAGAAAACCTACAGCTGTGCAGTTGTTATATTTGTTAAAGCAACAAGCTGGTCGAAGCTTTCACTAACCTCTATGTAGAAGTATATTTAGTTGGAGGGAATGGTAGTAATTGCTGCAGAATACTTACTGTATCCGTCAGCGAGACCGATGGGAGAGTCCCTGCATAGTACCGGTCAAAAAAACGTTCTAGTATACTTTTGAGACATACACAGCACGGTAGAACTGATTGCGAGATATGGCTGATTAGTACCGGGCCACCTTGTCAGCCCCACGCACATACATAGTGGATATTATTCCAGTGCAACGCAGCTGTTTTGTTTTGGTATCAGCACATCTTGCCAAGTAATGCTTATAAGATAACTTACGCTCATATATAAGATAGTCATCAGGGACCAGCGTTTCGTCTGCCCCGCATTGATTCTATTATCCGATTGTCCCAGATCTGCTAGAACCTTTGCTCACCCATACCAGTTCGATCTGTAAAACCATTCTCAGTGAGATGGCTTTCAGGGCGTCGAAACCAGCCTACCTCTTGTCCGAACGTCAGTACTGGTGAACGCCATAAGGTCATCAACAATACGTTCAATAAGTACCATATTGCTTACCCCATTCATATATCAGGACAGCAAAGGATGCAACTGCAAAATCGCCGTCAAAGATAGAGTGAGATATCACCAACACCATCTGACTTGGTCTTCACGAACCTGCAAAATAGCTGTAAAAGCGAAACAATTTGATTGTCGGCCACGAATCGGACATATTCAGGAAGTTGATATCAGTGAGTCGCGAAATCGGATGTATACTGATCGCAGCACATTCATGATGCGTGCTAGATATACCGCTATCCGGCGCTTTTCGAGAAAGGCATCAATGATTAATCGATTATGCGCAGTAACACGAAGAAGACGGACCCCGGGCTTTAGGCTTGAATCAGAAGATATTTTGGGATATGTTTGGGCCTGGAAAGCAGTAGTACTATACGACTAAGTATAGGCCTGGCAGAAAGCTTGAACACCGCGAAACGAGAAGGGCCGCACAATTACCACATTGACTTAGGTTGATCACTGACTCTGTGCAAAAACCGCGTGTGATGTGGAGATAAAGAAAGTCATGCGCCGCGACGTGCTGTGTCTTCCCCTACCTTATCATCATCGCATCTTCCATCTTTGATGGACTTTCTGACACCAGGCTGCTGCCGAAACTAAGCGACTCCAACTGTCATGACAAATACACCCCTGGATGAGCTCAGGCAATTGCTTTCGAACGCTGCTATGTTGCATGGGCCATAGACTCCGAGCCAAGCATCTTCTACGTCATTGTGTTCACTACAGGTCATCAATTTCTTTTCGACCCTGCTTTTTAATGGTGCCACACTAGACTAGTACTGTTTGTGCATACCGTCGCAGTACTTCATTCGCGCCGTCCAAATATAACTTCCACCACACACCCACGCGATCGACTCAACAGGCTAGTACTGCTTCCACATCGGGCTTGTACATTATTGTCATTCGAGAAGGGGGAGCTTGAATTGTTCAGCTTTGAATGAACTGCGGGCGGCTTTACCCGAATTCCTGAGTTCCTACCAAATAGTAGAAAAGCTTATTATGAGAGAAAAAATCGGACTCGTCCGCTGCTAAACGTATAAGGTACGTACCTGAGTATTCTGGACAGGACTGCCGATCATCAAAGCTTCGAACGAGAGTACGTTTTGATAGCACAATTTTCTGTTCTATCCTGAAGAATCTAACTTCGAGTCGGATTGTTAAGAATTGCAAGCCTCGGCCCACCAGGGAATGCGGATTCTAGATCCAAGAATGCATAGTGCACTAGAACATGTACGTATGAGCGGTGTGACTCAGTCAGTGAGGTCGAGACTCGAGTTGGTGTTCTATGTACGTGAGTTTGTGCTTATATAAGCATCGCGCAGACGTTGAAATCATTTTATGGAGACGCGATAAACCGCGTCAGGTAGAATCATTTTATAAAGCACAGGCTAGGTAGGTGTCACAGTTCAAACATCCGTCAGCAGTCGAAATGTTGACAAGCTATACGCACGATTCAGGCAGGCTAGCTGAATCCATAGGATAGAAGGAACGATCATCTTCATTTCACCACGATCGAGGACAATGGCTCAATCGTTACCTCCGGAACTATGGTCACATATCTTTGGTCTGGCCGCGGATGAGGATACGATATTTTATCCTGGCCTTCCAACATCCATGACCCAGTCTTCTTGGGCACGTTCTCTGGTTACGGATTGGCAACTCAGGACGCCTCGCGACTTGATCAACATGGTCCAGCGCAGGAGCTATGCTACCAAGAAGGTGTGTCGCGTTACAAAAAATAGACACCCATTTCTCATTGTAATCCTCTGATAGTCGATTATATCAACGTGCCGATCATGGCGTTGTCTCGGTCTCGAGTTCCTCGTCCGCTATTTATTCTTCAATGACCCTTCGAAGCTCCGCTCTCTTACTGTCCTTCTCACTTCCAATCCCTCGCTAGGGTGGTGGACACGCCGTTTACACATTACACATTTTCTCTACGAACGCGGTCCCTCCCTCGACGATTTCGAAGCCGCCCTCACAGCTGTACTCACCCAGACTCCCAACCTAGAGATTTTCATTGTCGATTGGCCTCTATCAAGGGCATTTGGTTCCATTGCAGACACGCTGGGTACGCATTGCAAGAACTTGCGCACTGCTCATTGGCACGTCCCTGCCGAACTCCTTCCCAAGGTTATATGGGCATTAGATGCCCTCCCACTCCTCGTTTCCCTTGCCGTCGAGTTCGATGCACCACTCAAGGATTGTGACATGCTCACCTTAGGAAGCGCACAAGATGTTAAGCTCCACCTCCCGAATCTTCAGCAGCTCATCCTGCGTGGTTACTCTGCCGAATTCATCGAACAAGCCAGTGGCTGGAGCCTCCCTTTTCTACGCAGCTTTTCCTTTGATTTTGGAAACAAACGTGAAGACGTTCCCGATGTCCTACCCTTCCTCGGCACCCATGGTACCAGCCTGCTCTTCCTTGACCTCGATTGTATCCCAGCACTTGATATCCGCACAATACTAGACCTATGCCCTCTCCTCACCGCTTTCTCTTTCAATCTTGACTGGAAGATACCACCTATCGCACAGAATGCTGACACAGGAGATGGATCCATCGTTTTCACTAATCGTCCCCATGAGCACATCGCACACATCGGGCTCCACGGGTTGCTTTTTGCGTTCGGAGTGGGCCTTGCTAGCGCTTATGCCACCCCTGACCCTCTTAGCGCTCTCCTTGTGCAGCGTACGAATGACAAGAATTTTGCAGCGCTCACTAAAGCCAGTTTCCCTCGACTCGAACGAGTGCGCGTGTTGAGTCCGACAGTGCTCACGGACCTAGAGCGTGCGGACGGGCCGCAAGGGAGTGGGATGGAGCGCTGGGAGAGGTGGGCAGGGATGTGCGAAAGCAAGAGTGTCCGTCTGGAGGACTGCACAGGTGCACTATTGGGTACATTACCTCAAGAGTATGAGGAAGAGGACGAGGATGAGGTTGAGGAAGATGAATTTCTGGAAGACAATGAGTACTCTTATACGGACGATGAGGAGCCGGCCAGACCGGGTGGAGTGGGTTTATCAGAACTGAGGGCACTGCTGGAAGAATGTAGGAGGATGAGCGAAGAACGTGAGGACCCGCCATTTGCATTGACGTATCGATGACTTTGACATCGGTGTTTTATACCTATTCCCACTGGACATGTGTGAGATCGCTGTTCATATAACTTATTCCAATAGTAGTTCATTATTATCTTGGTCTGAGAAAATGCTGTCCAAATGGGTGGTTAATGTCATGACGCCCTGTCGTGTGCTTTCCCTTCTGGAGTCCGTGCCTTGAATGTCCCTCTACGTGCAACGTCCTCCACAATCCTTCTCGCTCGATCTATATAAATCCTCTGGTCTCCCGGAAGCCTTTCGCGACCTACCCACCAAATTCAAACCGTGAGCTCTACTACATTGAAAATCTGAGGAAATGCAACACCCACCTACAATTGCCCAGTTGCGCGTGCTAGGTATCCGGAGTGTGTCGCACTCAATCTTCCAGCCCAACCACCGGCTCAAACGCGCAAGCCATATGCGATAGGTCGAGTATTGAGACTTGTGTGTGCCCTCAGCGCCCATACCGAGACTGGAAATAAAAACAGCTTCATCCTCGGCCTCGCTTGACACCACACCAGCGGCAGCATCAAGCGATTCATTGTCAGAGAAATCGAGCGCTGACGCCGCTGACGAGCGAGTAAATCTCTCATCGAACATCCATGCACAGCAGGGTATGGAGAGGTACCCACTCGCACCCGTGAGTGTTGCCAGTACAGGGAGCCATGGTGTTAATTCGTCTGCGTGGTTTCCAATGAGGAATACTCCGGGCTCCCAAAGGGATTTCTCTTCATCGCTGCTGTTGTCTGGGGAAAGAAATTGAGTGGGGTCAAGTGCGTGCACCTTTAAGGCTGCCCGTGACGAGTCGGGGTAATGTGCCCAGGAAGTCCGTGCGCGGAGATCGATACCGTATCCTGAATAGCCCTCAGCCGAGAGAATATGTGTCAACAAGCCATTGCCACAGCTGCATAAAAATGATTAGACGAAAAAATAGATAATGCTGCAGGGACGCTCACCCAAGATCGAGGAAGCCTCCAGATGGACGAGGCCAGGATGTCCATCGTGAATCATCCAGCTCCTTCACGTCGGCTAAATCAGCTGAAGCAGCAAACATGTCCTTCCAGAAAAGCATAAGAAATGTTGCAATGCCAATGTCCTAGGCAAATGAGCTGATATCGACTTTATACAGAAGGCATCCACACCTCGAATACATGCTTCAGGGGATCGGTGGTCTCCCTCCATGTGTTTACTATCCCTTTATGGCGCTCACGCATTTTGAGATATACGTCTTGATATATTTCTCGGGGTATGAGGACATCGTGTTGTACGCGCTTCTGATAATGAGTGAATGCACCCCAAAGGTAACGGTGGAGTGTGTCAAGGAGTGCAAGTGCCGTACGGTAGAGGCGACTGTTGGGGTCGGTAGGCGTGCCTGGGAGTGGAATAACTTCAATGCGCAGTGCCGATTGTGCAGAAGCTGAATCTGAAGTTGTGGTGATGCTGGAAGGGATGAACCGGAAAGCAAGATGTGACACCGTAGGATGATAGTAGGGCAGGCTCTCTCCTTCGGGTACAAGTGGTGTAAGGACCAACATGGACGGAAGGCCCGCAAATTCACCGGTTTCAAAGGCGTAAAGCGTACAGTGCTGCTCTAGTCCTGAGTCTCTACCCGGCCTACGCGGTAGCAGCTTGCGATGAACATTGCGCACAGCGTGGTATCCCTCCAGACATGGAGCAGACGTTGGGATGGTGGTATCGGAGTCTGAGATGGTCTCTGAGCGCAAGATCAATGTCGAATTGTACTCTGGGTGATGAATCAATTGTGAAACAGCCGCCTCGAACTGTTGGAGTAAATCAGATCAACAAAACTAAAACCACATAGCCCGTAGACTGCGCACCAATTCAAGCGGGACATCTGCAGGACAGCTAACCAACGACTGGAATCTAAAGTGCAAAGGATTGGAATCTGAATTGCACAGCGACGGTACGTCATGATGAAGCCGGTGGACATCACTGACACCTGATGAATTTGAAGGATTGAATCTCGGTCGCTGAACTGAGGGTGCCGTAGCCATATGTATAGCGAAAATTGGCAAGTGCTATAGCGCTATACAATGACTAGTCGTAAGTAATCGTGGCACTGATCAAGCATTACGCATTATGCATTGAGATTATCAAGATGATAGCTGAGCGCCGAGCTGGTAATAACGTCTTCAACAAAGTCCTGGAGTAACTCCTGGTGAGTCGTGACGAATTGATCTTCCTCAGGCTGATTCCTGAAAACTGTCCGTGACTTGCGCCGCACGCGGCAACTGGTTCATACTTTAATCACGTGATAGTGACTTTGGGAGAGTTGGCGAGATATGTCAGTATGTTCTTTCGTTTCTTGGCTGTTGCAATTCTGACACTGGTATATGGCAAGGACTTCTTGGACGCCGATACCAACACTGAGCCTACTAGTCCCGCAGTTTCTCTTGCGAATCCATTGCCTTCCCTTCGTTGGCTTAATTTGCTCGGTTCGTGCATTTTAACACTCGACCTTCAAACACGCCACAATACAATCAATACTGCTGCAGCCCCATCGTTATAATTTTAACTTATTTCCAGCAGGAATCTCTGTAGGTACTATTGAAGTAGCTGTCGGTTGCAAGAAAAACGTGAGTAATTTCCATCGCTCCTTTAATATTTGCAGGGAAGTTTTATTTCCCATCCCAGCGCAGCAGAATTGGCCTGCGCAACATGGGCTGCAGCAGGTATGCACCATACGAATGGCAACGACACGGAGGCCGGCGGTTCAACGCAAGCAAGTCGATCTCAGGCTGTGTCTCAAGGACACCCGATGGAAACGCAACCAGGTCAATTTCAGGCTGTACCGGGGACACAAATGTCTCAAGGTCAACCGACAGGAATGCAAGGCGGAGGTGATAGGCTTGGGGCAGTTTCATACGAAGCAGTGAGCTGCTGCGGGTTTTTCTCTTTGGTCGTCGTTGTCCCAGTCATGAGGTCCTCTAAACTAGTTGCTTCGATGTTTTTCTCTTGAAATTGTGGGCTTTACAGACTATTCCGAAAATTCAACGCCATTGCTCCAAGTCAGTCTGGAGGGTGTGATATGCCATCTGATGTGGAGTTGGCTGGTTTACGCTCAGAAGCATGTTTTATGTAAGTAACTTTTAGGCTTGTCCAAGTCGACGCTATTTTTCTGAGTGTCGCGCTTGAAGCTCACAGCTGATGGTGGCACTACTGGAATGGAGTAGCATTATAGACTTTCTTGCTATGATACATATGCAGAGAGCGCAACAACAGAGCTGGAACTTCGCCCCTTGGTTCCTTGAGTACTCATCGAGACAAGGACTTACGGCCGTCTTCGTGGATCTGAATCCTGAGCACATAGTTGACATTCATTGGGCAACCAGCGATTAAACTTGAAAATAACGATTCTCTGATCTCAATCGTTTTGTTTTTTTATGTAAGAGATGTGAATTTGAATGGAACGAGCTGACTTGTATTTTGCACTCGTCGAGTACCCCTAATTCAACCCCTCTTCACTACCTCAAACATGGCTACTGTTCCCCCAAGCACATATCAGCCCCCAGGTGCCGTTTCTCCCCACGACCATGTTTTACAAGGTTCAGCCGGACCAAAGGTAAATCATACCCTGATAGTGAACGAGTCTTTTCTAACAGCCTTGCCTCACAAGCCAGTACAATATGCTCCTGACGACCGCACCGCTCATCCCCAACCACGCCAGGAGCAGATGCAACCCACAGGACAGATGGATGCTTCAGAGGTGCCGCAGGATAAAGGGAAACTAGCGGATCAGTGCACTGAACAGAGTCAAAAGAAAGAGGAGGAAGGCTCCGGTTCGGGTGCAGGGCAACCTGGACAACAACAAGGTCGACCCCACAACTATTGGCACACCGGACTTTTTAATTGCTGGGATGATGCTGGGACTTGTGAGTCACATTAAATATCACCACAAAGTAATTAAATCCACAACCTGCTTCACAGATTGCATGTCATGTTGGTGTCCTTGCATGGTATATGGGAAAAACCGGCAGCGGTTTGACCACTTGCAAGAAAATGATACGGCAGATCCGGAACATGGCGGTTCGGGCTGTGATGCCGATTGTTGTATGCATCTAGCACTTAATGCGTTGTGCGGTTTCGGCTGGGTACTGCAGGTGAGTACAGATTTTGTCGTTCTTCACAGGTACATGTTAAGAAAGGTTTTTAGCTTGGACAAAGGGCCACATTGAGAGCGCGCTACCACATTGACGGAAGCTACGTCAACGATTGCTTGACTGCATTCTTTTGCACCCCATGTGAACTGACCCAAGAGAGTCGAGAATTGGCAGAGGAGGAAATGACTGCTTCCAATACTGAGAGACCCGAACAGACTCGTAACACATAACACGAACTGGCTAGAATTTCTATGGCTCAATCAGTTATGTTTATCTTGTTGAGCGATTGAAAATTCACAACTTGCAAATGCTACAAGTTGCTACAACTGCTTTTACCCAGGCCTCGGGCGGCCATTAAAATTTGTTTGGGCTTCTTGTACTGCACGAATGACGACCGAAGCCCACTTCAAATTGTCTCTGGTTATTTTGTGTTGCCATGAGTTAAGGCGAGAACTTGAAGCAAATCTGAGTCAAGGCTAGTCATGAGCACGAGCTTTAAGACGAAGGTTGAACATTTGAATGTCACCGGCCGTGGAGACTCTTGTTTGTTTGGCAAAAGCCTTTGATCCAAACAACCTTGTGAAAATTGCCTCGATCTTCCGAATCGCCATGCCTGTCTTGCCGAAACGTCTATCGGGTTTCACTGTCATTCCAATTGCATATCCGAGCTCATTACATTTCATCTATGCAAGAGCTCACACCCCTCCTAAATCTAAAACGTCGAAATCAAAAAATGTTCTACCTGAAGGACGCACGCTGTTCCTAGTCAACCTACCACCAGATGCGACAGAGCGTGAGCTTACACAGCTATTCAAAGATTGTGGGACAGTAGAACGCGTCTTATTTGACTTCAACTCTGCCGACGCTCCAGAAGAGTACGCATCCGATTCTGACGAGGAGATGATCGAGGCTGCTGAAGAATCCGATACTGAAGCACGACCTCGCAAGAAAAGGAAGCTCCAAACTTCCGAACCTAAGCCTCCTAAAGTGATACCCCTCCCCTCTCCATCCCTTCGCACACTGCGCAAAACTGGGTCTTGTGCCCATCTCATATTTCTCGATTCCTCATCTCTTGCAAAAGCGCTTTCGCCCCCTACGTCACCCAAACCATGGCCATCCTCGGAGGAGCCCCGTGGTCTCTCTCACTATATGGCAAAATATGATAATGAGCGGCCTCCGCTAGATACTATCAAAGCTCACGCAGACAGCTTTATGGAATGCTTCGAATTTGACCTTTCAAAGAGTAAACAAGAGGCCAAGTACCGGAAAGGGGAAGCAATCGTGGACGAGGACGGATTCACACTAGTCACTAGAGGAGGTGCTTACGGACAAACGCTTGGCGGAGGTGTGGGCGTTGCCAGCAAGAAGTTCATGCTCACTGGGCAAATTGGGGGTAGAAAAAAGAAGGACAAAAAGAAGGAGAAGGATGCATTCTATGCCTTCCAGAAGGCTGAAAAACAACGAAAAGGTGAGTGCGAAGGTGTTTTTCATGAGGATGTCGGTTCACGTGCCTGTAGTTATACTCGACATGAAAAAGAACTTCGAGACGGACAAGCAACGCATAGAAAAACTGAAGGAATCACGGCGGTTCAAGCCTTATTAATGATCTTTGCCATACGTTTAGGAAAGTGGATATAGCATATCGCGAATACGATATAATGTAAGGTACCGGAGTTTTTTGTTCTAACGGACAAGTCAATGTCCCTTCATTCAGCGGGTGTGCTCCGTCAGGATGTATACATCAGCGATCTCCCTCGCTTGTGATTATTTCAGTGGTATTTTGAAGAGTTCTCTTGACAGGCCGCCGACCGTATGGGTCCCGTCGAGTGGGTGATGAACGTCAACGACAATAAATGAGTGCGATCACCGAGTCGCCATCACACCGTTCGACGGTACCAGTTTACTGCAAAAAGACGTATATCAAAACCTATGGTACGTCACTCTACGCCCTCATTTTTCTTCCCCTGAGCAGACTAGAACTCTCCTATTGTGTATCACCATTCCTAAACCTTCGGGACCGTCCGTCCTCGGCTGCATTCTCCTTCATTCACAATAACCTTGCAGGAGACATGTTGACCCATTTCTATAGGCCGCATCGGAAAAAGTAAGACTCGATTAACCCCGTCCTAAGGAAAAACCTACAGCCTACTCCTGCATCGGTGAGGCCCATCCGTATTTGACAGGGCTGGAAAACCTGTCGCTGTTCTCCTATCACCATGCGATTGGTTACTGTTCTACGCAGTATCCTTTCTTTTTCCCAATACATTTATACTCATCAAAACACCCCTTTGCAACGTTGCTCATATTGCTGGGTTTTCGCCGCGGAATTCTGTATGCAAATGATAATCGATCCTTGCTGATGTTACCAATAGTGCGGAGTCTAGACCCCGCAGCGAGTGCTAGTGATCAGCCATCGGGCGATGTCAATTACTGATCTATCGCATTGCTTTCCTCAGAGCTTCCTGGCGAGTTGGTGACCTCCCTAGCGACATTGCTGAATGTACTTTCCGTGGTACCCAAGATCATTTTATCTCGTTTGACATTCTACGACAAATGAGCGGACACATGCCGGCCTGTCTTCCACCGAGTCCTCATGGTTTATACTGCTTTCCTGCGGAGGCGGCTTTACCCGTGGTACACGCTGGTCCAGGGGAAATTTCACTTGTTGATGCGCCCATAAATTCTGTTTTTGGTGGGTTGTTGGCAGTTCTTTGAATTATAGGCGACTACGCACAGAAGACATGGCGCCGAGAAACTCTCTGCCCCGACGACGCCTCCACTACTTTGGAGGTCCACGACTTGCAAATATCTGATCGTCGAGAACATGTCAGTTAGCCCACCATCATGATCACGTGAGCTGGCGGCTGAGCTCGCCTATAAATACACCGCCAGAGCTCGAAGTTCGGCATGCCGCCTTAGGCGGCCACTGGTCAGTAAACTGCATGCACGAATATCGGGTCCCGTTGATGTTTCATGGTCGTATGGCGACCGACGGACCCCGACGGTAGTATGTGATCACTTCCTCACGGATGCCCATCGCTTATCGTGCCAAGACCAGGCGTCATGTCCTGCAATATAGTAGTGAATCGCTTGTAAACTGTCTGATGGAACACCGTGTATCTCGTTCTGCGAGTTCTCAGGAACGATAATCGCTTAGACGTTTACACATTGATTATGCGTATTAGCGATCTACGTAAAGGTCCTGAGACCGAAGCTAGTGCGTCGCTTGTGTGCGTGGAATTGGTGATTGTGGTGGATTCCCCTGTCTGTTGTTTGAAAGCAACTTGCGCTTATTCGAATTTTTCTTGACATCACGCGTGTCCATCGGAGCGGGAACATAAGAACCGCGAAAGGCTATGGGCCTACGGCGGCCCGCCACCACGGGGAGCTGTACTGCTGCGACTACTGGTGGCTTGGAGGGGGATTTTTGGTACTACGAATTAAATTTAGTTGCATGATCCACATGCATGAAGGTGTGACAGATGCATATGGTGGCTGCGACTAAAGATTCTTCCTCAAGTTTGTATATGTAAGGACGCCCATATGCATAGCGATATTATTTTCCCATAGAAGAGGTTTCCACTCAGAACAGCGCGGCGGAATTTAGCGAGCAGATATAAATGATGATTCATGCCAAATTTGATTTCTGTTCTACATATGTAACTATTACAATCATGATGAAGTTCCTGAAGTGCTGTATGTCTGTTTTATGAATGACCTAGAATTTGTACTTGGAAACGATTTCCCAGAAGCCCTTGCCTTGGAGGGTACCGAGCTCTAGTTCAAGAGCTGAAGGCTGGCGTGAGCCATCAGGCCCAGCGTAGGTGCCTGCACCCCAAGGGGAACCTGAGTAGAAGTAAAAATTAGCAACGGTCGATCACAGACGGAAGGGTGTAAACATACCACCGCGAACTTCGGTCATGTTAGCGAGTTGCGCGAATGTGTTTTTGTAACCCAAGGGAACATAGATAATCCCGTGGTGAGCGAGAGTGGAGAGGGAGTTGATGATGGTAGCTTCCTGTCCTCCACCTGGAGTGCCGGTAGAAACGAAGACACTGGCGAATTTGCCGGCCAAAGCACCGCTGAGCCACAATCCACCAGTTGCGTCCCAGAAAGCCTGTGGGAATGAGGCATATAATTAGAATTTTTTAAAGAGACTAGAACGGATCAGAGACATACCTTCCATTGTGCGGGGAAGTTGCCATAACGGGTAGGAACACCGAAGATAAAGGCGTCAAAGCTAGCAAGTTCGCTTGGTGCGAGGATAGGATAACTCGGCTTTGGGGGAGCATGCATCTTTACGAGGACTTCCTCGGGTAATGTTTCAGCGATCCTGATTAATCCAGTAAGTGAGAGATCTGAGGCTAAGATTGATGACATACTGGTAAATGGTGACGGATCCTCCGGCAGATTCGACACCAGCCTTGACAGCCTCGGCCACTGATGAAGAGGGATTAGGATACTAGGGGGATCTCGATGGTTTGTACTTACACTTGGCGATGTGGCCGTACATGGAGTAAATGATGATTGCGACTTTAGGAGACGACATGTTGTAGTGGAAGAAAGGATAACTGAAGATAATGATAACGATCGATGATGAAGCTCAGTATTTGTATGAAGATTTCAGTACTTTGTCCTTGCTTGACAACACCTTGAAACGCATACGTCACTGACTCAGCGCGATAGTGGTAATTGCAAAAAGTACGAATGCAGTATTTTTCGACCCACACTAAAGACCAAACCCGGATGATCGAGCTCACCATCACCCTCGTTTTATGTAAAACTGACCAAGCTGGGCGTTAACGCGAGCTCGTCATTGTGCCTGTCTCTTAGAAATCCCGAGAACTTTTGTCTCTCTTTGGAACAATGATGATTCATCGCTAAACACTTCTTCGCGTATGTACTATTCCTCACACACCGTTCCAGCCAAGCTTGTAGTAAAACGCGCGCAGCCGAATATTACCTGTGCGTTCACCAGACGCTGAAGCTCTCAATTCAATTTTCTCACCAACATAACGTGGGTGGCCGTCAACAAGCCTAGCGAAACCAGCCTGGATTTACTCCGGCAAGATCGACAGTCATGACTGACCGGCCTCCCACACCTCGCACATAGTATTCTACCAGCAGCAGAGAAGGCAACCGAGTCCGAGATGGCATCAAACATGTTCGGTATGCAGCTTGCTGTATCCAGGGTAACTTCATCCTGATATAGCAACAGTTTGGACACGCATGTACATGATGTTTTTCGATAAACCAGTCGTTTTTCTGAAGGCGAGATAGACCATCGTATCGCACAGGAGACATTATCGAATGGATTATGCAACAGTACGGCCTCCATCCAAGCCATCTATTACTGCCTCCCTTTTATTGACGTATCCTTAATCCTGTGGTACCAGATAAACCTTGATCTTCAAATTTGCTTCGCAGGCCTTTTTCCCCATCTCACGCTAGACGCGAATGTTTCATTTTAAAGGCTGACCTCAAAACCCGTTATATCCTCGCAACTGAGAAGCTAGTGCCTTTTTCTACTAATACATCGGAATGTGTTTCCCTGGAAAACGACAAAAAGACAACTTCACCGAGCCAAAACCCACACCTCTAGATACAAAAGCCCCAGCAAATCAACCAGAGCACCCAGTTCCTCCCCCCGTTCTCCCCCCACTTTCATCTATTTCTCAAACCAATATGTCTGCCCCTAGGATCGCTATCGTCACTTACTCCCTTTACGGGCACATCACAAAGAGTGCGTCTTTCTCGCCACACATCCACTTCCTTGCTTAATACATCATTCACAGTGGCTGAGGCCGTCAAGAGTGGCATCAGCAATGCTGGTGGTAATGCCTCTATCTACCAGTCCGTCCATATCCACCTATCAGCTATGAGCGTGCATTAACTTCACTCCAGGATCCAGGAGACTCTCTCCGACGATATCTTGAAGCTCGTCAAGGCGCCTCCTAGACCCGATTACCCTGTCCTCGTTCCTGATGACCTTGTCAACTTTGACGCGTTCCTCTTTGGTATCCCCACTCGTTACGGCAACTTCCCCGTTCAGTGGAAGGTACGCTATCTTACATCTGCAAGGTTGAACACGTTCCTTGACGTACTCATACAGGCATTCTGGGACGCCACTGGCCCTCTCTGGAGCAAGGGCGCTCTTCAGGGCAAGATGTGCGGTGTGTTTGTCTCCACTGGTACCCAAGGTGGTGGACAGGAGATCACCATTTCCAACACGTTGTCCACTTTCGTGCACCATGGTCTCATCTACGTTCCCCTCGGCTACAAGCACTCCTTCCCTCAGTTGTCTAACCTGACCGAGATCCACGGTGGTAAGCCCTTCTCTCAGATGAATGGCTACACAAGCATTAATTATCAACACTCTATTTCCGAACAGGTTCTTCTTGGGGTGCAGGAACCTATGCAGGCACGGACGGTTCCCGCCAGCCCTCACCTCTCGAAATGGAGATTGCTGCTATCCAAGGCAAGGCCTTCTGGGATACCGTGGCACAATACCACGGCCACGCCAAGTCCTCGTGAATCTAGATATTGATATGTACGGATTCAGCTTGGATTGTATATACATTGCGCACGCATAATATGAATCAAATCTCGCGCTCGTGCAAAGTCCCATTACATAGATGGATATTTTCTGATCATACGTGTTCGCATCAATACGCCATCCATCGAGTCTGTGGGTTTGTTCCCATGGGTTTGGTGCGCCGTTACCCGATTAGCATGCACACATGTGACGGCGGCCTAAAATTAATCACTAGCAACTTCCCGGACTGAAATACTTGAACTCACACAGTATGCATGCGCGAAGATCGTACTTGTGTGAAAGCTGGGCCGACTGTAACCACTTGCGTACATGCTTTGAATCACAGCCCAGGAGGTGTGCGCTCCTTGACGAGTCTCATGAAGCTCCCTAGTAAGATCCAAGCGAACTGCGCTACCGGATAGCATATCTTGAAGGTGCTAAGCAGCTTAAGCAGCGCGCGTTACCCCGTTATGATCGTATCATCAGGAAAGCTGTGACTCCCAATGCCCAGTACAGGAAGCTCCTAAAGATTGCAGGCACCCTCATTTAGAGTCAACCCTGTGGCACCCGGCCTCCGTGTCCCAGATTGTAATAGTGCAACGATAAACGCCAGCCTGATCTATTTGTGTTTACATAAACTCATGGGCGCGCTGGTTGCGGAGAACGGAAGATGAAAATGATCGATGGCAAATCGTATGGGATATGTTAGAGAATGAAGAAATTACTAATCATTGCAAAGCGGTTTACTTCTTTTTGCACAGGGTCTTTGGATCAAGCAAAACTCATATCTTCAGCCCAGTTGCCTGATGGACGGTCTCCAAATGCACCATCTTCATCCATTGCTGGTCCCCAAGCTGCGTCGTCCTTACTCTTGACGGCCTGGATATCTATTAGCATCCGTCCACTAACCAATTCGATCCCAAAAACGTCAAGGCAACGTGGTCGAACAGAAAATAGTGTCGGAGCCGACAGGGTTCGCACGTCGAGGACACACCTTTGTCAGATATTCTTTGTTCCTTTCCATTTCTTTTTCAAGCCTCACAAGAAGGGCGTCCTGCTGCTGTGCCTGTGACAACACTCGGTCAACGTCAGTCTTCTCAAATTTCACTGGTGGGTCCGAGAATGACACAGTCCCATCTGCAGACAGCTCCGCGGAGATTTCTGAGCACTCAATCTAGCACAAAGTATCAGTTATTCGTACGATTTGCCAAGGGAAAAGAATCCACCATGCTCAAAATCAGAGATTTCACTCTATTCTCGTCCGATATTCCCACTTCTCGTCCGATATCGGATAAATGTAACGTCAAATAGGTGGTTGTGAGTTTCTTTATAGCCCAACGGGGCGCACGGTCGAGTGCCTGAGTTATGAGACCAAGAGTTCTTTCCTATACGCGTGGTTAACGATACACAGATTCATGCGGTTTCAATATCGTACATTGGTGAATAGCTGCTGCTCGTTCTCGACTATCGTGCGAAGGTAGTCGCGTTGCAGAGGATATGCATTCGTAAAACTTGCATAAGGTGTCGCCTTGAACAATCGCATAAGAATCGGGTGCATGTATTTGGAAGGAGGTGAGGTCTGACCAATCAGAGTGCGTGAGCGAGCCGTTCACCCATGGAGGATACTCGTACCTTTCCGCGGTATATCAACTGTACGAGGACCAACTTCTTTAATGCTTCCATTTGAATAGCCGAAGCCGCTGTGCCTGGACTTGATGCGCAGATCTCAAAGAGTTCTTCTGCAGCTGACCAGTTCTTTAGCGCAGCAAGTGCGATACCGCCGGCGTAGTGGTATACTAAATTATCGTAGTAGGTCAAGTCGGAAAGTGAGAGATCAATTGTAGTGATCGAATGAGCCAGGACGGGGATCGCGGCTGAGAAGTGGCGAGTGGCGACGCAAATCTGTAACAATTTCTGGCGATTCAGGAAACTGGAGAGGTAACTCAGCTGGCAACCTTACCGTCAGGAAAATAGGGTGAATGGTGGTGAGATGCGAAAGGGTTGGAGGATATTTTGCGAGCAAATCAGATAATGGCGCGATTGCAAGTTTGGGCTAAGAAACTTGAGATCAAGTAGAGAGCTGAGTCAATAATGTATCTTACATTTCCTTCAACTTCAGCGAATTGTCGTATTCCAGTTGCAAGAAGTGTCACTGGACATATATGACCTCATTGTACCACCACATAAGTGAGGATGGGCTAACCTCGATCCGGAGCAACACGAGCATGTTCGGGGATAAAATCGCGGCAAAAACTCTCGATATGGTGCCACAAAGGCTTATCAGACGCGACAGTATGCAGTCGCGCAGACCTGCAGGAGATCGGTGTGCGTAATGAAACTTTCCAATAAGACTCACTCACAAAATGTAAAGCATACCAAGCGTGTGATCTCGTGCGTTTAGCAGAGTCAATGGATCTTGGCTACCTGGCAAAATGCTGGCCAGCAGGACTTCTCTGACATCTTTGGATGCGCAACTCCTCAGATATTGGTTTAATTGGGAAGGACTTGACGTCGAAGTTATGGTCGCGACAATAGAGGCTAACGATACATCACTTGCAGATTGACCAGCTGCGTTCGATGATGACTGTGCAGGGCTGGTGGTTGACGTGGCGGATGTAGGTGGTGGAGTAGGAAGACCTGATTGATTCATGACGCAACTTTAACACCAACTGCATCAATATAGTCAACGATATAGATATTGTCCAAGAGGTAAATGTTTAGATACCGAGGATTATCCTTGGTGCGAAACAAATCAGAATGAACGGTTGTTGAGACCAATTGGATGGTAGTTTTTTGGTCGAAGGATGTTACCACTCCTGTCACTTAACTCAGTGGTACTTATTCAAGAGAATGATTCAATTGCAGCTCCTGATCGTCTGAATGCTTACCTAATCGACAACGACAAGCCGGGTGCGTTTACTTTTGTCCCAAAATTCAACCTCAACTGCTTAGTCTTAATTAGGCGACCACCCCAGGCCTGTCGAGATTGTATCGACGAAGGCTGTTGGTAAAGATCAAGGAAAATAATAAGCATGAATTCGATCTAAGCATCTCATGCTATGGAAGGTGCACCGGTGAGTAATGGACTGGAAAATTGCTGGTGCTGACCGTATGATACTTGAAGATTGATATCACTCCGAAGAAGAAGTTAGATCTCCCGCCTGACGTCGAGGAGCTCGTCGACCCGCTTACTCGACTCTCCAAAGTGTTCACCGTTAGACCGGATGATTGGACACCTTCATATATTTGTGGAATGCCAGTACGTCTTACGCATATTATCATCTTATGTCCAGTAGAATTGTGATAATGTGCGCGGATGCTCACATCCGCATGAAGGTATAGTTGATCGGTGTAACAACTCATACCGATAGGGGGGAGGGTCTGAACGGTGCTAGGTGGCCTCATGTACATTTTTTCCCGAGCGGATACCTCTTGGGTAAAACAGTCGACTCAATTTCCAAACATTGATCAGAGGCAAAGTTTGTAAGCCACATGCGGTTCTGACATTTCCCGCACTTTCAAAGTGCCAGGTCTGTGCGCTGACATATAGATAGCGCATTCTTCTTTGTAGGTCTCTTTGGATCTTTTTGTCTCGTACCGTCACCTTCGGCATTTGACGCTTCGCAAACTTGAAACACGCCTCACTCATAACCCTTTACTTCCACAACCTTCAAGTTTGGTTCCCCTCCTCGTCAGAACTGAGTACAGCATTCCTACAAAGCCTTCACACCACCTCGGGCTCGACTTCAGGTCTCATCAGGATGGCTGATTTCAATGTTCGGGGGTTCACCAAATTCTCTTCATACAGTCCATACTGATTTTCTATGCAAAGGTTCATGAAGATATGTATCAAGGCAAGCTGCACGAGGTACTAGACAACTATGTCTTGAGTCGGTCCATCCCTTCCTGGCCCATGCTGATAGGATAAAATATAATATGAAGAAGACGATACAAGACCTACAAGCTCAGACTGCTCTGGATGCTGAACGCATCACCGACCTGGAGGCCATCATCGCGGAGCTGAAAGACGCCAACGCGCGGCTGAAAGACACACAGAGAAAAGAGCGGCAGAGTACGTGAGTAATATGCTACTATTTTACATGACTTGGAGATCAAGTTACCAACGTTGACTTAGGAGCGATCGCATCGAACAAGCGTTTAACCGAATCGAGCGTTGTATCAAAGATGAAAAGGTCAGAACGTTCCGATTTTGTCATGTAAACTGACCTCCAGAGCATTGACCCCTAGTACAACATCAAGGCATCTCAGCCAGGCCCTACCATTCCTTCCATAGACTGGCTATCTGATAGGGAACCAGACCCAGTTACGGAGGAGGTTATTCAAGAGGAATGTCGCATACTGGAGAACTATATGTGTAAGGTCATAGAGCGCATAACACTCCTGCAAACACTCCGTAAGCGGATCAAGAACGATTAGTTTACTGGTCTGTAGTCTGTCATGTACCGTCTCGTCAGGGAATGTAATAATATGATGTTTGTTTGAGCGGGTGCATACACATATCGAATTTGTATGCTGTACCACTACCAGTGACAAATAATTGCATGATTGCGTGACTGACAGGAAGAGAACGTCCGGGAAATGGACACTCTGGGGGTAACTCTGTCACGGACTCCGGGGGTATTGTATGGGTCCCACTCTGGGGGCGTGTCAGCCGCTCGGCTCAATTCGGTCGGAGTTTAATTATGTCAGCTGTGGTTCTAACTGGCTGCTGTACCTTCTTCCTCCCGCCCCTCCCGCCCCCGGTGTCTTTTTGCCCGCCCTCTCCGCCTAACGCACGTGACACCGCACACCTTGTGATAGCGGACGTGACCACCACCACGATCACGACCTTTTACTGTCATTCCTAAGAGCAGCGGGCAGGAAACACAGACACCAAGGGCAGGAGGGGAGGGGTGGGAGGAACATTGAGAAGAAGGTTTCATAAGAGCGGTGGGTGGGAAACAAAGACACCGAGGGCAGGAGGAATGTTGAGAAGAAGGTACCGCCGGCCAGTGAGAACTGACATAATTAAACTCCGACTGAATTGAGCCGAGCAGCTGACACGCCCCCAGAGTGGGACCCATACAATAACCCCCGGAGTCCGTGACAGAGTTACCCCCAGAGTGTCCATTAGCCTAGGCTCCTTCCCACCACTGGTGGAGAGGTAAGGGTGGCGGTCTATTAGTGCGGGTAGTGAAGGCTTAGTAAACTGGAAACATGCGCAAATCTTTCAAACCCAGCCGAACCTTATCCACCCAACCTCTCCACCAGCGGCTGGCACAAAACGTTTGTAAACAACGTCAGCCACAGTTGGGAAACCCAGAAAGAGACGGCGGAGGTTCAATTTAGATATTGTATTGCTAATGAATTTATATATATATATATCAATCAATATGTCATTATCTGACCCAGTGGACGATGTTCTTGAAACCCTGCAGCGCGTCGGCATTATATAGGATATTTGTAAATAGGTTTGGTTAAATGTATGGTTTTGTTGACCCTAAGGCCTCTGAAAGTAAAGTTGAGGGTGATTGTACAAATAATTTATTCAAAATGATGATGATACAATGCACAAAAATGCACTGAAGATATGGTATTGTAACCCTGTATTCATCATTGTCTTATTGAATATATAGAAATATTAATATATATGTCATGTCTTATATGATGACCGCCCATGCCACCGTGGCATATGCGGAGGTGTGTATATAATAAGGTGTAATGTGTATAGTAAGTTCATACTGATATACGTCCATATAGATCTATTCATATCCACTTATGTACCAGTTTTATATGTGGATATGAATAGATTTATATGGACGTATATCAGTATGAACTTACTATACACATTACACCTTATTATATACACACCTCCGCATATGCCACGGTGGCATGGGCGGTCATCATATAAGACATGACATATATATTAATATTTCTATATATGTACTAAGAAAATCACATATGTCCGCCCCCAC